>CM061533.1:33261122-33694156 GCA_030545055.2 Neoaliturus tenellus
ACATTTGACCAGCTGATTTAATACATCCATGAAATGTTTTTAAATTAAAATTGGGAAGTTTATTTCTCCAAATACATTCTGGTATGCACGAAACATCAGCTCCCGTGTCAATTTTAAAAACTATAGGAACATTCACAATTTCCAAACACACTTCATAAGGTGGAATAATTGACAAATTTTGTACCGAAAATTCAACAGTACCAAGACAAGCTACGTCATCAATACTGGAATCTGATTTGCTGGGTTCGTCAACAATAAGTTCCTTCACGTCCTTCTTTTTTTTAGTGCAACACCGCTCAAAGTGTCCCACAATATTACAATATTTACATCTAGCTTTGTAACCCGGACAGTTTTCCTTCAAATGATAATTTGTGTCTCCACACCGAAAGCATTTGAAACTTTTGCTTGCTCTACCCCCAGCAACAGCATCATTTTGCTTAGACTTAGATTTATTTTTTACAGTTAAAACATTAAGGCTATTTGTAACTCCCCTTACAGTTTCTTGTTGAGTTTTCACAGATTCCCATAACTTTACTTTTTCGATTGCTTTATTCAGTGATAAATTCTGATCCATTTGCAACGATTCTGAAAGTTTACCATCTCTAACCCCGACCACGATGCGATCGCGCAACATTTCATCCTTTAAAGGTCCAAAGTCAAAAATTTTTTCCAACTTATGCAAAGATGTTAGGTATGTCTCAAAAGATTCCCCCTCAAGCTGGTTTCTTTTATTAAAACGAGCCCTCTCATAAATAACATTGACTGATTCAGCAAAATAAATATTGAAATGTTTTATAACTTCCTCATAAGAAACAGTCTCTAATTCAAATGAATCATAAATGTATTCTGCATCATCACCCATAGCCAGCAATAATGCACTGACATGAGTAGTTTGTGGCTCATAGTTCAGCAGCGAAGTTAGTCTATACCGCTCAAACTTTCTAATCCATGAGGTCCACGTCGTTTCATTTTGTGAAAAAAACCTTTCAAAAGGTGGCGGGGTGTAAACATACCTCCCATGAGGCCTGTCCACTGATGGTGAGGCTATTGATACAGTTTTTGAAGAGTACTCAGCTTTCCCATTAGTATCATTGCCTTCAGATTCTGTATCAGAGTTTTCTACAGTTTTCTGTCTTCTCCTAGTCCTTTTGTTAGGCATGGTTAAATACTGACACCATGTACTATAATTAGAAATGAATAGTATTATATTTTTTTGAAAGTACTTTAGAGATATTTTATTAATAACACTACCCTAAATTAATAACAATAAATATTTTTCAAAAACATCTAACTAACAGCCATATGACAATTCCTATTTTTTTGATCATATGATTAAAACTATTAGGTAACACCACAGTTACTATCTAACATCGACCAGTTGTTGGAAAGCATCATTAATTAATAGCCTAATGACGAATGGCAACTGGGTCCGGAATCATCCTTTAAAATGCTATTAACTTTTCTCAGGATCGAACCGGCAAACTTTGGATTCAAAGGTGAGCACTAAAACCACTCGGCTACCCAGCCAGTTGTGATGCCACTGGTGGAAGGTTCGGAAGCGATCTTGCCGATCTGACCTTTTATATGATGAATCGCTTTCCTCTCTAGTACCAAGAGCTTGACATGGATGACTCGGTGACCACCAGGACGGCAGGCTCGGACACTGTCCGGTAGGCGGAACACACCCGGAGTGCCGCTTGAACCCAGCGCGAGTCATATTTTGTATAAATCTTTATCTAGAGCATCTGCCCACATCTCTGCTCTATAAAAAAAGCACGGATAGACGTCTTCTGCTGGATCAGGGATCCCCGATATTGGCCATCAGCCTATTAAGGTATGTGACCACCTTAGCCGCCTTGTCCGCCGCACGGAAAATCTGATTTCTCCAGCTTAACTTGGTGTACACCAGAACCCCTGAGGTACTTGGCAGAACGGGTTGATTGGACAACCTCCCTTACCACTCGGAACTTGACGACAGTGTCGATCCTCTTCTTTGTGAAGATCACGATCTCTGTTTTACCGAGAGCAATCAAGGTGCAATCAACGTTGAGAGACCGTGATCGGGCATCAAGGTGTTGACTACACGCATGACTTGGTTCATTTTTAGTTGGGCCAGCCCAACATAGCGTGTAGCAATGCGAGTTGCAGAGTCATTGGTTTATCCAACCAAGGTGGTTTCCTTAGGCATATCAGACCTCAGGAGGTTGTCATAGCTGACGTTCTAGATATCCGGGCCTTGTATTAAACCTTGCGCGGCACCAGAAATGACTTCAATCATCCTTGTTCCGTCCCTTGTGTCGTAATTCAGGCTTCGAGAGCGGACACAATCTTCGATGAGCCGCAGTAGATATGCAAGAACGCGAAAGGTGTTTCGAAGAGCATCCAACATAATGACCCACCTCGCTGAGTGTAAGGCATTTTCGACATCAAGCAGGGACATAAGTCCCCAGCAGCTTCTACGGCAGAAGTCAGGCGGAAACGTATCAGATTTCCGAACAGCATCCCAGCCGTGTCCTACAAGCAAAGAGGCCAGTGGGATGACGGTAGCTCGGGATCACCTTTTCCCTTGCTGATCTGTACAAACATGGCGGTTTTACAGGTAGCCGGAAACACGCCTTCTTCCAAATAAGCGTAGTACACATTCTCAACAAGTCAGGGTTAATTGAAAAGACTTTCTTTAAAGGCCAGCTGGGAATCCCGTCTGGACCAGGGGTCTTTTTCCTCTTTAGGGAGAGAACGGAGGTTTTAAGTTCCTCGATTGTGAAAATTGGAACGTAATCTACCCGTCTGAAGTCAACCGACGACCGCTGTGGATGTTCAGGGTACAATGACGTGCCATCATGACGTGCAGCATGGTGCACAAGGCTCTTCTCTTACAGGAGCCACAGTACCTTTGTGAGAGGCTCTCCTTTCGGGATGAGGTATCTCAGCGCAGTACCCGCCACGGAAGACAACTTCACTTCCCCAAAGTGAGGCTCGAGTTTGGGAGGAAAAGCTTCTAGTACTTTGGCCCTAAGTTGTACAACGACCTCCCCTTGAGCCTTAAAACATATTGTTGCTCAACTTTTAAGGAAAAATTAAAGGAAATGTTTGCTCCTACATAGGTTATGCTAAGTCCATCTGTTTTTTTTAAGTTTAAGTTTTTTCCCCCTAAATTGTATAAAGTGTATATTTAGTTAGTTGTTTTTGTTACTCATTTGATTGTTGGTATATTTTTAATTTGTTTGCATCTTAATGACGAGAGTTGTTCTGAAATGCAGTTGCACTGAGAAACGCTTGATCAATAAAGGCATTTTTATTTATTTATTTATTATTACAATGCAGCGACGATCCTCCCCATGGGGGCGCCCTCCATGATGGAAGGTGGAGAGAGGGCGCGGAGTTTCTGTGTTACAAGTTTGTAACCCATGCCAAATGGGTCGGAGTCTGCGTTGTCGCGAAGTCTCCTCCAGCTATTCGCCTTGCTCCTGTTAATGATTGATGATGTGGGTACGTGTTGTACTTCAAGGCGTACTTCCCCTAGAACTGGGTAGTCCACTTGACTGGGCGAACGGTCGTGGCCCCCTTTAACGTTGAAGTAGGTAATGTCTCTCAGGAATGGAGACTTTGTCGAGCCTTCGCTGTGGGGTGCTTTAATGGTCAAACAGTAAAGGGTGTATGTTGTACTTCAGGGCCTGCATCCTTAGAACTGGGATGTTCACTACCCAATACCAGCTCAAAGTACCGAGCTGGGCGACTGGGCGTGGCTCTCTTTATAAACTGAAGGAGGGCAGTTTCGGCTGTACCGAGCCTTGGCGGAGGTGGCCTTGTGCCAATTTCGCGCTTACTGGGTTGTCTCACTCCAGCTCCCCCCTAAAGGGAGAAAATGAGCCAGGTTGTTGGGGATCTGGGGCTTCCGTAATCTTCGGGTGCGGTTGCAGTGTAGCCGGCGTCTTTCGCATGCGGGTTTCCAGAGACCTAGTTATTTCGCTTGGGTACCACCCATATCCCAAGTAAAACCTAAAATGGGGACCTCGGGTTCCGGTTTGGGGTCCCCTTATCTGGGGGCGTTGCTCACAAACGAAAGCTGAGAAGTAGCATGGATAGTGCTGCCACTGATACTCACAGCGGTTTGTGTTTTGGGTTCACTGCCGGTTGAGTAACATAGGCCTGGTGAATTCCAGATTTTGTGGGGGTCTAATCTGCTTTAATGTGATTTGGGACTTTTGGGCTCCATAAGTTCCCCGTCTGGGAGGCTTTCCCTGTTCATTAATCCGTTAAGGAATCAGGGGGGTCCCTATTAACAGACCACCCGGTAAACATTTAAAGTAGGTACCGGGCGCTGTACGGAGTGGGAACCCAAACCTTGACCTCAGTCTTGGAATGGATCAAAGCAAAAAACGAAAAGTGCTCCTGGCGGAGAGATTTTCTCCCAGCTTTACAGACTTGCCAACTCTGTCTGCGGGAATTCTCGCACTTGTGGCGGCTCGTCTAGTTCTGAAACATTTTTTTCTGAGTTCCACAATCTTTTTCTTTCTCCAGTGGCACAATGTTCATGTACGCACGATTTGTGTACGATAAAGATCAATAAAGATAATAAACTTTAATTAAAAAAATATTGTTTGTAAAATAACTTTTTACTACCCAAAAATTTATGCTTTAAGAACAAAGTAGAAAGTTGCGTTTATACATTACAGCTGCTGGAATTAAAATTGAATAGTATTAGTAACCGTAATTGTTGGTTCTGGTCGAAACCTACATTACATTCTAAAAACAGTTTAACAAGAAAATTTTTTTAACTGCTGGTCGGCCACCCGCCAAACAGCCTGTCCAGGACTACTGAAAAACAGTTAAGTGGTTCTCTTTTCCTCAGAATGAAAACTCTCAAAATGAAAACAGAATGAAAACTTTGTATAAAGACTTTTTTATTTATTAAAATGGTTTCCAAGAAATCCCTTAAACCTTTACTGTAATACAAATGGCTTTAAGATAAATTCAATATCGCCTTTTTTAAATACTGCTTCTTTTTTCTTTTAATCAATTAGTTTAATAATGTTATTTCAACGAGGTTAAAATAAGTTTTGTTAGGTATTTTTATTTCTATTGGACAGCATACATTATTGGATATCTAAAATTAAAATAACGAAACAATAATGTATTATATATCCATTGATGTACATGTTGTTCATTCCAATGTGAAGTTTACAGTTTTCTTATTCCGTGTTCTATGACGGCTCCGGCACCTCAATCAAAGAATGTGACCTCTCAGTAGATAAAGCCTGTAGCATGATATTTTAGTGACTCATTATTTCCAGTGCCTTTGATGAGTGAGGTGTAATTGAAAGGGAATTTCTTCATTTGTGAGGTATCGTAATCCGCTTGGAAATAAATATGCAAACATTTCCTGTTGCAAAAATATCGCAGTGATGTATATATTGTTGTGCGGTGGTCAGGAGAGTTCACAGCTTGGTTCCGAGAAGGAGTATTCGAACATTTCACAAACTCCAACAATGCTGTATTCTACAAAAGCAGATGTCAAATGAAGTGTCGATTACAAAGCGTTGAATTCAACAATCTCCGACAGATTCTCTGAAATTTATAAGGAAAATTAGTCCTAACTTAACTAATTGTATTCTCTAAGCAACATTTTCCATCTACAGGATATGATATAGAATAACAGTTACATCAAAGCTTTTTATAAGAACAGCACATTTGAATTTTGGCTATTCAGTCTTAAATGAGATGCAAGTTAGAACACAAGCAATACGAGTGTTCTAATTATCTCAACGAGGACTTAAAGGTTGAATACAACCATTGCATACACTACTTTACTTATGACCAATTTAAATTAGTCAAATCATTGTAGTAAATATAACAAAAATGTATAGGTAAATACATAGGTAGGTGTATGTAGGTGTAGATGTGGTTTTTTTAACCACACAGAAGTCGCTCGGCATTATTGTAGTTCTTCCTCATCACATTCTTTTAAGGTTATTTACATAAAGAAACTAATACCAGAATCATAATGGTACAATCAGCTGATGTGACAATTGCGTAATTTGTTTAAAAACAATACTTTCGCTAAATGCCGAGCTCTCATTGGTCCAGAATCTGTATTTTGGTGTGAAACGTGTACGATAAGAACTCATTACGCAAAGTATTTTAATGTGTTTAATAATGTAACTATTAATGGTGTAATTTTTTTGTAGGAATGTAATTGTTGGTGCTTATAGCGACGGTCGTAGATTAAATTATAAACTATACATATTGTTAAATCAGTTCAAATTATTTAAATGCCGTGCACCTAAAATTGCATGTAACATAGGGACAAATATTTCAATCCTTATTCTTATCCTTGAATTCAGTATAATTTATATTAAGTATAAAAATAATGTACGTATATATATTTTATTTGACAAATATTTATATCGAATACATTTAAGCTATTAGCACTTCAATCTTGCACACGAAAAATGTAAAAGTTTTGGGTTCACCCATATATGACTTTCATTCAAAGAAAACCACGAAATCATCATTGAACAGGACATCAGGTGTAACTTAAGGATCACATTTGAGGGATTTCACCCAATATATGTATTATATGCACTTGTAGAAGCATACGAATATTAGCAAAAGAAATGTTATTCTAATTCTTAAGCGACAAAAATTTTATCTTCTACCATGTTATTATTCATCGAATTTTTCATCTATTTTTCATAAATCTTTTTTATAATATTTTATCAATTTTCTATAATTGATTTCAACCCTATTTATATCGTTATATAAATAAATCAAATGGCTAAATGTAATAAACATAATCAGTAATGGCCTGTAAACCTTATGTTTCAATAAACAGGATCACCATCTTAATTTGGGAATTCTTATAATTTATATCAAAATTTGTAATACTGAAATTACACAGAGAGCACTAAAATGCATTCATTACATGCTGTATTGACATTTATGTTAAATATAACTAATATAAACGATTTGTCACAGTTTGTTTTTTAAAAAAAGATTAGAACCAATTTAAATTACTTGTTAGTATAATGGAAGGACATGGCATTACAGAACGATCGTCATCGTATTACGAGAGGGGTCAATGTTATATACTATATTTTTATACTAATTACATTTCATTATTTCGTTCACCATCTGCCAGTCACAACGCGTCCAGCTTCTTACTGGTAAATATACTGGAAAGCTTATTAAGTTCAGAGGTCAACAGAAGTATTTTAACAGTCGGCGAGTTAAAACTACAAAACAAAATAATATATGTTTCATGTCCTCAAAGGCTTTTAGGAAAAACAGCTTAGCCACTTTTACCGAAAAATGTCAATGATGATGAAAAATCAAACAACACTTAAAAAACTATAATTTAAAACAAACTTTTATGTTTTATTAGTAAATTACGACTCACCAAAATGATTGTGATTGTTTTAGGTATATAACGCATTAAACCATAATAAAGGTTTTTAGAGAAAGCCTATTTCTAAGAAGTTACTGCACAATAACTGTCTAAAGCACAGCGTTCTGAGTTATCACGTCGATTTCAAAAGCCCATTTATATTTCTGAGGCCTAACCCTTTACGAAAATTATTATTCACCTAAATAACTTGTAGAAAATTGAAAAAACTTTCATGCCAAAACAAAAATGTAATGCGCCAATGCTAATGTATTCTAGCTTACACACAGTTTCATACATATACTATTTTTATAAATTTTTATTGAAACCTTAGCAACATTTTAAAAGAAAAATTATAAATATGTTGTTGTCTGGGAAAGACCTATAATAAACCAATCGCTACTTTTAAGGATTAGAAATGCAACTGAATTCACACACAGTTATATGACAAAGAGCACACGTGTGCATACACCGGGTGTCAGGCATGTTTCCAGAACAAGTGTGAACGTATTGTCAGACTCAACTAGGATGAGTGCTTACTTAAACATTAATCTTAAGTTACCTGAATATTAGGGTCGTTAAAATTGTGAATTTGAAAGTTGAACAACTGTTCCAGTAATTCAAAACAAATTTATTCAATTGTAATGCCATTCGAAATGATTTGAAGGGTCATCACTTATGGACCCATTTTGACCAGCTTATATCTAACAATAGTTGACAATGTTATATGGTTTCAAAACCAGGGATTTAACTGTTCCCTGCCAAATCGTTAAACAAACGATTGTGAATAAGCGTCTATTCTGTATTGTATAGGTTCTGTATTGGTTTTTGTCTATATTGTATCTATTCTGATCGTATAGGTTAAACTGTCTTGGTTTATTTTTCACACTTACAGCAAGCAAAATTAAACAATTTACCACGAATCTTTTACGTTTTGCTTATAAATTTATAAGCGATTGTTAACCTTCTCTAATGAATAGATTTTGGGGGGTTAAACGAGTGGAATTCTGAACTCATTTTGAATAGTATTGCATCCTTATTCGTATTTAGTTGTATTAATGCCAATTGTTATTACATCTTTGAATAAGAGATTATCAACAGCTCGACTATTTATTTACCTTAGATTTGCCAAGTCAAAGTAACATAATTAAAAATCATAACTATTTTTTTCTACTGGAAAAGAGTAACATTGATTACCTATATATCTTTTATAATATAATATAGTTGAAACCTCCCAAATAAAATATATACTTTAGAAAACAACATATATCAACAACAAAACAAAGGTCAATCGACTGAGTATAAGTTATCGTCCAATTGCGAAGTGGTTCTTGGAAATACAAGTAATGGTCCGGCTAAACAAATGCATTCTTCGGTTCCTGAAAGCAGTTTTCTTTCTAAATCAATAAAGTTAACAACATTACCAATATTCGTTGTATTCGTCTGAAGAGAAAAACTTTTGTATGCTTTCACAAAAGTTATTGGAATATTGCAGTAACTAAACAGATATAATAGTTTGTACAATTTACAAATTCCAAAACGTTAACAAACATGCCGTATTTATAACAATAGTAGGATAGTTTATCAAATAATAATGTGTTAATTTTTAAAATGCATTTGAGATAAATGTAGGATTGGGGAACTCAACAGTTTTAATTACGTTAGAATTACTTATCCTACATTAGCAACTCATAGCACTCACTTCTCAAAATTTCAATTTATTCTTTTTTTATTTCTTTAGAACCATCAGTTCACAAAAACAAACACCCTATCAGCAATGTAAAATGACAGATTTTATAAGATGTTCTTCAAATGTTTCCTTTTTGGAAAACGTTTTTTTCTTCTGGTCTCACTGTCAGCCTCTGATTTTAACCAAATATGTATGAAATGTAAGAAAAACAAAATTCATTTCAGCGCATTGCTCTCTTGATTCATAATAAAAAATAAAATAAATAATCTGTTTGATATGGCCCACACAAAGTTATCAGTGTGTTTAAACGATATGTTAAATTAAAATTTAAATGAAATCCACAATTAACAGTATTTCTCTATTTTACTACAAGTAAAATACTAACTGAGAGGAAAATACATGAGAAAGATTAGTTTTTAAATTTTTTTTTTCAATGTGAAATTAAACTTTTGACAATTGGAGGATGGTGCTTAACGCTTACTCAATTTAATAATTAATACAGTGAATTACATTGTACCCGGTGTTGACGATTGAATTATCAAAGGGTATGATGATTTGAATTAGCTTGATAGAATTAGCAACTTTTCAGTAACACTTTTATTATTCGTTATTAAATTTAAAATTTAGATTGGTGTTTTCCTATGCATTGATACGTCTTTATTATAAATGTATATATTACAAATTCAATTCATTTAAATATCGCCCTATTTTGAGACTTTTAAATACAACAAAGCAATAAATTGTAAAAATTATATCTTTTATAAAGGCGGCATTTATAATAGCAAACTGGACGAAATCCTCACTAAGCTTTCTTCTCTTGCCACCAAAGCGGAATTATCGGAGAGTCTTGATTCAATAAAAACTGAACTTAGCAAAGTTACGGCGAAATTAGAAGATATTGAACCACGCTTAAGCAAAGTAGAAGACGAAATCTCTAACATCAAAGAACGGGAACCTACCAACGATCAGCTGTTGGAAGATTTCGTTGCGGAAAACAATGATAGCTTGAGGTGCTGCAAGAACGTCTCATCCACAATCTACCAGAACTAAATAAGTCTCCTTCTCTGACAGCCTCAAAGACTCATGATGCCGGTTTAATTAGTAGCTTCCTGGAACATACAAATTCACAAGTCTCGCTTTCTGACGTTCGCCATTTCAGATTAGGACGTAAAACCCTAAATAAATCTCGTCCTCTTATAATCTGTATGTCCTCGGAGAGTGCCGCAATCCACGCATTCAAGAATTTCAATAAAGAAGGGTTACCGGATGACTTAAGTGGTATATCGATCTCGCACGATCGTACACCACGTGAGAGAAAGTACTTAGAACAACTCCGCGCCACCTTAAAGTCTAGAACAGATGCTGGAGAGTCGAACTTAACCATAAAATTTGTGAATGGAACCCCTACCATAGTATCAAAAAACGGATAATCACCAACGGCAAGCAGCTAACCCCCATTAACATTTACTTTCAGAATATAAATGGCTTGCGCTCCAAATTAACAGAGCTGAAAAACAACTTATCCTCAACTATTAATGACATCATATTGCTTTGTGAGTCGAACTTATCTGTTGACATCTTGGACTCTGAAGTCGTTGGTGATACTGATTTCTCAATACATCGTTGTGACAGATCCCTGAATACCAGTAGTAAGCAGTCGGGGGGTGGATCTCTGATTGCAGTTAGAAATTGTATACCACATAGACGTATCTTTTCAAATTTTAATCTCGAATGTGTTTTCATCCTGCTATCTTTGGGATGTAACACAAATCTCCTTTTGGGTTGTATCTACATCCCCCCATCTAGTCCTCTGTCTGCATATACTGATTTTTGTAATGCGGTGGCTGAGATATCTGAGGTAGCCAATCACCCTCAGAAAGTTTTCATATTTGCCGATTTCAACTTGCCCGAATATGACCTAAATCTTGTCTCCCGTGGTCTTCCTCTGCGTGCTGGTGAACTCCTTAACGATATGTCTCCTGCTCACAACCTTTATCAAGTTAATCATGTGCGAAACCACAGAGGCGTTACTCTTGATCTCATATTCAGCTCAGATCAGGGAGCACAGGTTACCGAAGTCGTTGATCATCTGATTCAGCCTGACGTCCATCACCCCCCCCCCCCCTTTAGCTGTCAACCTGACGGACCTCTGGCTCAGCCTTGACCCCAATAGCTATATGGGCCACAACTTATGGAAGTGTGATCTGCCGTCTGTCTCTGTCACCTTGCAACGCACTGACATGAGCTTTGTTTTTCCAAGACATCCCATTGGATGATAAGTGCACCTGTTTGCAGAGCGTTCTGAGAGCTGCCACCCTCAGTGCAAGCCCGCTGAGAAGTTTCGGTGTAACGCACTTTCCAAGATGGTTCACTGGTGAACTGAAACAACTTATAATACAGAAGAAGATTGCACATAAGCGTTACAAGATTAGCCTTAATCTTGCCGACTATTATGAGTTTGCCAATCTGAGAGATGCCTGCAAAACTCAATCTCGTGAATGCTACACGCTCTTCATGTCCAACGTAGAAGCCAATATATCTTCGAATCCTCGAGCATTCTGGGGAGTCGTCAAAGCACAGAGAAAAACACCAGATATACCCTCTCATATTTTTCTCGATGGAACCGAAGCTAAGGATCCCGAAGATAAATGCAATCTTTTTGCCATGTTCTTCAGTTCTGTTTACTGTCCTTCATCACATTCCTCAGAAACTCATAGCTATCCAGTTTCCAACCAGTTAAGCACCGTTTTGTTTACCAAAGAGGAGGTCAACCAGAAATTGGAGCACTTGGATACCAAAAAGGGAGCCGGTATGGACAGCATTCCCCCTTCAGTTCTTCATCACTGCCGAGGCCTCCTTGCTGGTCCTCTCCACTTACTGTTCAATGAATCTTTGGCGAAAGGTGTGTTCCCCAATGCGTTAAGGGAACACATGAAACTAGTTTTAAGATATGTGCTCCGTCATTATTATGCATTAGTAACATTATTATAGGAACTGGCGTGAAGATTGATGAAAGATCAAGTAAAACAAAAAAATGTTTAATTATAAGTTAAAAAACATATGTGCCATAAAATAGACCTAACTCATTGTTTCTTAGAGCATTTTGAGCATTTGTATCGCATATTGAGTTACATTACAACACGAAAACTTCGACATAAGTGTTTTTAATTGTCAAATAATAATACGGCTTGGTTTTATGTGAAAGGGTTAAAATTTTTTAGAAATTTGTTAAAAATTTTCTTATAATATTTTATTTTGATTTCTATACCGAGCCTAGATAGGACAAATAATGTAATGTACACCCACAAGTTCAAAATGATTTGGTATAAATTTTGCATCAAAAGCTTAGTTATCTTATGTTATAAATGTCTAACAATGAAGAAACCTTAGAAGATCTATTCCCATCTATTTTCATATTTCAACCTGAATTGGAGATTCCTTTATTTATAAAACTGTAGCCATCGTTATGATTTTGTTTAAATATTGTTTAATATCAAATTCTCGTGTTTTAATAATATTTTTGTATCGATATATCTTAATTAAGGCTTTCAACAAGGGTAAACAAGAAATGCTCCTTACATTCCAAAAAAACTGTCTTGCTTGTTTGGTGTTTAAAAATATTTATTCACAATACTTGTTAATGAGGTACAAATTAAGGTATTAATTACCATCCATAAAATTCTGACAACCGTAAAAATGTTGTAATAACAACTGATCATTTTCTTAAAATTGAGATCAATAACAGCAAAATTAAGAAAAACAAGTGAAATTAGATTTTACCTTTAAAAAAAGTTAAATAAAATAAATAAATAAAAAAAATTCTTACAAATTTATATCTTAGACTTCTAAACATAAATGCAGTTTAACCTCGTTCAAACTGCACAAGCATGCATGTTTCAAAGCCTAAAACCCGATTTCTTTGTTCGTTTTTAAACAATCATAAAAATTAAACTTAAAAAAATACATAAGCACCTTAAGACCTGTTATGATCAAAGATATCAATAAATGAAATATAGATTTGAGTTATTTATATATAAAACCTGAACCAAAATTGGGACTTGAGTCAAAAACAGAAGACGTAAGCGGGGTAGGATTATAGAGGTTGGAAGATAAACTCTGACCAAAACAGATTTACTAGCAGACATTTGACTTGGATTTACCACTGCACCTCTTCTCTTATTCTTCTAAAGAAAAGCAAATGCGAACATGTTAGTTGTATATTTTAACTGCCCTGTAACATAATTTCATACAATCATTAGTTGAACAGAACGTAAATTACACAAAAAAAACTTGAGTTAAAATAGTTATGTAAATTGTTAAAACCTTTCAATCTTCGCAGAGATTGAAAGGTTCAGCTATAAATTCAATAGTAAATTAACACAAATTCTGCATTATAATATTTGTTTTCATTGAAAATTATATTTTATCCCGTTTTGTTTACTGTAAAAATATGTTTTTCAGATCGGAGTAATGTATTTGTTTAACCAGGCCATTACTCCTAATGCCAAGAAGCACTTCAGGGATGAACAATAACTTATATTCAGTCGATTGACCTTGGCATGTTGATGTATTTTGTTTATGAAGTAGTTCCTTTAGTAAAATACAGCTCTTACCTAGTCAATATTACGAAACTACAAACATTAACAGCACAATTTTTAACCTTTATTTTATTTGTAAATAACTACACATTTAAAGTTATATTTACTCATAACGCAGTAAAAAAGGTTATGGAAATATTAAATATACATATTTAATATGCAACGTGTTTTTTACAAGGTATTTCCCTTACATGTTCCAAAAAATTTTAATAATATTTTCGTCAATGAATAAAGCCCGTCTTGAAGTTGTTTTTTAAGTATGTTGCAACTATCTATATGAACGGAAATGCCATAAAAACCTCTTAAAAATAGTATCGTATATTAGAAGAACACCTTTCAAAAGCAGAATAAAAGCAATTAAACAACTGAAATATTTAAAAGTACAAATATTATTTGTACATATATAATGAGTATTGGGTTGGACTGTTACTTTCATTATTTCCTTATACATTTTATGTTTAATAACTAAAACGTTACAACACGTCAAATAGGGTAAAACGACTTTTTTAATAGATTATCGACGTTGCACACCAAGGGGCGTTGGCCGGCCAGAAAAAAGAATATCTTAAATTTATAAACATAATAAAAACACCTTTGTATAGATAGATGATTACATATTGCCCTGACTCATCGCTCATGGCTCATTCCACTAAAAAAAAAAAAAAAAAAAAAAAAAAAAAAACAGTTTTCTATCCAATATGTTATTTTCAACGGTTTTAGTATTATTATTTTTTTTTATATTTACACAAGTAAAACTTGTAAATGGCATTTAAAAGATGTAGATTAATATTAATGCATTGTAAGGTCCATTTGTACAGCCAAACATTAAGATTTGGCATATGTTGTTGACCATATTAAATCTCACCAAAAGAAGTTCTAGTGGCAGTTAAGTTTAAAAAGGATGCTTTTAGTGAACTATGGTAAGCTAGATGTGTGATTTTGTAAGAATAAATTTGGCTTTTGAACAGAGTTTAGCTTTATTTTCCTACCTAGTTTACAAAAAATCAAATAGGCCTAACATTCATTTTTACAAATAAAATATTGTAGAACTTTAGTTCTTCAAACCAAAATACATAAATAGGATACTTGAGAGTCAATCGCCACTAACGCTAATATCAAACAGATTCTGAACTAACAATCAATATGATTCAAACTTGAACTATAATTTTCCTTCAAATTAAGACTATTGTCACAAATATAGGTTTGTGATCAAATTATTTTTATTTCAAAATTTGTGAAACCCTTTCAAAAATAGTAAATTTTAAAACTCTTGCATTGTCAAAGTTTGGAACTCATAAACCTCACAGTGTAAATACTAAGCCTATCGCAAAAATATAACATTTTAATTTTGTTTTGTTGTGAGTAAATATATTTTGATATTTCTCCTAAATGAAATGTCGACAGTTTGTTAGCTACATGGGCGTCCATGGGTTTGTTATGAACAAGATGGATCCAGGCCATCCGTCTGGAGGACAGCTCATGTATTAACATTCCTCAGACCAGGTGTCTTATTTCTCAGTGGTCACCTGGTCCACCCGATCTATATTGTCACTTGCAGATTTATTGGAAAATATTCTTCTCTAAATTTCTGCCTACAACTCTTTACTATCTTTTGTATAGACTGTATATTTCACTTTTTCCTTTAGTTAAGAATGTACCTTTCTTACCTAAATCCGTCTAATCGTGTTAATAAAAAGTGGAAATCCAACAAAACGCTCACATTAACAACAGATCGATTTTTGGCAAGAACTGAGTGCCTCTGGTGCGGCCTATGTTAACCTGTACAAGTTTTGGTATCAAAGAAATGCATTTTCTGAGGAGTAGTTTCATGTTAATATTAATATTTCATTTTAATATACTCGTATAATATATGTTCAACGATTAATGCCATATATGTATATAATTATCATATATTGTATATTTATGACATTCTGCAGTGCAGAGTATCTGCATAAAAGTGTGTAAAACTAAACATAAACAAATTTTCTCATAAAGCTAAACCCAGGGCGCTGAGCCATTGACGCCCAACATCACTTTGCACTTTGCAGACCGATAAACCCTTCTCGAAAAGCATTCAGTGGGCAATCTGTGACTAAATTATCCATAGTCTGGTATTCGTTACACAGCTGCATGACTGGTCTTCTGTTATTCCACATTTAAATTTCCAATGATTGCATCTTCCTACGCCAGAGCGGAAACGGTTGAATACAGCCCACTGCTTCCAAGGAAGATCCATACCACCTACTGCTAAGATCTGGTCACCTATCTAAAAGTGGTTTAGACATTGGAAAGTGTCCCAGGAGGAAGACTAAGTGGTTTTTTATTCTATATAATGGCGGTGGATTTGATTAAAAGTACTATTGTATTTAGATTTCTCTTATGATCGATTACAGAACAACATTAAAAATACTTAAGCGAAAATAAAACCAATAAGGTAAATGATAATTCTATAGAAAACATATCCCACATTAGGTCATGTATAGTCAATAGAAAGCCCTTCTCCCTGTGTAATAATTTTCAACACATATTAACAATAATTTTAATATTCGTTATATGAAATTAATCTTTACTTAGAAAAAAAACACCTTTCAATAACTATGGGGTTACAAAAAAAATATTAATCACGTGCAAAGGTTGATCGACAAACTCTTGGACGAAATTGAAACATTTATCAAGTCCACTTTATCAAAACAACAAAACTTGTTGGCCTCTATTTGAACTTTCAAGAAGTCTGGATTTGACTTTGTGAGTGATCACTTTCAAGATTTTGGGAAAGGTTATGAAGAAAAACTTAATTTACAATGGGTAGACTAGGAGTTGATTCTTTTTGAGGCTTTGAATCATAATTATTAAAACTGATGTTTAAATAGAAATACAAACGCAATACCAGAAATAAATAAATACCTTTTTTGATATTTGATAATATATTATTTCAAAGTGTTGAACAATGTAGGAAAGTACATTTAATAATTGATATATTAGTATTTCTTTGTATTTTGGGTTTAAGTGGGTTTCATATGTCAAAAGATGAGAATGATAATGGTGACGGAGATGAGAATGAGATTCCGTATACGAGGTTATATCGTTAAGCCCAATTTCAATTCCAGTAATTCGATTTCCTTGAAGCATAATTTTTTCTTTCAATTAACCAATTTATATGAGAGTCATCATATTTAGCCACATAATTTTATCGATCGTAAAGTTAAAGTGACATGTTTATTAGGTAAACAAATTTACAGGCATTACAAACTTACAGAGACAAACTTACAGACATTGAATAAAAACCGTATTAACAAAATATTTTTCGTTTTGAAGCTTAGCATATATTTAACACTGCAGTTGGATCATACGAGGTTTTAACAGTGCTAGGAGACCAATATTGGAGATAGTGCGGTTAAATTTGGGATCTATTGAAGGGTTGCGGTTTCGGTTTTATTACTATCGGAGAGCATTACATGTTTATTGCACATTTGCGGCAAAACAGACATTACCTCGTCCTCATACAAGTCATTATAGTAAAGTTTAATTTGTTTTCATTAATGATTTAAACTCGTAGATGAAATATTAAAGTTTTATCCAGTTCCTTTTTGTATTTATTTTTAGACTGTTTTAAAAATTTGTTAAGGGGTTTGCATATTTTTTTTATACGATTCAATTAACCAAACCTGCATCGTCGTTTAGTTTTCTGTCCGTCGGAGCAGTGTATCACTTTACATCTGGAGTATACTATACACTTCACTTTGTTAGATATAGTGTGTGCTCTTTTTTACCATCCACGACTATTTTATAATCTTCTTAGTGAATTTTCAAAATGGTAACAATTTAAAAATTGTATAATCAATATCTTAAAGCAGGTCAGCTATATCAACATTTTTAAAGTGACGACACATTGAAAAAATATCTAACTTATGATATAAATTGTCTAAAAGCTTGACTACAAACAACGGAGTTATTGCGATTTATTAGTAGAAAAACATTGGTTTTGCATTATAATTCATACAAATGAGTAGAAAAAGATTCAATAACTCTCTTGTGTGTTTTCATATCTTTAAAAAACTTTGTATCCTTAGTTAGGAAATTGAATTTATCAACCTTTTTCTTCTGTAAAATGTTGATAAAGTATATAATGATTTTGAGATATTTGAGTTTGAAACCCTTAAAATGGCCACCATTTTAAAAACACGGTCGGATTTTTTAAAATCAACATTGGTGTTATAACCCTTATCATATACATTGTATTTAACCCTTATTATATACTTTCAAAACAACACAAAAAATAGATTATTTGACTTAGTTGTATTTTTAATATACTGGAATTTATATCTTTCAATTTTTTATGTGGTTTTAAGTCTTTGTATTATCATATTAAAAATAATAATTGAAAATTTCTAAACAATTTTTATTCGTCAAAAGTTACTTGAAATTCTAACAATATTTTATATTTGATAATACGAACTTTAAAATTATTTGAAGACTCTAATATGACTTATAGAAGTGTTCATTCGAATGCCCTTATAGCACTGCTCCTTAAGAGTCATCTTCACCCCTGGGCCAGTAACCCATTGTTGCGCAGTCGGCAATGTTAATCATACGGCTTTTGTGCTAAAACATGGTATTGTGTTCCCCTGTTTCTGACGCTGTTTTTCAACCGATTTTCTTGAAATTTGGTAAGTGTTTAGTTGAATAGATATATTAGGTTTCTCATACCTCGGAATTTTGAAAATTTAACAAATATTACTTTTTGTGACGTCGCAAAGTAACTCGATTTTCCTTAGTTAATATTTCAAAATTTAGTAAAATTTTCAAAATTTCGAGGTATGAGAAATCTAATATAAGTATTCAACTAAACACTTACCAACTTTCAAGAAAATCGGTTGAAAAACGGCGTCCGAAACAGGGGAATACAAAACCATGTTTTAGCATAAAAGCCGTATGATTAACATTGTCGATTGCAAAATCCAATGATTATTCACACACGCTTCTAGGAATATGCTCTACAGACTTTCAGAGTATCAATGTTAATTTTATGGAAAACATAATCGGTTGAAATATAAGACCTGTGTTGCAGTAAAAAATGAAAATAGATTCTTAGGTTGTTCATTGTTGGTGATCGTAAGTTTGTGTCATTGTTGTAACTTTTATATATAGAGTGAGTTTCTTAAGGTGATCAAACAGCTAATTTTACTATTCTATATCTGATAGTATACTTGTTATGGGGGAACCCTTTTCCTTTTTGTTGCTGTAATGTATGGTATTTGAACTTTCGAAATTTTCCTCAATTTTTAATATGGCGGCTAAATAAAGAGTTTTTATTACGAACCCCCAGTTTTATGTAATTATGCAATGTACACTTCATTTTAAGACATTTTGTAACTATACATTAGTTTCAAAACTTAACGGTAGGGAACTAGTTGCAATCGAGGTTAATTTTTGTCCCATAAGAAATGGGAGAGTATTTTATTGGGAAATAAATTTCTTTAGGTTTTAAAGTTTATAAGCAATATGTTCTTATACTAAGACATTATTCTTGAGTATTTTTTACTTTGCTGAATAGTTTTCAAGATAAAGACAATAAAAGTTTTGCCAATTTTATGGCTTATGGATGTAAAAATGAACTTCAATGGCCACTAGCCCCCTTTCCATTAGGATTAAAGACGAGTTTTCATTAATAAAAGTGTCTTATAGTAATGAGTGCAATCCACAAATGACATTTAATGGGGGGTTTGTTTTGAAAAGGTTTAGTTGGCCACCATTATAGGAAACATAAAAATTTTAATATTGAAATACACACCTGAAAGCAACATAAATAAGTAGAGCGAGTCCCCCGTTAGAACAATATTGCAAAATTATAAAATAACAAATTCAGCCATTAGATCACATTCAAAAACATCACCGTGTATCGCCCGACATTGCTGGAGTATGTTTAATCTCTCCCTATTGTCAAAGTGTCCTTTCTTACATTTTCATTTTTGCTTTGTTCTAACTCATTTTTCAGGTTTCTGTTTAAGCTTTGTGCATATTCGAGTTAAATTTTTTGTGGCTCCTTTTCCTGATGCAAGGTTTGGCGACGGACTTCTTCAGGTTTGCCTGGTTTGTTCTTCCTATTTTTTTATGTTCTAGGTGCTTATTTTACCTGAAGACCTGATCAAATTCCTGTTCCCGAAACGTCATGCATTTGTTTTACTAATTAGTTATGGAAATGTCCACAATAATTTACTAAACAATAGCAATCATACTTTGTTTCATATGTTGGCTAGGATTTAGCTGTTTATCATAAATATTAATGGTGTAATTTAATTTTTTTTTCATTAGAATATTTATTTCCAATATATATCCGAGTGTGAAACCAAATGCCACTGATACAAAACAAGGAGGAACCGTCATATTGCTCATAGCTCTAGTCTCTCAGTTAATTAAATTTTAGCTATACCCCTTCACAGAAATTTGTTTTGTTCTCACCTCCACAAATTAATATTAAAACTGCCTTTGACATAAAATGTGAACACTATTTACGTTATTTATAGAGCAAAAAATCTAAAACATTTTAAAATTATTTCCTCAATATTTTATTGTATTTAAATTTGAATTCCCATTTTAGACTTATTTGTATAAAACCACGAAGAAAATGTTGTAAACCAGTTTACAACTTTTCTTTCCTACTTTTGTAGGAAACGAATATATTGACTGTTTCCATTACATTTATTCAGTATGGAATGTAACCTAAATGCAAAACAATATCGAAAAAGGACTTTCATTCAAGTTTTGATGGATTTAAACACAATGTAAATTGTGACTATATTTATCGGTAGTATGTAAATTACTTTAATGTCAGGTTTGCTATGCATAAACTATTTTTTAATTGACTTTATATCCTTTATTTTAAAGCATTAGACTTAAACTTAACCGCTTACACGAAAATATATATTTTGCATACAAATACAAGTCACACACATATTTGGATATTGCTAATTTGATTCATAAATAAGCTATAATGAATAACTTTATTTTAACTACTTGTCGATGCCTCCACTGACATTCCCTTAACTAAACGTAAAGTTATATAGACGTTTAATAAAGTTATATATTCTACCTAGAACCTCAAACATTTGGAACACATTGTCTGAATTCTATGACAAAGTTTTGAATTCCTAAATGAACCCTGCTCCTTTTATCCTTGATGCAATAACAATACTCGATTTAAGCGCACTTAATTATTTTAAATTTACTTTTGTTAAGTCATTGAAGCATATTATTCATTCTAAACCAAAACAAATATAATTAAAATTAATAAGATGTTTCTTTCGAGTTTACATTTTAAAGATCACGAATACAATATGAATACTGATTTTACAATAATAATAATATTATCATTATTATTACAATTATAATAAAATGGTTTGGTATTGTGACTTTTAAGTTGAATATGTAATGGATAACAAATAATTATATTCTGTCTCAATAAAAAGGGTAAACTCCGATTTATTGACCATCTTTTCTTACCCGAAATGTCAATAGTTTTTAATTATGTTATATTTCGCACTTAAATAATTTTTTTCGACATTCATTTTTTTGTTCTTATTATTATTGGATTTTCATTACTGTAAACCTTGAATGTATTAAAACATATTGTATTGGCCACTACAATGTTTTCACGTTAGTAAAAAGGTTACTTTTAAATTTTAACTTGATCGTGCTTGCGATTATTAAAAAATGCGAAAAGTAAAAATGCAACTACTTTGGGTTAAAATGTCATTTAGTTGGTAAAATATGGAACATTGAATTTATAAAATTGCATATATGAGTTTAAATATATGAATCCAAGTGTTAGGTGAATAATGTTCATAAATTAATTTCATCTGCATCAAATCATTAAATGTAACTTTAAAACATGATTTTCAATAGATAAATAATCTTATACCAAAAAGTAATCAAAAGGACAATTTTTTTTTGTAAATATCAGTTACAGCGAAAGAGGTGAAAAATATAAAACAATAAATAAAAAATATAAAATCTGTATATTGTGAAGAAGGGAAAATAATTTTAAAATTTTGTAATATCTTATAAAATAATTTTTTTTAATGCAAACAAAATTTAACAATTCAACGTGCATTAGAGGAATGAAGGTAGTCAGGATCAGAGTCCCGGAATGTTGCCAGTGCAGGAATGAAGGCGCTGTAGTTTGGAGTACAACAGTATTTCGCGAACTCCTGCATTCTTGCATTCTCGAATGGGTAACATTTTAATAGAGTCGACAAAACAGCTTGGGAACACAGTAATCGTTGTGTTCTAGACTTTGTGAGATCAATACATTAATAGATCCATATATAGTTTCTATTGGTCATAAAATATTAATATAAAAATGAAAATAATTTAAACGAATGGCAAATAACTTTCACTTATGAATCGAATAAAAATATGACAAATATGAATCAATTTGTAACAAAGACGTTTCATTTGTCCCAAATCTGTTTATGTCGTAAACTGAAATATTGTTTCATAAAGCTTAGTAGGCCTAAAATAAAAATATGTTAATATAGTAATTAAAACCTTTTGTTTTTTTTTAATAAATTATATTTCATGTAGCTACATACATCCTAATTTCAAAGTTATAATTTGAAGATACGAAAACGATGTAAATGTCTTAAAATATCAGGAACCGAATTCTTAATTCTATTTGAACACGGAAAAAGTCAGCCCCGGAGATAACCACCGTGCTGAATTTAACAAACAGAAAAACTCAAAAGCTTAAACAAGGAGGTATGGTATTGTAAGCATAAATTAAAAAAAGTGAGTAATAATAAATTTTTAATCATTGTAACTTTATATTTGAGTTAAATAAATATTAATATTAGTTTTTATGTTCAATGTAACTTTTAGGAATGCAATTTTTAGCTGTAATAAATAAGAACTGTGACAAATAAACAATCTAAAAGTATTCCAATGGAAATCTAATTATCTGACATAGAGTTCAATTTTAATATAAATACATAATTTGCAATATTTATTGATAACCTTAAATTTTCATAAGACGTAAATATTTAGTAAAAATATCCATTTCAAAATGCGCTACAGCAGCAATATTAACCGAAAATTCTAAAAGAGGAGAGGAGAGAAATAAAAAAAGTCTGTTAATGAGAAACGCTCAAGAGACTTAAGTTCACAATTATGCAACTTTTAATTATTTTCAATGTTCTAATGAAAGCTGCTCCGCAGTAGTGCTCGGGTAATTTTCCATAGGCAGTGTAAAATCACACTTTAAAGTACTTAATTTAGAAAAAATAAATGGTCTATAAACTAACATTTAACTATTAAATAGACAAATTAAGTGAAATCTTAATTCTAAAACTATGTTTGTAATACGTTTATAAGAAATATGTTACCACTTTGTCATCGGATGGATTAATAATAAACTTAATATAAAATCTTAGTTTTTAAAGTTAAACTTTAAAAACTTTGGATGTAGGTAAGTGTACCTACATAATAATTATAAACAGAATAAAAAATAAACATTGTAAACAATGTTATGAATACTAAGATTTAAGCTTGAATCAAAAGTTAAAGATTTTGTAAAAAAAAAACTCTTGTACGAAAAATATTAAATGGCTCTTAAGCATTTAAAAATGTGACATCGAAATTCATTTACATAGTTTAAAGTAAGATGGATTTTAGATCTAGTGTGAATATTTATTTGTGATTTGTTCTTATACACTATAAGTTGTATTTTGTTGTATTTTGTTGTCCTTAGTTTTAACAATGGTTATTTAGCATGCCTAATGAATGACGTTTTTTTACTCTTTGTGCATCTTATAACGGTATTAAAATTTTTATATATTAATTTACTGTACTTGGCATGTAAAAATTGATAGGCTAGTTAAATTTGTATTTACTTATATGGCTGTATAGGACCGATTATTTATATATTTCCGCCATCTGCCAATTGTAACAAACAATGTAAAAATGTATTTTCCGTAAATAAATAAAAAAAGGTTCATTCCTTATCGATTTATTAGATAATTTCCATTCTTGAAAATAACAAATTGGTGATAAATTTTAAATACTAAATAATACAATGAACTGTTTGCTTGGAACATGAAATAGTAATCAAGCACATACGTGTCACTTAAAATCATAAAAACCAACTGGTTTAAGGCGTTTATAATGTGGACAACCTTGCACATTAGCAGAAAGAATTCTAAAATTTAAATGAGTTTTTTTTCTGTTTGTTTAACCGTTTCCTTCTATTTTTTTTTTTTTTTTTTTTTTTTTATAATTGTTATTTTAAATTAAGTATACAATCAAACTTATAAGATTTTTGTTGTATATTTTAGAAACATTAATTAATAAAGTATTTTAACTAGTTTAAAAGTTAACTGTTGTACTATTTTTTATGTTTGTTTCAACACAATCGTAAAAATTTAGTTTTAAATGTATTTTAATAATGAAATTTCCCTAAATTTCTTAATGATTATTATTATTTTCTCAAGCTATAAATATTGACCCAACATCCTAAATATATTCGTAAGTGTATTGGTTTCATAAACATATAATAGTTAATCATTTTATTAACTAAAGACATATTTCGTAATTATATAAGACAAAGTGTGCCTTAAATGTATTAGAGACGAACAGTGTCATTTCTTGTCAGTAAGTTTAAAACAAGTCCTGTTCTACGACCTGGCAACAGAGAATTCATTTTTAGGAAGAAATTATGAGTATTCAACAAAATTATATTTCCAATACTTTAACGGGAACATTTCGCTATGAAATAAATCCACATATCATTATCTGACAGGTAAAATTAGTTTATTTAATTTAACCTTATTTGAAACTATTCTTCAAAGAGCTATTTAATTAACCCTTACTTAATATTACAATTGTGAAAGCGTGGATGTTTGTTACGCTTTCACACAAAAACTATTCTACGAATCATCATGAAACTTTTTACACATATTCTGGTAGGTATCAGAAGTAACATATAATACTTTTTATTTTAAAAGAATTACTTTTTACGACAGATTAACAAAAAACGTTTGTATAAAATATCTGATAGTTGAATTTATCTTTTTTGTTGGTTGCTAAGAAACAAATTCAATGAACAATTTTTATTGGTATTCAAGCAATTTCTTATTCATAGGGTGAGCGTGACGGTGAGTGAGCGTAGCGATCGAGCTAAACATAACTCTGGGAAAGCGTGACGACGGACCAGCGTGGTGGCGAGTGAGCGTAAATATCGAGCAAAACCTGACGGCGAGTAGCGCGAGCGAAGCCGCGGGAAAAAGCTAGCGTAACAACAAATTTAAAAAGTGAGTTATAAGAACTTTGAATCATTATAACTTAATATTTGAGTTAAATAAATATTATAAATATTAATAGGAATTGTCTTTTTGATGTTCTTCCGTGCAGCCTCAATGATAGAATTGGCGTGCAGTACCCTCTTGTAGTCATAAGAAGCGATTAAAAGGGTATACCGGCGTATGCTGGAAGGCTTGAGAGACACACAAAAACATGAGAAGGACGGTGAATTACGTCTTTGCAAAGGTTCAGCAGCATGAAGATCGTGTACAAGCAAGAGGATGATGCACAGGAGAACGTCCAGACATTCATGACAGCCATCAAAGAGGCTAGGAAATGAAGAAATAGTATATTTCATAACAAGAGTGGAAAGTGTCTTTTCCGGGCCGGGATCGAGTTTACGCGCGAGGCTTTAGCCGAGCGCGGAATTTCGATAAAGGCATGGAATAACACTTTCTACTCGAGTTATGAACGATATTTTTCATCACACTGTAGATAATTAATAATAGTAATTAATTAAATAATGCAAGTTTAAGAAACCACCTATGGATGCTCAATTGATTTCCGCAGTACAATGTAAACAGTGATTCTGTTTTACACGGCTGATTACATTATTGAGAACAGCTGATTTAGGGAATAATATACTCTTAGCACTGCTAGCGCTACTTGTGTCAGTAATCATAACTAATTACTAGTGTGGGAAAATCAACAGCTGATTTTCCCTCTCTAGAGAGGGAAAACGGTTTTTCTACACTCTCAGCTGGTGATGAATATAGCTGTTTCCCGTACAGTGTGATGAAAAATATACTGATAGAGAATACAAGGATGACTCCCACGGTAGCCTTTATAAATACCTCAGGCAAGCGGAATAAGAGTATGAAAAACCTACCAGTTGATACAAAAATATGACGGTGTGATTAAAACAAGCATATGGTAGAATACCGATTATCTTATGATTTATGCCCGTTTGATCTGCCGTTAGATCAAGTCATGCATGCAAAACAACAAAAATAAACAGTGCAAAGCAGTAGTAGAAGCCACTCCGGCGATTACGGTTACACTGCCCAGCCTGAGGGCCACACCTGGAGGGGTTAATGTGGAAAATTGTAATCAAGATTGGGTCCACCCTCTGTCCTCCTGAGGAAGATCCGCAAAGATGTCATTGAGAATCCTGCGCTGACAACGTGGTCTGTCGAACCGACTCTGAACGGAAACATTCTCCAGCAAAGAAATGTAACGTACTGTTACAAGGGGAAAAAGCCTGGAAAAAGATTCCCACCTACTTAAAAAAATCATAAATTCATAATCTACTGTGCCGGGTTTAAAATGTCACCAGTAGTTTAAGTCTAGCTTCCCATCCGCTTAGATAATTTGAATATTCCAAAACCTTAGGTTATAATATTTTTTGTACGATAACGTAAGATAATTTATTTACCATCCCAGAAACGTTAAAAAGATTTAAATGTTTGTTTTAAACACAGTTTTTTCTTAATTTATTTAATTGAAATACCTTACGTATTTCATAACAAATTTATATACCAAATTATATGTTAAGGATTAAAAATCATATAAGCATACATACTCTTTAATTGTTTAAGCTTTCATTTATTTTCGGTAGTTAAATTATTAATATGTAATCCCTCGTTAATATTATTTTGCTTTATCCAACACCATTTAATGTTCATATATAGCTATAAAATTCATTTTACATAAACACCTTTAAATCGATTATAATACTTCTCTTCAGATAGAAAACCATATAATTCTTCCTTAAGTGTATTACCAGCTACGACTGTATACATTTACAAACTCATACTTGTTTGTATACCAGAGAGCGTGTATGAGCCATTACGTCATAGCTCTACACTACGTCTCTTATGATCAAGAGCGCCGCTGAGTAGACTCTTGACATAGGTGCATTACACTAATGGAATGTAAAGCAAACACGGAATCAGCCAAACTGCTTGGCGACTGTTTTGACAACTAAACAAACTGCTTTGGCAGCTCGACGAAGACGACTGACAACCCCAGATCTGGCCTTTCACTTCACTAACCTAATGGAAATAGTTTTCTAAATCGATATCTTGAGGAATTTTAAACTAAAGATAATTTGTTACATATAGTTTTTAATTATTCATTTTATGTATGAATCTAATAATAGTCAAGATATATATATACGTTTTTAGATATGACGTATTACCGAAAAAGTTATATTTATCAATAGTTTGTAATACAAGGATTCAAAAGATAATACCAATGGCACAAAAAAATGTCATTGTAATGTAAGTTGCATTAAAAATATATGACAGTAGGCCTACAGTTTAATTCATTTGGTTCCGATTTCTTTATTGTAATTAAAATTACTTATTTATATTGGATATCAAATTTCACAATCTAAATTTGAATAGTCTATAAATTTTATGTTATAAGTTCCAGCAATAAACTTCCCTCCGTAACTAAACATCGCACTCTATTTTCGTCCGAATTTACCTTAAAATAGAACCTTTGTTGTGTTGACATTTCAGAAATAAATAATAAAAATAAAATATTAGCACGTAATTGCCCTGTTAGCTTTTATTCCAACATTAAATTGTAAACAGAGACGTCAAAGAGGAAATTGGAGAAACGATTTTTGCCTGAAATCTTTAAAAGGATAAAATTAAAAATAGCAATTTAAAAAAGACATGTAAGTTGATTGTTGAATACGAGGCTTAGTATTGGACGGTTTAAATTAATATCATTATGGTATATATATCTTGGGTTCATTTGGGTATAGATTATATGGTTGTAGCATGAGCTGAAATCTAATTTCAATTTACAAGTTTTAATGAAACTCTGTGAAATAATGTAGCATTTCAATAAGCTTTACATGATTCATTATCTTAAATAATGCATTATATTCAATGATAAAAAATTACAAAGTAAAATTTATAACTATTAAAGTTTAGTTAATCATTAAGATATTTATAAATTTTATTGAAATTTATTTTGATGTGTTTCAATTTACGAAAATGTTTCACACAAACAATAAAGATGCCATTATAAATTTTCAATTTAGATTGAACAATAATAATTTAACTTATTGTTGTTACGAATCAGGACTGATGATTTAAACCCCTTTACTGTTCTCGCTTTAATAAATCAAATTCCAGGAAATGGCCATCAACACATGTCAGTAATTGGTCATATATTTTCGTAATGGATGATTAGCAGAAGCCACGGTGATAAGCAATCAACACAAAATTAATCATTTTCTGAAAATTAAAATTGTAAAACGGCCCAAAACAAGAATAGTTTTTAACAATTACAATTTTTCTCGTACAATGTTTTGTTCTTATAAAAGATTTGTTATTATCATTTTAACTTACACGATACTTTGCAAAACTTTATGAACGATAAGAAATCTTACAAAAAGTATTTTATTTCTCATGGTGCTAAATCATAAGAGACAGAAGTAATAGTAAGAATAAAACATGAATGAAACTGAAAACTTTTTTAATTAAACATATAAATACTGTTGAACGTGAGATTTTTGAACCAATATAAATAACAATAAAATATTACACTGAAATGAACAAAATAAAGTAATACATTTGTACAGAATAAACAAATTTAACACAATCGTAATCATAAGGTAGTTCAACAATAAAAAAAAAAACTTTGAAAACATATGATAAAACCAACTTTATGTTCATTTTTTAGACACAAGTTTTCAGATAGAGTGTTCTTACTAGGGATTTGTTAAATATATATCTCAAAAGTTCACTAAGCATTGCAATTAACTTATTAATTTATATATATATATATATATAAATTAAGTATATATATATTATTATGACAGCCTCCTGAGGTCCGAGATGCCTGAGGAAACCACTTTGGTTGGGTACGCCGATGACGTCGCAGCTCTCATTGCTGCACGCAACCTTGAGCTGGCCCAACTAAAGTTGAACCGAGTC
Source organism: Neoaliturus tenellus (assembly GCA_030545055.2). Lineage (NCBI taxonomy): Eukaryota > Metazoa > Arthropoda > Insecta > Hemiptera > Cicadellidae > Neoaliturus > Neoaliturus tenellus. Next base: position 33,290,043 of record CM061533.1, read on the forward strand.
ATGCGTGTGGTCAACACCTGGATGTCAGATCACGGTCTCTCTCTTGCTCTCAGTAAGACGGAGATTGTGATCCTCACGAAAAAGAGGATCGACACCGTCGTCCCACTCCGAGTGGGAAGGGAGGTGGTCACATCAACTCGTGCCGCCAAATACCTTGGGGTTATGGTGGACACCAAGTTAAGCTGGAGGGATCAGATCTTCCGTACGGCGGACAAGGCCGCTAAGGTAGTCACTTACCTTAGTAGGCTGATGGCCAATCTCGGGGGTCCCCGATCCAGCAAAAGACGTCTGTTGATGTCCGCGGTCCAGTCCGTGCTCCTTTACGGGGCAGAGGTGTGGGCAGGCGCTCTAGATAAGGAGTGCTACAGGTTGCGACTCGCCCGGGTTCAGCGTCAAGCTGCGCTCAGGGTGTGTTCCGCCTACCGGACAGTGTCCGAGCCTGCCGTCCTGGTGGTCGCCGGAGTCATCCCTGTCAAGCTCTTGGCAGGGGAGAGGAAAGCGATTTATCAGAGACAATGCGAGATCGGCAAGGACACGGCAAGAACAGAAGAGCGCTCCCGAACCTTCCAGCAGTGGCAACACAGCTGGGAGCACGACACCCGAGGACGATGGACTGCGCGACTTATCAAGCAGGTCCAACCATGGGTGGAACGGCGGCATGGGGAGGTGGACTACTACCTGACCCAATTTTTGACAGGTCACGGCTATTTTCGGTCGTACCTGAACCGGATGGGAAAGACCGGTTCACCGGACTGCATTTATTGCCCGGGTGTTCCCGACGATGCGGAACACACATTCTTCCGCTGTCCCCGTTGGGAAGGGCCCCGCCTGGAGACCACACAAATCTTTGGTGCATTTTCGGTGGACTCGGTCTGCCAAAAGATTTTGGAGGATGAGGGCAACTGGGATTGTTTGTCACAGTTCGTCCGGGGCATCCTCCTTGAAAAGAAAACCGATCTGGACCGCGAAGTGGCCCAGATCCCTTGATAGAGCGGCTGGATAAGGAGCGAGCCCGACGGGCGTAAGCCAAATTTAGGCCTAGCCTGACGTAATGTGATAAACAATTCCAGGTTAGATTCCTAAAGAGTAGAGGAGGTTTTTTAGTGGGTAAACCCGTTTTTTAGGGGAGCCCCACACTACAGGCTGGCCACCTGTGTGCGTAATGCATTTTTTCCGCCTCTCCCTCAAAAAAAAAAAAAAAAAATTATATATATATACTAATAATTACTAATAAGTATATAATTATATATATATAAAATATAATATATATATATATAATATATATATATAATATATATATATATATATAGAATTATTATATATATATATATAATAAGTAATGTATGAAGTGGCGGTATAGACTAAACATTAAAAAAATCGAACTTAAAGAAGCTTATTTTGAAAAAAAGTAAAGTATTTAAAATTTTGTCCAGACAAGAATTTGACTGTTGTTATTATCATGTTAAATATTTACAGTGCGTGTAGTTCTAAACGAATCAAGTTGCACTTCTTAAAATACTCTACAACTGTCGAACATTGCAATGTCAATAACAAAACCAATTTTACTTTGCAAACCACCGTGTTCAAACAATATGTTATTGATGTAGCCCCAAGTGAAACAAAGATCCCAAATTGGTTTCCGTTGAATGTTCTTTATTTGATCATGTTTTCTCCGAAATAATTTTAAACAAACAATGTCTAATGACTTTAAAATTCTTAAAACAATCCTAAGCAAAGTGATTTTGTTGGTAAACAAAAATGTGTTTTTATATTGATTAAACTTATTTCAAACATTTATTAAAATATCACTCAATCATTTATTAAATGCTTATTAATAGTCTGCAATCAGCAATTAAAACTTATTTAAATATAGGGCTAGGTTATTGTACGATTATTAATAAAATGTCGAAGCGTGTTACGAGGTTTTCAATTATTGGTATTAGATTAAATATATACAGGCCCAATCCGTCACTAGACTTCATCCATAGAAACAAAGTGTAGAAGATTGAGTGTAGAAGAAATAAATTGATGAAGATCTAGAACAGGATTAACCTTATAAATAAATTTTTCAACATTTATCGTATTTAGGTTGAAATAATAAAACGTCTTCCAACACTTCTCGATATATTTACACTTATACTGTAATTGTTTACAAGACGGTAAATAAATATAAAAGATCTTATAATGGCGATCGATTTCGACCAGTCACACCGGTCATCATCAGGTCCAATCCGAGACTCCGAGCAGAGTATCATAAGGAGAATAGACATTTATTTTCCTATTTTTATGAGCATGTGATGATATTTGATTTAAGGGTTTATATGGTCAAAATTAATATTACTAATTTGGAAATTCGCTGAGTACGTAGGTCTGCTGCGACGGGGTATTTTTCTCTCTACTAAACAGTAAACATTGTTGTTCTTCGTTATCATGATTTAAACAGTGCTTAATTGCCAGAGCCTTTGCTGGATGGTAAAACATGTTCCTCTAAGGTGTCGAGGGTGGGGCCTTTCTTCACAAATTTTAATTACTTTTGTATGGTTTAATTAATTAATTAATTTCATTTTATTTTTTGACACCATGGCTCTTGTCCATCTTTTGTTGTGCTAAAACTAAAATGTTTTGGATTTATTGTGGGGGGGAGGGTTAGTTGGTTTGGGTTTATTTATTCTTTTGGAAAATGTGTACTCAAGTTGCCTTATATAATATTTATCACAATCATTCCAGTGAATTTTAGTAGTGAAGAAAGGGCAAAGATGGGCCCAAAAACCCATGATTTTATAGGGGGATTTCCTATAGGGAATTTTTTTGGACACAGATTTAAAATTTTGATTCCGAGATTTGATATGTGCTAATGTTTATGTATGGTTATATTATATTTTTATATATTTGTGTATAGGTTTTTGATATTTAACATGGGGTTACTTTTTAGGAATTTTTTTGGACACAGATTGAACAATTTGATTCCGAGGCTTTTTTCTTGTAAACTAAGCATCCTAGAGGAAAATGTCAAGAATAAAAATATTAAATTTGACTCTTTATCTACAACTTTCCCGCTGACAAAACTTGTCTGAACAATAAATAAAAAATTTCCTCACAGACCAACTTTTTTATGTCAAAAATCAATTTTTATATTTTTATTTATTATTTATGCTATGTTAATATTAAAATTAAAGTAAATATTTTATGCCATAATGGCCACCATATAGTCTAGTATAATACCTGAAAATATTATAATTTTACTTCAACTCTAACTATATTTATTTATAGTGTTAATGAAATGTGACACTAAATCTTGCGCTGGCCGCCTGTACACTGTGCCAGTCCCATGCGCCTCTTCCAGTTGTCTGTTGTATGCCTATGTATATTATTGGTGTTATGGTTAGTAAAGTTATAATTTTGTTGAACTGTCTATTGATTAAGTAGTATAATAGTGTTATAGATATGTTTAAAATTTTGTTTAATTGTTTATTGCCTAAGAAGTTTATTATTGGGTATGGGTATTATGGCTATGAGTATGGTATTATTATATTGGGTGTGGCTATTATTTAATATGTTTAAAGTTATGTTAATTGTTTATATTGGTGTTGTCTTATGTATTGCTTGTGTAATTGGATAGTTATAAAAATCTTGTTTGATTATTTATTTCAATTTCCTTCATCGTGGATATTGTTTGAAATGTTCCCTTTAAGTTGTAATGTTTTATTTGTATTTAGCCTTTATTGTATGATTTAAAGAAACTGTAGGGGTTTGCTTGGGATTTAATAATTGTTTTGTGGTTATTCTACTGAATGTTTATAATAATACTTTAAGTTAGCTTACTTTAATTTTGATAAATTACTGAATATTGAGTTATTGGTGTAGTTAAAATAGCTCTTTGGCTTTTTTATATTTGAGCATGTTGTTTTACTTGTTAAGGATTGTTACCCTCCTTATGTTTTATACATGTTTAATATAAATGACTGTGTTTTATTAGTGTTAAATATTTGTTTATTATAGTTATTTTACCTAGCTTATGTATTATTAATAGTTGTTATAGGTTAAATGTATGATTACAAGAGTTAATATTTAGTAATTTGTATTATTTTATTGTTATTTATACCATATACTGCTTATAAGTAAAATATAAGGGTGATAATGACTAATTTACATATGCTATTAGGGTTAAATACTTGGTAAATGTATGCTTGAAATGGCATTTCACTAGTTGTATTTAAATTGTCTTGATGATTGTTTTGTTAGTTAAACTTAATATGTGGCATAGTTATTATAGTTGTTGCCCTAGGTTTATAATTAACTATTTAGGGTTTCATTTTAACTTTAACTTGCATTTTGCTTATTATAGATTTTTATGCTTTAAATATTTGGTTATGTGAGTGTAACAAGTACTGCTTATTGGCTATGTAATTTCACTGGTTATTTGTATATAATATATGTTTATTTGCCTTATTAGGTTTGTTGTAAGAGTTATTTATTATAGTTGTTGTACCTGTCTCATGTTTTTGTTTAATAAATAATAAATAATTATGAATTTATGTTTATTAGGCATGAGTTTTAGTGATATTTTACTTGTTAGAGGTTTATATTTTAAATATTTAAGAAGTTTAGTATTAAATTTTAGTAGATATTTACAATATAGTTAGCAAATTTATTGTTTATGGCAAAATTGTTTGGGCAATAAAGCAAATTCTGGTTAATTGAGAGTATTTATTAATCTTTAACTAAGTTGTTCTCCTATTACATGTGTTATTATTTGTGTATAAGATAGTTATGTTATTTAGGAATTATATTGGTTGTATTTCTCTATGTACTGAGTTTGTTAGGGTATAATGATGGTCTATTGTATATTATTATGACTATATGTGTGCTTGTTGTTACTTTACTATATTGCTTATAGGTGTTTGGATATACAATTTAACTAGGGGTTAGTTATGAATGTGTTATTGGTCTTGGTATTTTTACTATGTATGTTGTTGGTTTACTTGTCTTATATATTGGCTTGTAATAAAAGATCTATCATGTATTGAGAATGTTTGTATTGTCCTATATGTTAAATATTTAACTTGTGTTGTGTTAGTATTGTTAAATATTTGGTTGTTAATGTATTAATTATGTCCTAGTTATTGAATTGTATCCAGTTGAGATAAATATTTGTACATCTTGTGTCTTGATATTTTTGTTAAATATTAAGTTTTTCTATTTGTTTGGTTTATATTAAAATAAATGGTGATTTACTAATTATGTTTGTTACATTATAGAGTATTGGAAGGTATGTGCTAAATATTGTACTGGCTGAGTTATTGACTGTTATTAATGTTATTGGTTATTGATTTGACTGTGTGTTGTTTGTAGTGTTAATTAACTATAAAATTTAACTACTTGTGTAAAATGTGCCATGACTTGCTATTTTTTTTACTTGATAAGATAGTTGATGTTAATACTAATTTATAGTTATACATACTATTTATAATAGTAGGCCTATATTTTAATGTTATTGAATATAGGATATTAATTTTTGCTTATTGTAGATTAAGAAGTTTACAAATTGAACTAGTTGAGTTATTAAGTTATTGGTAATTGTGTTTGTCCCATGCTTATACTTAAAATGTAAGTTTCATTGGATATGTTGGCTACATTTTAGTTATATTGTGTCTGTTATAGATTAATATGCCAGTTTAAAATATATGTATTAAGCCTGTGTTTTGCTAAATATTTAGTTGTGCCACTGAGATTGGCTATGGAATTTTACTAAATGTGCTAAATTTTTACATATTAGTATGCTATGTATTGCTTAACATAAATTAATTTTTAAATATAAACCAGTCATTTGACTTTTTGTTGTTAATAATAATTGTGTTTTGGTTTTAGTTTGGAAGTTTGATGATGAATTTTGAAAAAAATATGATTAAAACTTATTAATTATTTACTGCTAATTTTATATGAAACTTATTAGTATATCTAATATGTATAAAATAAGCATGCCCAAGTAAATAGTTGACTACATTTGACAATTTTGCATGCCTTATAGCTTATTATTTAAATTTATAGGTTTAAATGTTAAATTAAACATAATTATTAAGTAAATTTTGTATAATTAATGTTTTATAGTGATTTATTAAATATTTATGGCTATGTAAACATGGCACTTAGTGAATAAACTCTTTAAATTTATGTGTTACTTAAGTAAGTTTTAGTGTTAGTGGGTATGGTATAAAAAAGTGTGGTGAATTATGGATTTTCATCACTATATATGTTTATTTATTACCATTAGAGTTTGCACATGTTAAGGTCAAATGTTAATTTTCCTATTAGATGTTAAGTAAATAGTTAAGGATGTTTACTACAGTTATGGTCAACGATTTTGTCTTATAAAATTAATTTGAACAATTTTGACATGATTTCTGATTGTCACCTACTAATTTATGTGTCAATAGTGTACTTAAATGTTTTTGATATACTAATATTATATTTTATTGTTTTATGTTGAATATTAGTTTAGTGATATAAAAGTGTTGTGTTTGAGTCATAGTGTCTGCTATAGCTTAATAATGTATTAGTTAAATTGAGATATTTTGTAAAAGACTCTGTAACTAAATGTGTTAATGATGTTAATATATATAGATAATATATGGTTAGGTAAGGTTAGGCTAGGTTAGACTAGCTTAGGTTATGTTAGGTTAAAGTAGAAGCTTGGTTAAACCAAGGCATGTCTTATGTTGATTGTCAGTGATTTTGATGTGAATAAAGTGTGAAATATCAATTTTATGATTGTATGTGTTAATTAATTGCTATTATGGCTTGCATATGTTTTTATTAATTTTCAATGTTCTAGTAGGATGTGAAGTAAATTTATTTAGTTGTAGGTGTAAATGTTGACTAGAAACTACGATTTTGTCTTATAACTACTTTTGGCAACTTGTAGTAATAAAATTGTTATGTATGTATAATTATTGTTTAGTATTACAGATTCTGCCTGTCGTCAACTAATTTATATGAGTTAATGTTGTATTTCATGTTTATTAAAATGGTGAGGAGGCGAAAGCAAGGCCCAGCTTCTGCTAAACAGAGGAGGCTTTGCAGAGTGTGAGGGGAAAGTTGTGTTTGTGAGGTTAAAAATGAGGTAAGGGTTAGGTTTATAGGGTTAAAAAATTAGCATGGTTATGTTATATTAAACATGTAAACATGCTTCTGCTTTAGCAGAAGTGGACTAACACTAAAACTTACTTAAGTAACACATAAATTTAAAGAGTTTATTCACTAAGTGCCATGTTTACATAGCCATAAATATTTAATAAATCACTATAAAACATTAATTATACAAAATTTACTTAATAATTATGTTTAATTTAACATTTAAACCTATAAATTTAAATAATAAGCTATAAGGCATGCAAAATTGTCAAATGTAGTCAACTATTTACTTGGGCATGCTTATTTTATACATATTAGATATACTAATAAGTTTCATATAAAATTAGCAGTAAATAATTAATAAGTTTTAATCATATTTTTTTCAAAATTCATCATCAAACTTCCAAACTAAAACCAAAACACAATTATTATTAACAACAAAAAGTCAAATGACTGGTTTATATTTAAAATTTAATTTATGTTAAGCAATACATAGCATACTAATATGTAAAAATTTAGCACATTTAGTAAAATTCCATAGCCAATCTCAGTGGCACAACTAAATATTTAGCAAAACACAGGCTTAATACATATATTTTAAACTGGCATATTAATCTATAACAGACACAATATAACTAAAATGTAGCCAACATATCCAATGAAACTTACATTTTAAGTATAAGCATGGGACAAACACAATTACCAATAACTTAATAACTCAACTAGTTCAATTTGTAAACTTCTTAATCTACAATAAGCAAAAATTAATATCCTATATTCAATAACATTAAAATATAGGCCTACTATTATAAATAGTATGTATAACTATAAATTAGTATTAACATCAACTATCTTATCAAGTAAAAAAAATAGCAAGTCATGGCACATTTTACACAAGTAGTTAAATTTTATAGTTAATTAACACTACAAACAACACACAGTCAAATCAATAACCAATAACATTAATAACAGTCAATAACTCAGCCAGTACAATATTTAGCACATACCTTCCAATACTCTATAATGTAACAAACATAATTAGTAAATCACCATTTATTTTAATATAAACCAAACAAATAGAAAAACTTAATATTTAACAAAAATATCAAGACACAAGATGTACAAATATTTATCTCAACTGGATACAATTCAATAACTAGGACATAATTAATACAATAACAACCAAATATTTAACAATACTAACACAACACAAGTTAAATATTTAACATATAGGACAATACAAACATTCTCAATACATGATAGATCTTTTATTACAAGCCAATATATAAGACAAGTAAACCAACAACATACATAGTAAAAATACCAAGACCAATAACACATTCATAACTAACCCCTAGTTAAATTGTATATCCAAACACCTATAAGCAATATAGTAAAGTAACAACAAGCACACATATAGTCATAATAATATACAATAGACCATCATTATACCCTAACAAACTCAGTACATAGAGAAATACAACCAATATAATTCCTAAATAACATAACTATCTTATACACAAATAATAACACATGTAATAGGAGAACAACTTAGTTAAAGATTAATAAATACTCTCAATTAACCAGAATTTGCTTTATTGCCCAAACAATTTTGCCATAAACAATAAATTTGCTAACTATATTGTAAATATCTACTAAAATTTAATACTAAACTTCTTAAATATTTAAAATATAAACCTCTAACAAGTAAAATATCACTAAAACTCATGCCTAATAAACATAAATTCATAATTATTTATTATTTATTAAACAAAAACATGAGACAGGTACAACAACTATAATAAATAACTCTTACAACAAACCTAATAAGGCAAATAAACATATATTATATACAAATAACCAGTGAAATTACATAGCCAATAAGCAGTACTTGTTACACTCACATAACCAAATATTTAAAGCATAAAAATCTATAATAAGCAAAATGCAAGTTAAAGTTAAAATGAAACCCTAAATAGTTAATTATAATCCTAGGGCAAAAACTATAATAACTATGCCACATATTAAGTTTAACTAACAAAACAATCATCAAGACAATTTAAATACAACTAGTGAAATGCCATTTCAAGCATACATTTACCAAGTATTTAACCCTAATAGCATATGTAAATTAGTCATTATCACCCTTATATTTTACTTATAAGCAGTATATGGTATAAATAACAATAAAATAATACAAATTACTAAATATTAACTCTTGTAATCATACATTTAACCTATAACAACTATTAATAATACATAAGCTAGGTAAAATAACTATAATAAACAAATATTTAACACTAATAAAACACAGTCATTTATATTAAACATGTATAAAACATAAGGAGGGTAACAATCCTTAACAAGTAAAACAACATGCTCAAATATAAAAAAGCCAAAGAGCTATTTTAACTACACCAATAACTCAATATTCAGTAATTTATCAAAATTAAAGTAAGCTAACTTAAAGTATTATTATAAACATTCAGTAGAATAACCACAAAACAATTATTAAATCCCAAGCAAACCCCTACAGTTTCTTTAAATCATACAATAAAGGCTAAATACAAATAAAACATTACAACTTAAAGGGAACATTTCAAACAATATCCACGATGAAGGAAATTGAAATAAATAATCAAACAAGATTTTTATAACTATCCAATTACACAAGCAATACATAAGACAACACCAATATAAACAATTAACATAACTTTAAACATATTAAATAATAGCCATACCCAATATAATAATACCATACTCATAGCCATAATACCCATACCCAATAATAAACTTCTTAGGCAATAAACAATTAAACAAAATTTTAAACATATCTATAACACTATTATACTACTTAATCAATAGACAGTTCAACAAAATTATAACTTTACTAACCATAACACCAATAATATACATAGGCATACAACAGACAACTGGAAGAGGCGCATGGGACTGGCACAGTGTACAGGCGGCCAGCGCAAGATTTAGTGTCACATTTCATTAACACTATAAATAAATATAGTTAGAGTTGAAGTAAAATTATAATATTTTCAGGTATTATACTAGACTATATGGTGGCCATTATGGCATAAAATATTTACTTTAATTTTAATATTAACATAGCATAAATAATAAATAAAAATATAAAAATTGATTTTTGACATAAAAAAGTTGGTCTGTGAGGAAATTTTTTATTTATTGTTCAGACAAGTTTTGTCAGCGGGAAAGTTGTAGATAAAGAGTCAAATTTAATATTTTTATTCTTGACATTTTCCTCTAGGATGCTTAGTTTACAAGAAAAAAGCCTCGGAATCAAATTGTTCAATCTGTGTCCAAAAAAATTCCTAAAAAGTAACCCCATGTTAAATATCAAAAACCTATACACAAATATATAAAAATATAATATAACCATACATAAACATTAGCACATATCAAATCTCGGAATCAAAATTTTAAATCTGTGTCCAAAAAAATTCCCTATAGGAAATCCCCCTATAAAATCATGGGTTTTTGGGCCCATCTTTGCCCTTTCTTCACTACTAATTTTGAATACACCAATTTGTCCATGTACCTATGGCTTGGGCTTAGGTCACAAAACGTGCTCTGTTTTATTTAAAGTTATAGGTGTACTTACAGTATTAAACTGTTTCAACTCTTTTTGAATCGAATTTCAAGATACCAATCACTGAATACAAAGTTAAGTGCACAGATTGTGATAAAATTGTTGGTAAATTATTTTTTTTATTTATGGTAAGGTTTAGGGTTTGATATTTTACAGTAAAGTTCAAATATGTAACTTAAACCTGAGCCAACGCTGGACTTTGGTCGAAAACAAGGGAAGCGGGGGATTATAGGGGATGGAAAATAAACTCTGTCCAAACCAGATTTACTGGGCCACATTTGACTTGGATTTATCCCTTGAATTCTTTCTTCGAATCTTTATGAAAAAATACGAAACTTAATATGAGGTTATTTAATTGCACGTGTATAATTTTAATCTATAATAACAGTTACTACTTTAATAGGAGTATTTTACATAAAAAATTACAACAAATAAAAGAAAAATACTGTGAGAACTTACACTAATTAACCGTATTGCTATATTAAACTTGGAGAAATACTATGTTTAACTATGATTAATTTGTTTCTAAACGGAGGAATGCGAGTTTTAATTAATTTTAATGTGAAGCATAAACAACTAATTCATTATTGTCGGGGGTAAAGTTTGTTATTAATTAGTTCATTTGTCAATGTAATGTCAAATACCATCATTGTATTTAAATATTCCATGTAATCACATTGCTTTTAGTTTTACGTAATTTCAGTTTAAAAAAAGCATATGAGTTATATAATAATAATTGCAAAAGTAAAAGAAAAAAATCACTCATTTAAATAAAATAAAAAAACATTTATCTTTCCTCAACATTTTAAAGGGTCGTGGAAGATATAAAAAAATATTTTTATGGTATTTTTTTTTAATTTTGCTGCATGTTTTATTTATTTATTTCACTGGAAAAGCCCAACACATTTCAAAGTTATATTCCTGAATAAGATGGCTCTAATAAATTAAATGGTTAATTTTTTTTATTTTTTTTCAAACTTTTTACCAGTAATGATTTATTTTGTATTACAGTATTTTTTATGAATTTTCCTTTCTCTATTTATGGTATTTTTACTTACTTTTTTGTTGTTTTCATTACTAAGGATACGTATAGGTTACAACAGTGTACAGTATAACTAACATACAAAAACTAACAATAGAAACCAACAAAAATCAGAAAATTATATGCAAGCAACAGATGCCAACAATAATTAGCGTGTGTTCCACTTGCCCCACGGTTTTGGGGCTATAATACAGGTCACTTGCCCCAGCGAAATGGAGGGAGCTACAGCCCCTCCTCCAGAGGCCTTACGTAAAGTATATAGTGTAAAAGTTCAGTTAAATTATAACAAGGATGATTTTGTTAAACCACCACAAGTTACTCTGATACTATTCTCGTTGAATTTTAAATTATCTCATTTTTCATTAAATTTTTGTAATACAATGCATTTCAATGAGAAAAACGAATGAAAATTAATCATTGTGTGTTCTATCACCATGGGGAATACGATAACGTTAGAAGACCTTTTTTACTCTCACAACCCTATTTCTGTCGACATGGAAAGAGGGCTACTTTAACATGTAGGCTTATGGGAGAAACTGTTTTAGGCGCCCACCTATTTTGATGTTAGAATTTTACAACTATCTTAAATACATTTTTTATTATTGTTTTTTTTTTTCAAAGTAACGGATATTTATTTAGGAATGTATTCATTCATATATAGATCTATTAGTCTCAATTAGTGGGTCGCATTCACATGTAGTTGTAATGGAGGTAAGAGAATCAGGGGTGCAATGCAATTCATACGGGACTGTCTTTTATGATGACGTCACGCAACAAAGGATTAGCCTGCCGGCAAAGCCGTATTTATGCGGGTGGAAGAGAGACAGGTGCTAGACGGTCCGTGAAGTCCCCCCCCCTCCCCCCCCAATACAACTAATGCAATTCATACTGGAGCCATAATGCATATATTCATAATGCATTCTTTCGTGCAGCGCTAATGAAGGACTAACCATTTGTAAAATTTTTAACGTTAGTACTCATATGATGAGGGAAACTTCACGAACGTGACGAGATAGGTGAGATAGTACTTCGTTGGGGAGGGGCTGTAGCTCCCTTTCTTCCGCTGAAGCAAGTGACCTGTTCTTACCGACCAATTTTCTTCTACCTATCAACCCTTCTGGGCAAATGACCTGTTTTGAAATGGCCCTGAAACCGCGGGGTAAAATGGACTCACCCCAATAATCAATGATTTGAACAATAACAACAAATAAGAAAAATATATTTGTGTGGGTGAAACTTAATAACAATAATAAATCTTGAACTTTCATGAGCAGTGATGTAAATAAATGATGACACAAACATTAGTAAAAAAGAACTTTAATCTACTTAAGTTTGAAATAGTGATTATTTCACGTGGAATAAATTAAAATCTGTGATATAACAAAATAAACCGTGATAATTGTGCAACAATAAAATAAATATTAACAACTAAATTACAACCATAATCAAGTACAACGCAAATAACATCATAACTTATTTTTATAAATATCTCACATGTATAAATGACAATAAAACTCTTAGTATTCAAGGGTTTAGTATTAATGTAGAGGCTTATTAATCAATAATGGATTAGTATAATAATATATAATAGAGCTAAGTTTACAGCTAATCTATTTGAATTCATCCGACGGAAAACCAAGTTTTATATAGGCCTAGGACAATAACAAGTAAAGAAATAAATGATCTCTAACCGAACATAAGAATCGTTTGTAGTCATCACGACCTACCTAACAAAACTTCAAACTTCAGTATTCACTTCGATGTATTTTACGATGTATTAAGGTTTAATTAATTTTACGTTTTAATCTTCAAAACTTAAAAATGTTTTTTTTACGTTTAAAATAACAAATTCTTAAAAAGAAGACGATATGTTACAAACTTCGTTCTTAAACATTTTATAAAAAATAAAATAAACAAGTTTATCCCATAGTGTTGAATGCAATTGAAGAGAGACACAACATGCAAACTTGCAATTCTCTTTAAGAAGTTGTTTAGCAACAAAAAGTTCCATACGAAATTTACATAATTGCTTTATAAGCTATCTTTAACTTGTCTACAACATCCCCTAACCTTAAAACCCCTATTCTCGAAGTTTGTGCATTTAACCAGCTTTTCGCTGAACTTCGTGTTATGGTTTTTATAATGTTTTGTAGTTTAATAAGATAATGAATTGGGGTTTGGATTGTTGGAAATGAATAAAAAAGTAAATTATATTTATCGTTGACGTTTTAATTTAAAAATACAAAAAATAGTTCCGTCTGATAGATAAAAACTTTTATAGAACACATTATAATTGTAAGTTTAATATCATAGTTGTTTTATCATACTAAAACGAAATAGTATGCTTGCGAAGCAATATGTGAGGAATAAGGTGATTTCTTTTAAAGTGTTTCACATGTATTTCAGATATTAGGCCTATTATAATAACTTTCATATTTAATATTACTTAACGAATCTCCAAAATTATTTAAATCCTCAATTTAAACATGATTTAATTTAACAACCCATCTACAAATTGGTTAAATAATTTTAACATAACTAATAAACAATATTTTTAAACAATGTTATAAAAATATAAAAAAGTCTTTTTTAGCTAGCAAACGTAAATTTTATCCATAAGATTCATCAAAGTAAACATGCATTTAAGAAATATTGGAAATGTTTAGTTTAAAAAATACAAATCAAAATATGAATATCAAAGAATTAGTAAATATTGTAGAACAAAGTAGTGTATTCCCTTTGAGCCACAAGTATTATAATGCTTTTGAACAAGTATAACGAACGCAGAAGAGATTGAATGTCGTTCACAAAGACAAGATTACAGGCAGAGGATCACCCTGGAGGCTTGTATATGTTTACTTGAAAGGTTTCGGCGTTTCACTCCAAAAGGGGTTGTTTCGGCATATAAAGGTTTTTTTATTTATTTAATGTATATATTACATAATACAGTAACACTAACCTATAATCTATCTTCAAAACTTTCATTTCTGTCTCTGAAGCTAAGGCCAGGTAGGACCTCAGGTTCAGTTCCTAGAGGCTAAACTAATAACAACCAAGCAATTGACACTATGGTCAGATATATTATGTCTATTATAAAATAAATTATAATCTTAATCTTGATAAAAAATATAATGTACATATACTGTATAGATATGTTTTATATTATTCATAAATACTGTAAGTTTAAGGGTATCCACAAGACCTTCTAACCTCACATAGTGATATAGCTGTGCCACAACCTGCGATAAGCTAAAGAAGAACCAAATGGTCCTTGGAAAATGAAGCAAGTGGAATTATTAACATAGTGTAAGGAGTAAAAAAACAAATTTAAAAAGGATTGTAAAAAAAATAAAACATAACAAATATTTTTTTTTACTTTTTTACTTGATGTAGTAATAATAGTTAAAGAAAAAAAACCTTACAAACAAATTTGAACGAAAGTAAATACTGGTAATAGATTATCACAACAACTAACTATCGTTTATGTCGTATTTCCGATATTTGGCATTAACAGTGATTTCCTATCGATCTGGTCATTTACCTGTTATTTCAGGGAATCACATCTTTTTCTTGCACTGCCAGAATGTTCCTCAAAAAATTATTTCACTGTCAAACCAGATATAGAATTTATATTACCTTATATCGGTCGAAACATATCCTGTTGCCATATGAAAAAATAATGACTAATCCATATTTTTGTAAAACATATCATGTTTTTGAATCCAAAACCCTATACGTGGTAATTTTTCAATGGAAAGAATTATTTATGTCATGTTAATGCTATAAGCAATAGGTTTCTGAGTTTAAGCATTGTAAAATTGAGTTAAATTTGTTACTATACACATTAAACATTGGACAAATGTTATTATGAAAATTACTAAGAATGACTAATCATTGCAATTTAGTTTCATGAATGCGTGGAAAATAATAAGTGCTCTCCTTTTAAAGGTCACCTAGAGAAATATTTAAACTTAAATTTATAATTCCCAATATTATAAGTCAATAACTATTGAAGCCCCACTTTTTTTTAAAGGAGGCCCACTTTTTCGATGAGGAGCCCCACTTTATTGAATCCCCACTCCATGAAGCCCCAGCTGCTAAGAATCTGAGGAAGATCCATGTATTCGAGCTGATGTCAATCAAGATATAGATGGTCTTGCCGGTGGATATCTTCCACATTTAATGGTGGGAGCTAATCCACATAGTCTGTGAAAGAGTATTGAGGGTGTTGATTCTCTCAGAAGCTTGATGGGGAATATCGGAAGACTAAGATAGAACAAACGGCGAGTCTTCATGTCAATGGTAAGCGCCCCTCTTCAGAAGTCTCGGCGAGTGCCACGGGGGCCACAAAATAGAGCAAGAAAGTCCTAGCCGTTCAGAGCATGGTTGCATACAGGGTCGCCTCTGATTATCGCACTGTTAGGATCGACAGTCATGGTGGTCGCCGGATTGATTCCCTCGATCTTCTATTTCAGCAGAGGAGAAGAAGCAGCAAGTAGTTGCTAAAAGATGAAGTATGGAGACTTGGATGTAAAGAACAATATAATGAAATGCCAGCTTTCGGCTGGGTATTTCGGTTGACGAGACCTCAGCGAGTAGGTTGCCTTACCCTCGAATAAATTGACTTTTTGAGTCAGTTTCTGACGGGACACGGATACTACAGGCAGTAACTTTATCAGATGGCAAAGGTTGGATTGCCTCAGTTTGAGAGCTTCTTGGGGAAGGAGAATGATATTCACCACCCTTTCTTCGAGTGCAGTCGTTTTGTCGATGTGCGAAGTGTGGGTATCGCTTCTGGGTAGGCTAACAACATAATGGAGGCGATGGTGACAAGTGAAGATGTGTTCATGGAGGGCTGTCGTCTTCCATGTCCAAAATCTGTGAAGCGAGGCAAAGGACACCTGGGTGATCTCTAAGCTTCCGGTTTGAGGTGGTGACCAATCAGAGCTCAGACAAGAGGCCCAGACATGAAGTTATCTGAAAGGGCTCCAGCCTGGATCTCCACGGTCCATAAAGAGTTTAGTAGGCATTAATTGTTTACTAGGTGAGTCCTAAACTGTTTCATTTTTTTCATCGCCCTGTATCGAAAGTACCTTCCGATTGCAGCTGACATCTAAGAAAATAACTGTTTCCCAAACTCCAATTTAGAGCAAGGGAAAAATATCAGCAGATTTCTCCTCTTTATTAATTTACTTTCCCTTGCTCTCAATAACTTCTCCTTGTGCCCACTACGGTGCTACTGTTTCTTTATTTTTATTTTTATAATTTAAATTAGCTTTTATAATGATTAACAATGTAAATGTAAACAGAAATAGACATATTTTATTTTTTTGTTCTGATAAAAGGTATCATTTATATAACTTGTACTAAAAGTGCACTTCCTGCATAATTCCCGTACTCCTTATCTTTATAGAAATGGTTACCTAATTAAATAGCTAGTTTAAGCCACGTTTATGGGAGATGAGTGTAGGATGATTGTGGCGCGATCTTTTAGTCTTGTTACTGACTTAGGCCGACATTCTTCTAAGACAGGAATGTCAATTAATAGCCCCACAGCCAATGGTAGCCTATATAGTGACCAACAGATTAACGTGGGATCCAAACCACAATTTCGGTTTCACCTCGCACGTAAAATTTGGTGTTCCTGTGTTCGGCTTCGGAGTAGATACATTGCTAACATAATAAGTTACTAACATGAAAGCGCGCACCGAAAAAAAACACTTTTGGTACTTATTATGGAATACTGGGTGTCACCAAATGCTTAGTGCAATTTCAATAATAAACCACCGCGTCGTTTCATAATGTTTGATATTCTAGCCGTATGAAGAAGTTTTGTTTTACCAGTCATATTTTCCAAACACATCATTTTTTTCAATATTATGGTTGAATATCTAAAAAATGTACACTTCATATAAAAAAATATTCTAAGGCTGATAAAAAAGCGATGAATGGGCTTTTTCCAAAGACAAAACTTTTAGCTAAAGTCAGTAGTTATTTTAATGTTAATGTCGACTGTATGTTGTGTAGGATTACTGTAAAACTACAGCTTAATTTAGTTAATGGTTAAGTCTTTGTAAAACATATTTTATGGTTTCCTTATACTCAGACCATTTTTTTTCAATTATGTAGGAGGTCTAATATTGACGAAAATGAACTAAGTTGGCAAAGACGTCTTGTAATGAAAAAAAAACTGTGTTATTTAATCCGTACAACACAGATGATAGAGATCAGTTATTGAAATATAACAAGCTGGTCTATGGTTGAAATTGAACTAATCATTTGTGGACCCCCTGTATACTATTTTTACAATGTAAAACAATGCGTAAATGTATTAACAATCTAAATAAATTGAAGGACATATTCCTAAAAAGAAGATTCTTTCCAAACAGTGAATAGAAATACATTAAAAGTTATTTAAAATGCGATTGTTACAAAAGGTCAATATACTCTAAAATATTTCAAACAAATAATATTTTATGTTTCATAGATTTAAATAGATTATATTCTGTTTGTATAAATTTAACTATTTGATTTTTTAAACAATCGCATTAGACTTCAATGTAAAAGATTTTATATTAATTTTTATATATAAAAAACCAATTAAATGTATCCTTAAAAAAGTATTTTTTTTAATAAATAACAATATTTTTTATACATGCATATTTGCTTTTATGAAAGAAGGTAAATTAATTAAAGAATAATTATTCTTCGGTACAGTAAATTTCAAAGGAGATTATCTTTGTTTACAACTATATAATTTGGCTTAAACCCAAGAGCCAGTTGAAAACACTTTATTACTTGAATTTATCAACAGTTCGTTATTTATATGAAGATTATAATATGAAAAATAAGAAAGTACAAATTAAATAGTATTTTTAAATAGTTCTAGCTTTGTGAATTGTGGTAAAAGGTTTAGTTCGTTGTATTATTAATTTAACAAATCTTTTGAACGTTGATAAAATTACAAATCGAGTAAAGTCACACGTGTATAAAAGTGTAACCGGATGAAGACTATGATTTTAAGACATAAATTTTAAATTTACACAAATAACAATTTATACTGTATAATAGTAGTTTTTTGGGTGATAATTAAAAAGGTTATAATGTTAGTTTTAAATTTAAACTTCTGTGTCATGTTGTGAGTAAGTATTTGATAATAGAAAAAATCTAAATTAAAAACACTAAGTTTTATCTCTTGGATAAATATACACATTACAAGGGGCGTTTCTAAACAACCTAGATTTTTTTCATTGGTTTTTTAAGTCAAGAAAAAAGCATCAAAAAGTTGTCTAAAATTCTTCGTTAGGGATGCGCTCATTAGGGAATACACGATCTTACTGTATCTGATCCGCAGCTGCCCATCCATTACTACCTACCCCAGAATGCGGGCCGATTGGGGTCCCGAAGACCACCTCTGAGAATAACCTTCCAGTCGATGGACACAAACTTCACCATCCATACCATCTGGACTTCCTCCTGGGATGCTTTCCAAGGTCTGAACAGCTTCTTGATGGCTGACCCAACCGTAGTGGTAGGTGGTATGAATCTTCCTCAGAAGAAGTGGACGTTACTTAATCGTTTCCGCACTGAAGTGGGAAGATGTAATTATTGGAAGTACAAATGGGGAATGACACAAGACTAGTCATGCGCTTGTGGAGCGGAGTATCAAACTATGGAGCACATAGTCGCAGAGTGCCCACTGAGTGCTTCTTCCCTCGAAGGATTGACTGGTCTGCATAGCTCAAATGAAGCTGGGCTACAATGGCTTAGGCCCTGGATTTCGCTCTATGAAGAAATATCAAAATTTTTATTTTGTATTTAGTCTTCTACATATACTGACTCAGGTGATCTGTACCCCAGAATTTATATGGTAACTCTTAAAACTTGGTGGATAGATAAATGAGCCGTACGATGTAAAAAAAATGCTTCGTTTAGCCACTAGCTGCCATTTTTAACTTCACGTTACAATTTTCATTACCGTAATGAATGGTTGTATTAGTTTGATATTGTGAATGAACCTTTATCACGCCAATGTAAATTTTCAGGAAAAAGGTTTTCTTATGTGTATTTTCAAAATGAGTATTTTGACAATACTTTTTTTTCTAGAAATGGGCATTGGTGTAAAAAAGATTGACACCATCCATTAACCTTATAGTACAATTAATGTAATGATTGTACTATAACTGTAATAATTGTAACTTCTGTAAAGCCCACAAATCTCTTTCACTTATTAAATATTATTTTAAGAATATGCTTTACAAATTGTTGCAAGGAGGTCGCTTTTTTCAACATTTTAATGAAGAAATTTTTATAGATTACTTTCTTCTTTATAAATATATAGCCAGTTAATATCACTTAACATTTATTTGGCAAGAATAAAAAATTCTCCATAGTGGAAATAATTTGACTAACGCACTATACCAACATTAAATTATTGAATAAAAATAAATCCCTAAACACACCTAAAAGCCTTAATATTTGGGAACATCCTTCACTAGACTTCGCCATTCAAACTGTGGGACGCAGTAGGAAAAATTAATAGGATTTTAACAATTAATTGTTTTTTATACCGTCGGAACTTTTGTAGTCAGAGTAGTTTGCTGTAATCCTTCATAGAGTTAAATATGTCGGAAGTAACTTAAAGATTGGTTGAGATGATTTAAATAGTTTGATTTCCGATCCAAGTATTTATTAATTAGAAAATTATGTAATTGCATTTGAAATAGAAATTGAAGTCAATTTCATCATAAAAATATATTATAGTACATTATATCATTTTAATTTATTTATTTTGAATAAATATTCCCCAAAAATTTATATACTTCATCAACAAGCATACATTTTCCTTCAAATCTCATATTATTTAACATACAGATATGAAATGTGATATTTTTATCAAAATAGAATTTTCTGTATTTACGTGAGTACGTAGGCAATGAATTTACAGCCTCAAACTCTAGCGAGGCTTCGAAGTGGAACCAATAATTTGGAGTCAAAAGTTGAACTAAATCAAATGGGTTCGTAGCAGTTTACGAGCTCAAAGATCTTCCTTTGTAACAAAGCTCCATTATGCTCTAAGCACTTGTATATCTCTTTGGAATTGGCCCTAAACAACAAAATTCCATTGAAGTCTGGATTTGCAATGTGGTATTTCCATGCATGCAGTATTGTTTATTGGTCTAAAAATCTAACACAACAAACATAAAATACTGTATTAGTACTAGACGAAAGTAAGTAGACAATTATTAATTATAAAGTTTGTTGTACATTTTTTACTCTATTAATAGTTATAAGATTTTATAAAAAATTTGTATGAGCAAAACGTTTTTGATATCATATTTATTTTAATTGAATAAATTTTTAGGATTATTTTAAGATTTACCAATTTGATGTGCAACGGATATGTTAGACATACATACACACGTACATACTAGCTGTTTTTATTTATTTTTTAAATCTTCAACGAAATTTTAAATTGTCCTAAATTTACATGCATTATAATGGAAAATCAATGCTTTATGAAAAAAATCTCAATTTCTCCATTATTTGTTGTTAAATCGTTACAAACTTGGTATTATTGTTTATGCCACTCTTATAAAATTTTGATAAAATTCATCGGTTTTGAAATATTTGAGTTCAAAATGGCCAAAATTTTGAAAATACATATCGGAAAAACTAAAGTTTTTAGCGAATTTCCCATAGGGAATAAGCTATTACCGTAGGTCTCATGGTAAGACCTAAGCCCGGGACCATGTTACTTTTTCGTTTTCAGGTGCCCAGAGACCAAAAATAATAGTCATTAAAATATATATATATATATATATATATATATATATGTATATATGTATATATATATGTATGTATGTATGTATGTGTCCCTAGACACGATAACTCTCGTAAAAATGGTCCGATCGACACCAAATTTGGTAGATATGTGTAATCCTACGTTTATTCGGATGAGTTCGTAAACCAGACATATCGACCTATCGGAAGGGGTAGTTTTGGGGGGTTTTGTACCCCAAAAATGGGTTTTTTGCATTTTTCATATGTAATTTTTAAAAATTTCAAATTTTTATTTTGACCATTGGATTTAGCTCAAAAAAACACACAATTTAGCATTTTGAAGCTTTGCTCTATCTCCATTGGTTACCGAGATATTACAAAGTCTAAAGACAGTACGTTGTATTTTGAGGCTCCAATGTTAATCTTATGGTGAATAAGGATGTGTTAATATTTCACTTATTAACCAATGTTTTTGGATGAAACTTGGTATTCAGCTTCATTTGGTTGAGATTCATCCATTTATGGTAAAAAATCTTGGTTTTTGTGCTTATCATGGCAGCAAACCTGCATACTCTTTTCCAATGTTAATCATATGGAGAATAGGCAAACTCCTTTAGCAATGGAAAGATATTGATGAAATTTAATGTATGGCTTGATATGGTCAAAATAATTTTTTTTAATGCTAAAAACCTACTTTTAATGTTCCCCATGGCAGCATACCTGCATACTCTTTCCCTACATTTATCATAAGGAGATAAACATTTATTTCCCTATTTATGAGCTTGTGATGATTTTTGGTTTACAGGTTTATCTGGTCATAATTAATACTACTAATTTGGAAATTCGCTGAGTACGCAGGTCTGCTGCGACGGGGGTATTTCTTAAAATGAGTGTGTGATAAAGATTCATGTCCTGAAACGTTTTTTGGGAAACCCTGTATATTTTTTATATTGCTATTACATCACAGCTCGGACCTGCCAGTTACTAAATTTTATCATTGGTCACTTCCTACTTACTTTAAATTGTATTTCACTCGGATGCATGTCAATTCAATTCTTTGCTTTCCTGTTAGTTGCTTGTTTTTGCCTATAGTATTAATAAGTAGTTATAGATTTCTTTGCTATTTATATTGTAATAAGAATATTGTAAGAAATGGTGTTTCCGTAGAAAAATAATTAAATACACATACAAAACTAAATACGAAAACTCTTAAAGCTAAAAATTATATTTGATATTTTTAGCGCTTAGTTGTAAAAAAGTCGTCAGTTTACTTAGAGCTATTCACGATTCAATAACACCAAATACTTTGCTTTTTCAACCATGTTTTACTGTTTCAGTGTAGCTTCGTGTCATTAATGTTATCGACCCAAAAGACGTTTTATTGAAATTTACTTTTAAAAAAATATTTGTTACAAGATATAAGCAGAGCATATAAAGTAAATTTTAGATTAAAAAAATAGTCAATAATCGGTGTCGTATACAAAATTCTAATGCTGTTTAACTTGCGACTAAGAATGTTTTCTTATGATTCTCTGAAATCTACACTGCATTCCTACATTCATCTGTGAAGATGAATTATTTTAAGACTCAAATTCTTTTCTGCATGAAATAAGAGTAATTTACATGGTGAATTATGAAACCTGGTCTATACTTCATTCTGTGTTACATTGCAAAAGTTACTTTTTATAATACTTGGCAACTATTTTGCTTTTACTTTTTAACTTTGGCAACTAAGGCTGAGGGCCTTATCTCAGCTTAGTAGCCTAAGAAACTACCAATACATGTAGTGTGAGTTTCGACCAATCTCGTCCTTCTTGATCGGAGTGTACAAGAACTAAGCTAATGTTCAGATTACATAAGAATGCTCTGGGAGAAACCTCCTGAGTGACGAATTTGTACTCAAATTTAGAACTCCTAACAAATCAAAAGTTAAAATTTCCACCTATTTACTTTTATAAGCAAGACATTAAGTTTCATTTTAATTTTAACTATATCTTGCCTCCACGAAAAATTATCTATTTTGAATTACTTATTTCTAATTATTAGTTATTTGTAATCTAAACACTAGGAGCAAACCACAATGAATATCTAATGTATCATTACACCACACTTCGCTTTTGAAAAACACTTGAAGATCTCTGCAGTTCAATCGATCAGTAGGCTACCAGAATCCCTGACGCTGGAAAGAATCTTAAAATCACTAAGGAAACAATTAAAAGGTTTTCCCTCGAAAAAGGTATATTAGGGTATGCAAAACTTCTTAGTAAACTAAAATAAAGTTTAATTTATAAGAAGAGCAAAATTAAAAAATTTACTTCGATCTATTTAGACTATAAGCCTTTTGTATGCAATCCTTGTGATATATGCAATGTAATCTTTTCTAAATCTCCAATAAAAGAATTTGAAAAATTAATATCTAAATAATCATTTAAAACGATTTACATAAAATACTATCTATGGCTATGAGAGATTTGTACACTTTTTGTAACTTCGAAATTTAGAATGCTTGACAATGGGAATTTTTTTCCGAAACTAGTAATTAAGCATGAAACTAGTTGGATTGACAACAGTTTAAGGTATTGTAACCTACGTTATTATAGCATTGCAAGCATTACTATGGGATAAGGGGTTAATTCAGTGAAACCAAAATTAACGTATGCAATTTAAATCCTACAGATTGAAT
Source organism: Neoaliturus tenellus (assembly GCA_030545055.2). Lineage (NCBI taxonomy): Eukaryota > Metazoa > Arthropoda > Insecta > Hemiptera > Cicadellidae > Neoaliturus > Neoaliturus tenellus. The sequence continues at coordinate 33,314,304 of CM061533.1, forward strand.
ATTTATTAAAAAGAAAATTAATACATAACACTTTGATTAAACAATATTTTAAGTAATTTATAAAGTCCTTTGCAATGTAAAAAATTGAAAATGATTATACAATGCAGTATGTTAACTGTAGGCTACAACAATCAAGATGAAAGTGAGTAGTTTATATCTGACCGTCTATCGTACTACCTATCTATCTATCCATCTATACATGTATGTTAAGATCAATATACGGAACATGATATGATAGATAGGGTAGCGGTGCTTTCCGCTTTAGAGACAATCTCAGTTTCCATACTCACTAAAATATTCACAATGTTCCTCCCAAGCTTCAACGCTACGGTCACTCTAATGGAAACAACAACACCTGCTGTACAGATCAAAATAATATACAATACATACAATCACAATAATTACTTGCATATAACTAACCCGTGAAATTATTTATCATTTTTAGGGCTATGTGGTTTTTCTATTTATGTTTATATTATTTACGAGGTGGCCCGTGCGCAAATTGCTTATTTTACGATTCTGTATAAGTGAAACTTACCTACAGTACGTGAATGGAAAATTCACCTGAAGGTAATCAGCTGTTAAATTACAATTCACATTAGAGAACTTGTAATAAAAGTTGGTCAACACTTTAAAGCGCTTTCTAGAAATAAATCAAAGGCGAGGGGGGTGAAGCCCGAAACGATATGACCTTTTTAATTACGATTCGTCACTGCGGTATAACCTAAGCTTTAAAATTACACCTCAATCTTTAAAATCGGTTCAGTAAGTCATGAGAAAAAGGGACGTAACAGACGAAAACCGTATAGAAAAGAGAACATAGATAACAAGATTTAACAAAATTGGTTTTGTGAAATTGAACACAACGCTTGATAAATACGTTCGTAGTTTTTGGTGAGATTACAGTTTGAAATATAATTATTTTTAATATATTTCATATTTATACACTTAAATAATAATGTAAGTCGTTAAATAGAAAAATTCTTTGTTAATGTGAATTAAAAATGTTATTTATATTATTACCAAGCAGTAAAATTTTTGTTAATTAGTTAAATAAGTTATTACAATTAAACTAGCCCTAAACCACCCTGTGGATGAGACAATGATTGATGCCTGCCACAGGTTGAAAGCAAGGCCAGGAAGCTCATCTTCTCCTGGCATAATAGTAAAGATGGTCAGAAGAACTGATGCTGACACCTTGCTTAACCTACGTAGAAAGAAAAAGCAAGACTTTTCTACACGGCACATGGGGCTCCAAACTGATTCGACTGTATACATAAACGAGAGCCTAAGTCCAGGACGTCGCCGTTTGCTGCATGCTGCTAGAGAAGCAAAAAGAGAGAGACACTACCAGTACCTTTGGATAAGGAGCGGCAGAATCCTAATGAGGAAGGCCAATGGCTCAAGAACTTTTACGTTGTCTATTTAATGGTTAAAATGTTCTGTCAATTACTATTGAGTAGATAATTATAAATTAATCAACACAATGCCACTTTTTGCAGACAATTCTTTTTTATTAATTAACCAAAATATTAGAAGTATGAGGAGAAATTTTAATTTACTGTTAACTGAATTGAATAAATGGAGTAAACGCCCTCATATAATTGTTTTGACCGAAATATGGATAACTGATGAGGAATGTAGTTATTACACAATAGATGGTTACAAAGCATATTTCAAATGTAATGACAGTTACCGTGCCGGTGGTGTCGCTATATATGTTACAGACAAACTCTTATGTACTGACATTTCTTTGCACCAAGACATTCAATCAGCTGATTGTCTATCTCTCTCTGTCCATTTTGGTAACATAACATTCACTATCTTTGCCCTCTATAGACTACACTCAGTTTCTTTTGATTTATTTCTTGATGATTTGGAAACTATACTTAATAGCTGGTGTAAGGCTATCAAATTTGGTAGTAGCTGGTGATATGAACTGTGATATACTGGCTGATTCTACTGGGTGCCACAAATACACAGCTTTAGTAGCGGGTTTTGGATTGGATTGTTTGATTTCTGAACCTACTAGGATTACTGAAATAAGTAAAACTTGCATTGATCATATTCTTATTCGTTTTTATTTGTCAAATAGAACTGCTCCAAAGAACACTGCCGAAGTTTTGCATCTAAATATTACCGATCATTCTCTTACATCACTGAAATTAGACTTTAACTTTGAATTTCCAAAAATATCACCAGAAAAAGTTAAGATTAACTTTGATAAACTTAATAAGAAACTAAGATCTTTTAAGTGGAATACTGTTTATCAGGAGAACTGTCCTTCACGAGCATTTAAATTATTTTTAGACAATCTTAAATTAACGGTTGATAGTTGTAAGGAATCACTTGTAATAAAAGATCGTTTCAAAAAGCTCAAACCATGGATTTCCGATAGATTATGTATGAAATGTGAACTGAGGAAAAAGTTATATAAGTGTGTGAGGCTAAGACCAAATGATATTAGATTAAAAAGGTACTATAATAAATTCAGGGACAAGTTAAGAAATGAAATTAATAGAGCCAAGGAACTTTATTATTTGTCAGAATTTGAAAAACATAATGGTAATTCTAGAGCACAGTGGAATTTAGTCAACACATTAATAAATTATCCTAAAACAGATTCTGATATTATAAAAATAATGTATAATGGGGAGGACAAAACTGAATGTGTTGATATAGCTGAAAGTTTTAATGACTTTTTCCTCAGTGTGCCTGATAAGTTGAAAAAAACAATAAATGTCCAGCAAAACTCAGATGCCTATGAAGATGTATTTAAACTGGCTTTATGTACAAAATCATTTTTTATGTCACCAATTAGTAATTATGAAGTTTTGAATGTTGTAAATAATCTCAAAGACGGCAAAGCTCCTGGCTTGGATGGAATTGGAGGATCCACTATTAAAAGAATAATTTGGCTCATCATTGATGTATTAGTTTATCTGTTTAATTTGAGTATTGAATGTGGTGTTTTCCCTGATTGCTTAAAAACTGCAGTAGTTATTCCAGTGCTCAAACGTGGGGACAAAACAAACCCCACAAACTATCGACCCATATCTTTACTTTCATCTTTCGCAAAGATTTTCGAAAAACTGATTAAAAAACGCCTTTTGAGCTTTCTTGGCAGCATTTGTTTCTTCAGCAATAACCAATATGGATTTAGAGAAGGTTTGTCAACGGAGGATGCTTTACTTAAGTTTTTAGAACCAATTTATGATCACCTTAATAACAGTAAATTTTGCTCAGCGTTGTTTATAGACATCACAAAAGCATTTGACACGGTTGATCATAAGATTCTCATTGATAAAATGTGGTATGCTGGAATTCGGGGAATTGCTTTAAGTTGGTTTTCAAGTTACTTATCCAATCGACCACAATATACGAAGATAGGAAATTGTTATAGCAGCATTAGGTATTTAAAACACGGAGTTCCCCAGGGATCAGTACTGGGACCTATATTGTTCTTAATTTATATAAACGAATTATGCAATGCTCAATTTCAGGGTAAATTAACAGCTTTTGCGGACGATACTGCATTAACGTATTCAGGATGTAGTTTAAATGATGTTGAGCTGTGTATGCAGGACGATCTGTATATATTAAGATACTGGTTTGATAAAAATTTTTTAGTTCTAAGTGAAAAAAACTAAGTATATGATATTTGGTCTGAAAAGTGAACAAAGATTTGGTAATGATCTTTTCAATCACATACCTCGATGTAATGGAATATGCAGTTGTAACAAGCTTGAAAAAGTAGACAAAATTAAGTATCTTGGGCTTGTAATCAATTCAAATCTTTCATGGAAGGGCCACATTGAAAAGTTAAGAAAAGAACTTTGCAGTTTATTGCGCAAATTTTACTTACTGAGAAAAGTGTGTCCTCCAAATGTTTTGTTATATGTTTACCATGCACTTGTTAGTTCTAGATTAAGTTATGGCATGTCCTGTTGGGGAGGAACATATCTCACGACCTTAAATCCTATTATAACTTTACAGAAATCTTTTGTTAGAATTTTATTACAAAAAACAAGAACTGAACACACTTGGCCTTTATTTAAATAACTTGAAATTCTTCCTCTTAGACATTTCTATATTCTTAAGATATTAAAGTTATTTTATATCACTTACAGTAGCAATTTCAATACAGTAGAAAATAGTGGATATAATTTAAGAACGTCTCACCAAGTACCTGTTCCTACACCTAGGCTTACCCTGTATAGACATTTTTATACTTTCATTGCTCCCCGTGTATACAATATGACATTGTATTTTATTGTTTATAATAATTCAGTTTCTCAGTATGTAAAAAATTAAAAAAAAATGGTTACTTGTCAGGGATAATGTAGAATTTCTCTTCCACATAACTTGTTAGTTTTGATAATATCTATTGAATAAGTTCTATTAGTTGTAAGTTACTGATAAAAATACATTCATTTTGTGTAGTAGTCCTCCTATTATGTAGTTATATAAACAGTCACCTTGCAGGAATAGTAGATTGTATATCATTTTATTAACAATTTTATCATAACCTATGTAACACCCAATCACCCTTCAGCCAATTTAATAGATTTTTGCTAAGTGATGGAGTCCTTAAAACTGGCATTGCCTAGAAGGCTCCTATATTTATTCATCAAAAAACTGTAAATGTATAAAATAATTTATAAAAATATATGTTTCTTGTTTTTATGCTGTAAATATGTTTTGTTTTATGTTGTATGTATATATTTTATCTAATTTATTGCCAATATTAACTTATATTACTTGTAAATATGTGCTTATAACAACAATTAACATTGTTTCCTTGAAGAATTGTAAATGTATGCAACTGATGTAATGTATATAATGTAATGTGGTGATTGATGAATAAATAAACTTTATTGATTGATTATTGATTAATTCTTTAAAGTAGTATTATGAGTCTTAAGGAGGATATAGTATAATGAGTCTTAGTAGTAAGGATATAACTTTGAAGTTCATCAAAAACTTTAGCATTATAAGATAGGAGTTGCATTACAATAGTAAAACATGACTATAATTTGGCTAGGTAATTTCAGAAACTTTCTTAGTTGAATGTTTTAAAATTGTTTTGCTTGGATTTCATCCCAAGTAAATTTATTAGTTACCCTACGTCTGTCCGAGAAAGCAGTTGTTTACGCATTCAACGCCTCGCAAAACAGGTGATTGCCGTATTCACTTTACTTTGCGCACGCTATATTTACTTTGCGCGCTCTTTCGCTAAACATCAGAACACACCAAATTATGAACTAGCCAACAACATTGTTTAATCAGGAATTAAGTTGGCAGCACTGGATTTTATTAACCTCCATATATCAACACATTTTATTAACACTTGGAATTATTAACATCTGACCTTATTGTTCTTCTTGTCGTTTTCGATGGACTCGACATAAACATAAATTAAAAACCATCTTAAGTTGAGACTGTGTGTAAGTGTACAAAATTTTCAACTTTGCCAGTGACTTTAGTGATTTGAGTAACTCATTCATAATGACGATCTTCCGAAACTGATAAAACAGTGTCGTTAAATCTCCAGCTTGAAAAATTCAACGAAATCATAAATAACTGTAGGAAACGCATAATACAGGCTATCACAAATACAGTATATATTATATACACAAATATTTTGCAATCATAGGAAAAATAAAAAATACAAGTCGGGCCTTCAGTGAAGGCCCTTCACTGCACTGTGGAGATATTATTCAGTAAATATTTCTCTCAAGTGCAGGGAAACGGCACTTTGCTTGCTTTTTGCATAAATAACTATTGTATACTAAGAGACTATTATTTTTTTTATTAATTTTTCTAGTCCACTCCGTCCTTATACATTATAGATCTGTTCGTGGAACATATTAGAGAAAATTATTTCTACAGTTCAGTCAGATAATACCGATAAAAATCACTGGCATAGCGGAGATTTTAACCCATCCCCCCTCAACTCCTATACTCCAATGGTTAGTACGCTGACCACTACGCCATTACCCCTATAACTTAGTTATCTCATAATCACCACTTATATAGATAGAAAAGTACCACATTAGATAAATGTTATGTCGTTTTGGCCTCATGTGATTGGCCAATAGTGGATACCATTTTACAATGAACATAAAAGTTCAGATGTTCTGAAACAATTTGGTAACATTTAATAGCGTTACAGGAAATAAATATATTTCACCAGTTATGTGTATGAAAACAAATAATTATTATAGGTTACTTGTCTTAGTTTCAAAAAAGTTTATCAACGTACTTGATTGAAAAGTCGAGTTAAACAGATTATAAACCGTATAAAATAATACTTCCACTTAAAAAAAGACCAAGACAACTTTTAAACTGATTTACACCAGTTGCAAAGTTGACATTAGGTATAGCAACCGGAGTTTAAATAACCTGTAATAGTTTTTTCCTATAAATTATGATATATTACCCTTAGTTCATAGCAGCCACCAGGTGTAGAAACTTAGCTAAGAATTATAAGTGGGCAGTCGGTTGGTTGGCCCTTTAAAGGGCATAGTAGGGTCCACCAGTTTTGAGCCTAAACACCAGTTGACACAGTATGAGTAGTTGGCTCTCTGAGCAATTTAGGGGTTAATTCTCTGACTGCCGACCCGTTTCTCACAATCATACATCCTTCAATATCCCGTATTTCCAAAGACTTGTGTAAAATGTCCATTACAGGAATTGTGCAGCGGCCAGTTCTGTTTACCCGCCATTAACAATAAAAACATCACTTACCACTAATGTCGTTATGTGCTAGAAAATTAAATTCTGTAACTCCAGTACATTCTATTCTCACGCACTTCGTAACTTTTGTTGTGTTTGTATGAATTTAATTAAAACATTAACTACTCGTTATGTAATTTTGTTTTGGTTAAAGACAAACAGTTTATTTTACAATTTCTATTAATTTTTATTGGCATCGTCTATTTATTTCTCAAACCTATTTTATGAAGTATAATAATATTTTAAACCTTATCCCACTAAATTGGAATTAATTTATTAAAAGTATTTCAGCTAGCCTACGTTACCGACTGGCCTCAAATGAGTTTGCCTAAATAATAGTTTAATATAACTAAGGAATCTTTTAGAAAATAGGTATATCTTTATAGCTTTAGCTTTAACTCTTTTTATGTTTTCAAGCGATTTCAAGATTATATTAAACGAAAGTTGGCATTTAAGAAAATAAAATATGTGTAGTATTATTGACAAGGAACTAGTGGTGCAACGTTACGTGGGTAACATAGGTACAAACTGCTAAGCTGTAACACACAGCACTAATGGCTCAGAAACCGCCTTCCAGTCTCTGACAAATTGTTTAACAGTAAACTGGCTTATGTGTGGGATCACGTATTATTTTCTTTAAACTCTTAGAAATATAGCTAATGTTTTAGCAATCAATTATCAACAATTTACATTCTTATCTAGTTCATTTCATATTGACTTGAACAATTACGTATGTAAACATTTTAAAACTATGAAATATAAGTATATTTTTAAAAATAGTTGGTTTTAAATAACATAAATATTGTGAGGTTTAAAAAAAAAAAAAATACGCATAACCACAAGAGTTTATCGTATTACAACCATTTTGGAGACAGTTTTCTCTTCCTTTGGGTGAGCTATCACGTTTACAATAAACATTTTTAAAGTATGAAAATTTAACCAAATCAATTATATAATCAAAAACAATAACTATTATAATAATTATTATAAAACAATTTTATGAGACGAATAAAGAACACTCAGTCATGCATTTTAAGAAATGAATCTGATAGCATAAGGGAACTTGAAGAGCCAAAAAGGCTGGAAGTCAAGCATTATGTTTTTATCCACAAAGCCACTGGCCTCAAGAAACTCTCAGAGGAAATCAAAACAGTTTCGAAGAAAAATTTTTCAATGTCAAAACTTGTTGGTCACAAGCACAAGCTCTTTTTCCTCCTTGTTTCCTCCTTGAACTTAGAACTTCAGCAGGTAATTTACGTTCACCTTTAGAGAATAAATAGCTAAATAATTTGTATTTCATAGATTTTTATAAATTTTCGAACCCAAAAACAGTGAAAAATCCATATTTAAATTCCCAAACTCAGGCAAACTATGTGAGGGGAAATGGTTTGTGGACAAACTATGTAACAACGTTGTAAACCTTTATTTGAATAAACTATTCATATTCATTTATTTATTTACGGCTACACGCCATTTTAAATCAGTAATTTGCTTTAAAATATGATTTGTAACCAAAGTTTGTTCTTTTTATAACTATAAGAAATTAAAAGGGACTAATAATTTTTTAAGTTATATTATTATTACTGAAGAGTTACTATGTATAGCATATGTTTTATACTAATGCAATATTGTACTATTCAAAAGCTTAAAATTAACTACCTCCTCATAAACGTCTGTTTGATATGTAATTTGTAAATAAAGTGATTTTCAAGCAACCACCCCCACAACCACAATTATTTATGCCTGAAGGTATTAGATTAACAATCTCTCAACTTGTGTTCAAAGTTTGAATTATTTGCCTTTATCTATTTATAAATACATCATGCGTATGGGTTTTTATTGTTTAAATCTATAATTTATACTTATATAAACACATTTTTAAACTTGTATTTACCATTTTTTTAATTAAATATTTATTATTTAATATATAATATCTTTGGACACTATTAAGTTTCTAAGGAGGTTATTGATCACTGGATGATAAATAGGAATGATTGGTTGTATATTATATTCAACCTAAACTTTAAATGGATGTTTAAAATTGCAAAGATATTATATCCTTTTCAAAAATTCTATATTCGAAAGAGTGATACCTACTACAAAACATTTACCTGATTTTTTTGCAAGAAAAACATGTTTATGATATAAGGCAACTAGTTATGAATGTTTAATTTTTTATATAGTGGTTGTAAGTAGCTTGGTAATAACAGCGTAATAACCTCCAAAAGTTTTTATTTAATCTCTTAAACAAACTTTATCACTTTTTCCCTGACGTAAAATAAAATTATTTGCTTTTCTTTCTCCAGGGTTTTTCTTTCTCGGTTATGAAAAACTAGGTTTTTTTAACATAAGTAATAAATATTTTATTACAATTTAAGAAAAATATAAATAATTGTTTTATTGGTAGCTTCTATTTTCATTTTTGTATTTGTAAACAAACGCGTATAAATATTTTTTCAAGTTTTGTTTTATACTACAAAAACTGCCTTAGTAGCTTAATTGGAAACTTAACAATTTGATGACGACTTTGTATTTTCAGTTTTCATAAATAGCACTTAGACATTTTGGTTCATATGGAGTTGTATTTTCGTTCGATATTGAACTATCAGAACATTTCAATAGGGCGTAGGTCAAAACCTAACTGAATACATCAATAGGGTGTACAAGAATGACAATTGAACCTGAGCTTTCCGAATATTCTCATTGAAACTTATTCATCTTGTTACAGCCATTCAATTTTAAATATTAACAGATATACATTTAGATTGTTTTGAAATTGAAATAATAAATCCTTTTATATCATCGTATATTACGAGGTATTCTAAATGAAACTAAAACATTAATTTGTTCTTCTAAACTTGCTTTGTAGAAATCAATTACATTTAATGTTTTACATAAATAACTATTGCCAATCTTGATTGGCCACTAAGATTGAAATAAAATTCTATTCATAAACCAAAGGTGAGCTTAACCTAACGGTAAATTCAACGAAACGCCACTCCTTATTCATGTTTACAACCTCCCTGCACATTCCTGCAATTTCAAGGACGCCCTGCAGTAACGGATGAATGTGCAGTGAAAGGCTCGTTGGGCAGACCCGGGCCAGGGGGTGGCGGGTGGAGTCTGCGCGCCGGAGGGGGTGGAGGGGAGGTTGGAGACTCCAGTGTGGTGCAGCCCGTCCGTTGGACCGATCCGAGCCGCGATAACTATGCCGGGGGTGAAAACCGACTGAGGAGCGCCTGCAGCGGACTATGGGACGGGGGAGTCCGCCGAGAGTGTCCAGTGTCCCTTGCAAGGGGTGCTGGAAGAATGTGGAATAAACGTAACCCATCATCCCTGTCACTCATGGCCCCAGTCTGATAAGGGTTTGAAATGGATTTATTGCTGTGCATAACGATTAAGCCAACAAATAATTATAGTGTTTATAACGAAGTTTCATCAAAGAACTCTACTGTTGGACAAGCATGTTAAGGTACACTGTGACATAGATTTTACCCATGGATAAATATCTCGGTTAAAAATATTTAACCTCAAAGTTACCCCAACCATAATTCTTACGAAGAACTATAAACATTTTAGATTACACTAATTGATACTGAAAAAAAGTGAACCAGCTTTTCTCCAACATTGCATACCGGGTCGTCAGATGCTTGGGTGTGTTAGGTTAGGCGGGATTCAGCTTTCGGTCCAGACCAACTGATTTGTGCAGTGATTGCTGTGAAGTGATAGTGTTGTGGTTGTAGTGTGTGTGACATATCGCTAAAACATGAAGGGGAAGGTGCCCAAGAGGAAGGTCTGGACTTCTCTCTTCTTGGCTTTGATACTCCTCGTTGCACAAACAGGTAAACCCTTCGATCAATACGATTACATTATTAAATTTTATGAATAACCATCAGTGTTTGTTTTAATCACCAGAAATTAAATATGGAAGTGTCAAACGTTATTGAAAAATGTAGGTTTTACTGTACACTATGATATTTGTTGCCTTTTTATTACATACACGCATTTTATACGTATATGTTCTTGGTTACTGAACCCTATAAACATGTTACTATACATTACTTTACCACAAATCAAATATATCAAATCCTTAATTACACACCCATAAATATCTTACACACTTTTCAATGTGACTTATTCTGTATGTAGATATAAATATTAGGAGATCCTTAACTTGAAATCGAATGCCTTAACTCTTTTAGTTTAGCTACTATTTTACAAATAATTGTTTACAAAGTTATCTTTTACTCTAAAGTTATAAAAATTTAAATAAAATAATTATATCTCTTACTTTAATTTTAGCTCTAATTGCATCTTTACAAATATATGTCGAAACTCTTTACAAACTGATTTACAAACTTTTTGATATAAAATGTTACACATATTTTTTAAGTTGTTTTGTAAAAAAGAGGCTAAGAATCCGTAATGAAATATAAATTTTATAAAATATCTTCAATATTTATATTGGGTTTGAGTGTTACCACTTATAAAATTTACTGACTTCATAAAATTTAATACTTTATAGAATTCATATATTAGTAAAAGTTTTCAGTTTTATTATTTTAAATAATTAATAGTCTTATGGAAGACTTTAGTATGTATGAAACGCCAGTAAAATATAATATTTACAGTGATTAGTAATTATATTTAATCTTACAACGAATATCGCAGTAAAATCTTTAACCATTTATAACAACATGAGAGGAGATGTATTGGTTTATTCACTTGAAACTTTAAATTAAGTAAACGTAGTTATGATAATCGGGAGGAAACATAATTATTTATAGTCCTAGCCAGGAACAAAAACTTTACATATTATCTCTTACTATATTGTAAAATGCATCTTCCCAGAGATATTTTTAAACTCATTTTAGGGTAGTTAAAAATATATATCTTTTATGAGCAATAAAGTAGGTCTAGCATTTTTAGTTTATTGTATTCATTTTAATTAATTTTTAAAGCACGATATACTATGGACTCTGTTTATCTAGTCTAACCTTAAAAGTCATCTTTGCCGATATACAATGGATAAAATTTAGTAATATTTATATTTAGTTAATCCCATCATTAATACAATAAAGTTATCTGTAGTTTTTATACAAGTTTTATACAAGGAGAAAACTAAATTAAACATTAAATATTAATAATCAGGATCATATTAACAAAAATGTATTACAATATGAAATAAGTATTTGTTATCGTAAGAAATAAATAAAATATTTATGTCACAGTTTGATATAAATAGATCATATACAACTCTTAAGGTGTTAATAGTAGTTTTAACTAGGCTAGAGTAAATTTAAGCATATTAATCATAAAACAGTAATAACTTCAGAGAATCTTTTACTAAAAAATAACACATGTCTTGTAGATATTTTCCAAATAGTTTATCAATTTGAACTATTTTCCAACATGGTGTTTACATAGTTTTCCCGATGTGGGGTAGTTTTTCTCGCTGGTAAGATGAAGTTATATATAAATAATAGTTGTGTGTTTTGGGCTGTATAAGCGGATTTATGACTCAAATATACATATTTAATACGCGACATAGTTTTTTGTACAAGGAACTGCTCTCACAATTTTCAACCGATTTTAAAGATTTTTGCGTCATTGGATAGAGGTCGGATAGAACTTCTTTTAAAGCAAAATAATAAATATCCATTTAAAAGGAAGGGTCCTACAATCCCTTAAAATTCGTATTTTTTTATATTTGAATAACATCGGTAAATAAATTGATTGACAAGAAAACCTGCTGGAAAAGCCACTGTTAGTTCAATTATTGATTGATCAATTTATGATTGCTGACTAATCAAGAAAACTTAATATTTTTATAATCCATAGTGAAAACGATGCTGAACTGTATCTAAATAAGTATAATTGTAACATGGGCGCTTGTTGCCAGCTACGTTATCTATCTTACTGCCATGGATATATTGATAAATTATTCTCACTCAAATTATGATGCAATGGTTTTTACTTTTTAAAAAACCTATGTTTTTACTTAGCGATTCGTAGATAAGAGGTTGAAGCCAATAATTCCGCATAATGTTAAATTGTAATAAAAATTATTTCTAGGTATATTTTTGAAACAAGGGCATTCAGCTAGAATGGAATTCTTACCATTTGTATGAAGTTGAACATTTAAAATGTAAATGACTAGGTCTGTAAGCAACTAGATGTAGGCCTATTAAGCTACATAAAATTCCAAGTTCATTTTGGTAAAAAATGACATAGTGTATGTAGGCCTAAAATAAGTCGTTATAGAAAACAAAATTTCTCTGTTTTAGTAAAATGACATTTTTATCAAATTTAACATTTTTAACAAGGACTCGTGAATATCCTGATCGAGGGGTGGAAACATTGTATCATACTACGGTGTGTTAGATAGATTGTTTTGGTTGTATTTTTGCCACAAGCAGTTGTTATTCGCCATATAATATGAGCAATACTGGGGAGTATTTCTAACTTTCTGCAAAGGGCAAATACAGGTGAAATATCTTTCGTGTTCACAGAATCATCATTTTTGTTTACTGATTAAAATACGGTCATTAATTTCACAGTTTTGCTTCCATAGAGAAATAATTATAGCTTCGTCAATAGTTGCAACTCCCAAGTAAAACTGTATATCGTTAATTGAACACTAGCGGTCCTGGTTTGGCTGCTCAAACCCTTCATATAACAATTATTGCTGTATTAAACTGTAATCTGGTCAGTTATATGTCAAATGCAGGTTCTCAGGTTATTGTTTCCAAGCATTTTGTATATTTCACTAATAATTGTTGTTCAGTACACTGTAAATGAATCTAGAATTTGCAATGAAACCTTAAATGTCAAAAGTAGTAAAACACAAAAACGAATGTGAATAATTTATTTCACTCTTAAGCAGCTATTTTTCTAAATATACAACTGTATATGTGAGAGAATGTCAGATTTGGAAACGGAAGATATCGGAGCTGCCTGCAACCTTATTAGCACCTGTACTAATGTTATTCTCTTCCCTTAAGAGTCATCTTCACCTTTGGGCCAGTAGCCTTTGGTTGCGCAGTCGGCAATGTTAACCATACGGCTTTTAATGCAAAACATGGTATTTTATTCCCCTGTTTCAGACGCCGATTTTCAACCGATTTTCTTTGAATTTGCCTAGTGTTTAGTTGAATAGTTATATTGTGCCACTCACACCTCGATATTTTGAAAATTTAACAAATATTACTCTCTGAGACGTTGAAAAGTAATTCGATTTTCCATAGTAAGATTTGTTAAATTTTCAAAATTTCGAGGTATGTGGGGCATAATATAACTATTCAACTAAACACTAGGCAAATTCAAAGAAAATCGGTTGAAAATCGGCGTCTGAAACAGGGGAATAAAATACCATGTTTTGCATTAAAGGCCGTATGGTTAACATTGCCGACTGCGCAACAATGGGCTACTGGCCCAGGGGTGAAGATGACTCTTAACGGCTTTTAATGCAAAACGTGGTGTAGCATTCCCCTGTTTCGGACGCCGTTTTTCAACAGATTTTCTTTAAACTTGGTAAGTGTTTAGTTGAATAGCTATACTATGTCTCTCATACCACGGAATTTTGAAAATTTAACAAATACTACTCTTTGAGACGTCGCACAGTAACTCGATTTTCCTTAGGAATATTTCAAAATTTAGTAAAATTTTTAAAATTTCGAGGTATGAGCGACATAGTATAACTATTCAACTAAACACTTACCAAGTTTAAAGAAAATCGGTTGAAAAACGGCGTCCGAAACAGGGGAATGCGATGCCATGTTTTGCATTAAAAGCCGTGTGGTTAACATTGCCGACTGCGCAACAATGGGCTAATGGCCTAAGGGTGAAGATGACTCTTAAGATGGTTCTCGGTGGTAATTTCTGTCACGATGAAGGCAATTATTACCACGTTTTAAAATTAATCTACCTTTAGTCTTGGAAAATGATAAATGTAAATTATTCTTAAATTTGATATATTAATCATAATACGTGCATTTTCTAAAGACCCTGTTAAAACCAATAAAATATTTCTTCCAGTTTCATAGGCACTAAACACATCTTAATAAGTCGCAGAAGAGGGGAGAAGTTGGCGGGAAATGAAACCCGGCAGTGTTTATCACGGCTTTGGGTTCTCATCCGAGCGGATTATATAAATCAATTTTGTGGTCCATAAATTCTCGGAGTTTTCCACTAAAACGTTTCATCGTTTAAACTTGGCCCATAAAACTGTAGCTGTGACACGTTTTCCAGCGGCGCCGCGACCCGGCAAATATCACTTTGGTGATGTAAAGCCCGAAATGAAATTACAACCGACCATCGCTGGGTGCCAGTTGAGGGAGGTGAAATGGATCAGAATCATCAGCTTACCTATAACGTTAAAGTAACGCCGATAACTGGTCTGAGTGAAATGACTGCAAATATTAAACAATATCAGAATCAAAAAGAAATATAATCGATTAATAACTTTATTTCTGGATTAACAGTGATAAAACATTCATTAAACTCTTAAAGCAGGGATGTGTAAAGAAGGTACATAGATAATTTTGTCTTAAAGACCAACTGAAATTAAAAGAAAATTGAAATGGCAATTTTCCTCTCCCTTATGAATTTCTCCCTTACAACCCAGAACACAAAATTATCTTTTGCTTTATAAAATTTTCACTATTTAATCTCTTATTTGTTTGAGTTAAGCTTAGGAAATTATTATTAAAAGCTAAACAATTATCAGATTATTTATTTAACCTCTTCATGCATGCTATATGAAATACCACTTGAAAAAAGTTTTGACACCATTTTTGTATTCAGGAGGTTTAATTTAGTGGGTGTACACTTTTTTTACTATGATACATGCTTTTGTTATAAAAATAAATAGCTGGCCACAAATGTGTCTTGTATGCAAATGTGGATGTAGTACACTTAGTATATGGTCATACCCTATCTGCATGAAGGCCACATATGTTGCCACTTGTATGTACCAGCAATACTTCCCCTAATGCATACTGTCCACATATGTTGCCACATAGGTTAGATCAGTAAATAAATTAATGTAACAAGGTAAACAAATAACAAAAACCATTGAATTAAACACATTTTTAATGAAACAAAATCTTAAATTAACAAAAAACTCCTTCTAAAAAATTGTTCTTTTCTTACAATTAACAATGAAATGACTCTTAGGAGTAAAAAAATGTTTATTATTTTGCTAGGCCTAACTTAATAAGTAAATCTTTCCTACAAAAACTTTCTTATCTTACACTTAACAATGAAATAACTCTTAGGAGTAAACAAAGTCTTATTTATTTATTTATTTATTTATTTTTTGCTAGGCCTAACTTATGAAGTAAATCTTTCCTAAAAAACGTTCTTATCTTAACGTCTTATAAATAAGACATTTTAATAACTTCTAATTTTATCAGGCCTAAGTTAATCATCTCTATCAAATTGTAAAATAAATCTTTTTCATCAAATATCTCGTTAACTAAACATAGATACCTTTAACAATATAAAACATTAATTCACTTTTAACATAAAAGTATGTTCTTGATCCAGATTTGCATGATAGCCACAAATGTGTCACTTTTAACTTGAAGTATTTTTCTTGATCTAGATTTGCATGGTAGCCACAAGTGTGTACAGCTATACGTGTACACACATGTGGCTTCCATGCAGAATTGGTAACAAGTAAACACAAATTAATTTTCCCTATCTGCATGGAAGGCACACTTGTGTACGGATACATTTTCACTCAGTAAATCATAACTATATAAGTAATCAACATAATTTATGTATCAAACTGAAGCCTAGGAGTAGCACAATAACGACATATTTTTTTACCTTCATAACTAACATGCGGTCATCTGTAGGAACACTTGAAAACCCAGTTTTTGACAGAACTCACCTTCACTGCCACCTGACACAAAAACGGCGGGTGACAAACAAAGAATGAACAGCTATCTGGTGGCGACTGCTCGAACTAGTGAACCCGGCCTCAGGTGAGGCCTCCATGCAGATCTTACATCAAGTTTATAATTTCTTAAGTATTTATGCGGCTTTAAATAGCCGTACACGTATGATGCTGTCATGCAGGAAGAGGTTTTAACACGATGTAGATAACACTGTATAATTACTTTTTTCTACTAAATTGCAGTATTCAACTATATAAACAACATTCTTTTTACAGGCTATCTTATGCTCTGAACTTCAAATACTGAATTTTACAATCAATATAGCACATAAACATTCCAAACCCGAATTAAAAAAGAGTGTTATTATATTGAATGATGAGTTTTAGTTACCGAACAATTTGTACAGCCTCATAAACTTAAATTTGAAGATGGAATATACCTTATACAATAGTATGCAGTATATGATTCTAAAACTTAAATACTTGACGAAAAATATATCAGTATTAGACTGTATAGATTTTTTACTAACAACATTTAATTCAAATTTTATCATTATCAGAAACTTAGTATTCAATAGAAATAAAATAATAGAAATATTTTGGATTTTGAAGACTCAATTGCAGAGAAGGAAAAATATCCAGCCTAATAACGAATTAGTTATATATAAAAATATTGGGGAAAATTTCATACTTTAAAATTTAGTTCAACAAGTTTATTTGTATAATATCAATAAAATATTTGAGAAATCTGGAGGGTGAAACAACGCTCGCCATAAGAGGCATGTGGTTGATTGATAGGAAAGTTTCTGCCCCTTGCACCCCCACTGACCCATATAACGATAGTTCAAAGTGTTGGTGGCAAACTTCTCACGAAAAACACAAGGCTTGACTTCGATTGATTGCCTCTTTCTTCCCTAAAGCGATCGGTTTCCTGAAACCGTACTTTTTGGATCGCCATTTTTAGTAAAGGATTTTTATTAGAGAAAATGAATTAATTTACCATCAAATTTATTGTTTGATTTATTTTTTTATTTAGAAGAAAATCATTTTTTTATGTTGATGAACGAGTTGGGTTAGTTTATTTTTGTATACTTAATTTAAAAGAAATACCGTGTGTCCAAGGCTTCTTTTAAAATCTACAAAATTAATTTTTCACAAAAACAATTAGTTGCTATCCATCATTTCATGATGATTTCAATGTACCAGAAGTAGCGTATCCAGACTGGAAATCATTAATTTTAAATATGAACCCCAACTTTTTATGTTATTTTCGGATTGCACACATAATTTTTAGATTACTTTACAATGTAATGTGTATACGTAATGCTAGTGGTTAAGGAAATAATGGGGGTGGAAGTTTTGTATTTTCCCGTAAGAATAACACAAGGCAAATTTTTTACATCCATTATTACTGAAACTTTTACCTTTTAACCGATGAAGCATAAAGGTATCTTAGAGCCTCAGGTATATATTAATAAGCAAGCATGATCCTTTTTCCTCATTTTTCTCAGCTTGCATGCATTGTTCGAAAAATGCGCTCATACCGTTAGAAAGGTGTTGTCCGTAGATAAGCAGAATCGCATTCTAATGCACGTCGGTCCACTGGGCTACGCCCCACAGGCCTTAAAGTTTCAATTTTAATCTTATGTAAGAAGTGTGATTGAATCATTAGACAGCTTTTGTAATAAGAAATGCTAGCAGAAGAGAAATGACATATGTTTCAGTTATGAAATTTGTTTAAACGGGTACAAATAAATTGATATTTTGGTCGAGTTTCGATCAGGTGGAGATCTCTAGTTTTCAATAATATTTCATTATAAAATACTGATTACCACGTAATTACTTGTTTTTTTCACACATTTTAAATAATCTCCGCCATATTGCACAATTTATTGAAAAAGTAATTTTTTTACAAAAATTCATAATTTATGATGGAAAGTATTTAAAAGAAGACACATTTTACGCTAGGCATTTTCTTACACCAAAACAAATAAAAATGGCCTTTATTAGTGAATTACTGAATTACGTTTTATATCCTTTCTCATTAAACTAGATCAATCAAATATCTGCATTTTTTAACTGTATCCACAAGAATAAAATGGAAAAGTTTAATTCCAGGCCAGACTCCCATTAAAACCACAACATTTTCTTAATTCATCCAAGAGGAATCTTTGCACACTGCCAAATCCAACATAAAGGAAATTGGTAGAATTAGTGATGAGGTGGTGAAGGCTTTGGGTGTTATATGGATTACATATATGTATTTAAATTAGCTCAGAGGGCAAGTCAACTAAGTTGTTTATTGTAAAATCTATTTTAAAAAGTCTTATACGTGATTCCTCAATGCGCCAAACGTAAGGAGTAAAATTGTGTCATAGTACTCTCTAAAAAAAGTTATAAATAGTAAAAAGATCAGCAACCAGCTTACATGTAAAACTACGCTCGTTTCATCGTATGACAATTCACCGGACTGCATTTATTGCCCAGGCGTTCCTGAAGATGCGGAGCACACCTTCTTCCGCTGCCCCCGTTGGGAAGGGCCCCGCCTGGAGGCCGCACAAATTTTTGGTGTTTTTTCGTTGGACTCGTTCTGCCAAAAGATCTTGGAGGATGAGGGAAACTGTAATTGTTTATCACAGTTCGTCCGGGGCATCCTCTTGGAAAATAAAACCGATCGGGACCGCGAAGTGGCCCAGATCCCTTGATCGAGTAGGCTGGATAAGGAGCGAGTCCCTCGGCCGTAAGCAAAATTTAGGCCTAGCCTGACATAATGTGTTAAACAATTCCAGGTTATAATCCTAAAGAGTAAAGTGTCCTAAAGAGGCATTTTGGTGGATAAAACCGTTTTTAGGGTAGCCCCACTCTACAGGCTGGCCACCTTTGTGCGTAATGTATTTTTATCGCCTCTCCATAAAAAAATAATAATAAATGTATGAAAATGGTAGATGAGGATTGAAATAAGATCACTTTCTAACCTCGAGAATTTCAATTTGACAGTTAGATAGGGCATAAAAACCCCTTGATTTTGAAATTGTTAGCTTTAAATACTATATAATAAATGTGTAAAGTAATGTGACTTGGGAAGGAAAGGAAAACGCAAACGATTGAAATAACCTGTAAGGACAATGTGAGAGGCTATATAGAATCGTATATTTACATTTTTATGACGTCTACCAGTGACTTGTGTTATCGTAACTTAGAATTGTATTATATCGTATTATTTTTTATAAAATTAGTAAATTATGTAGATAACAAAACCATTGGCTTAAGTCTTGGAAATTATGCTAAAATATAAATGGAAATGTTCAAGCTAGTTGAGTAGAGCCCAGAGCTCAGATAATAAAGTAACATATTCTTTCAATTTTGGACCCAAATAATCAATATACTAAATATAAATGCTCTAGCATTACGGAAAATTTGAGAATTAATGATGAGTCAGTTAGTGAGTAAGATTTGTTTTTTACCCTTCTTATGAATAAAAAATACAATTAGAGTTTTTATATAATCATTTTGTTTATAACTTTACATTATATATTATTATTTTGTTTATAACTTAAACAACTGTTGTTTTGTTGAATTCGTGTTCAAAGAAAAATATCTCTCACAGAACAATTTACTTCCATCGAATCGCCTCCTAAATTCAATAACAAGTTGTTTCCTGGAATCGCGTTTGATATTAATCCTCAAGATCGTACCTCAGGTTCTTTTGTTGAAAATTACTACTAAATTGTTTGTTGCTTATCGCTACGTTTAGTTTGAATTCCATTCGTAAATTTAAATATTTCGCACAATACCTCGACCTTTACTCAACCACTAAACTCTAAATTTAAATAACAAAATATATCTTGAATAGTTTAATCTAATAAATCTGATTTTTTTTTCTGAGAAAATTACATGTATTATTGTTTACGAGGTAAAATGTTAGCTGTAGACTGGTTTACGAGACCAATAATTTCTGCTTTAAGTCGAAACGACAGCAGCGTTGACCTACAAACGCGGTGTGGTAACTTGGGAACCATAAAACCGTTGTGAATACCGCCAAGGTAGACGTAGTTAACTTTTATTGCAACATATAATTATGTCATCCACGTTTGTTGTTTTAACCTGTCATAAATTTAATATTGAATTAAACTTATATATTTTTCTGTATATAAATTTGTATCAACAATATAATTTGTTCTTATAACTTATATAGTTTGAGTAATGAAGCTTTCCGACTTAAAAAAGGTTTATGATACTTGTAACTTGTTCATGACCTTCTCAAATTCTACATTTATTGCTATCATTTATATCGTGTTGTGATATAAGTTGTTTTTAGGTACAGATTAAGTTATTACCCTTTTAGTAAGGTATCATAAATGAAAATCCGAAAACCAATCAATAAGTTTCTGACAGCTATAATCAGTATATAAGGTCTATAAAAGGAACCTTTTTTTTCAAGGAACCTCTGACTTCTTTTTTTCCTTACTTTGCCCCGTCAACATAGATGTTGGATCTATGATCTGTGAGTGTATGGTATTATAACAAGTAAGGGAGTCAGCCGCCACAGTAAAGAAGGATGGGACTGATGAAAATTTCCTGTATAACCCACGACATCGCTGCTTTGGTTCCGAATCCAACACGCTAACCACTGTACCACAAATACACTTTGCAACAACACCAATTAACAATTGCACTAGAAATTCGTTAGGGTTCTAAACAAAGTTTGGGTAACAACCACAACTAAATATAATAATTTTATTTTTCAAAATACAAACAATAGGCCCATAAACCTTAGTATTAAAACGGAAATAATTCATAGAAGAATAATAAGGGGTACACTTTTGAGAATTTATTTGTGTAGCCATTTTGTTAACTGACAAACTCCTTCCCCGTGGAAAGTGTCAATGATTCTTTAAAGCCATCAGTATATAAAAAACAGTAAATTAATGGTTCGATCGTTTTCGGCAAACGATTATCAACAGTAATTCAGTAATCTCAGTGGATGCATATAATATTTAAAGGTTTGCGATACTTTCCTGTATACTTAGGTCAATTTTAAAATTTTTTTATTGAAATAAATACAAACTTTTGATAAAGTTTGTTAGCATTACTTAAAATATCAAAGCCGCTTTACCATCCGAAAGTTTTAATCAAGCTAACATCGTCGAGTAAGACTAATTGGAAAGTCTGGCAGGGTTTTATATATAAACTACTTTTGTAAAATTTGCTTGAGGTATAAATAAGCTATAAATTTTAAATTAATTTAATGTCATTTGAGTTGCAATTGACATATTGTAGATTTTACTACCCCAATTGTATTGCTATATTCCTGCTAAATATTTGTGTATTTTATGATTTACAAACTATGGGAAGACTGGTCACTAAAACGTTTTATCTAAGTAAAACTGGTACATACAGTAAGAACTTGTGATTAAATTAACTAAAATTTATTACATAAAATCGGTAAGGTAAATATTTCGATTGTATTTACAGGAACATTTTATAAAGATCTGATATTACATTATATGTAATACTTACCCTACTTTATGTGTCGATAAATAATTATTCTTAGGTCGTCAATGAGGTATTCACAAAGAAACAATAAATCATGCAATTTGGTCTATCATGGTGTATCCTTTAAATTTAAATCAAATTTATTCCTTACTAATTTATTTTATATTTATGAACAGGTTACACAATAATATAAACACTTTCATTAGCAAATATGGCAACACTAATTTAATTTGGAATACTATTAAAATTATAAACAAAACTACGATATTTAATTAAACATCCAAATGTATATTTAACAGTTAATCGATAGTGATAATAATAAACCCAAAAGTCTCACTAAAATAAATATTAAATTGAATTAACCACATTATTTTTTATCTACTGCAATTGCATAAATGGTTTGAATCGTTAATTATAAAGGCTGTATGTAAGAACATTCCCCATTTCCGCAATTTTTGAAATTATTGTTACAATGTTTTTCTGCATCGGATTACAATTATGCATTGATAAAATTGAAATGTTTTTAAGTTTCTCACAGTAGAATTTAAAATATTTCACAATTTAGCAATTTTTAAATATCAAGCCATATTTAATCACCAATATACAGAAGCAAACAGAACATAAAAAACACTATATCACTTAATGTAATTGTTATAATAGTTTTTTTGTGATCCCTCAATAATTACTAAGAGTTTACACTTCTTTTTCAACAATTGGCATTATATATTTGGCACTTCCCTTATAACCTCGTGTACTATGCGAATAATTAATATGCTTTTTAGTTTAAGCTGCTAAAAATAACAATATCTTCTTGTACACAGGAAAAATAAAATAAATAAATTCGATTTTCACATTCTCAATATAGCAATAGCATTATAAAAATTATATTTCAACATAATACTCTCAATTTTTGTATTAGAGTCTAATTTCTTACTATTTAATAAATGCCAGATTACTTTATATGTGCAACGATATGTGCCAGTTGTTATTGAATTTAGTTATTTATATTTTTCTGATAACTTTAACGGACATTTTGTTTGATTACTAAAATATTTAGATAGGTATTAGGGTGAGTTATTTTAAAAACTCCACTTTATTTTTAAACTGAATTAGCATGATTCGGTTTATAATTTGATACCAATACAAATAATGCATAATAATTTTTTTATATTTTATAAACAAATTCTTTTTAATTTCAGTATTTAAATGCTATATATAATAAAACCCTTTTAAACCTTTTTTAATCTCCTTAACAGTTAATGCGACCAGCCAAAACGAAAGGAGTATTCTTACAGTGCCGAGGATCTCTTGAGATAAGGACAACAAAAGCTCTTAGTCCAGCTCTTTGTTGAAATATTTAGGCAACACTCTCTACTGTCATAGATGGTCTTAGTTGTACTGTCACTGCACAACTCTGAAGCAAATTTTATATCTAAGGCAACGTTTAAACACGTAAACAGCATTTTCGCAAATTTGTAATTGAAACTTTTATAAGGAACAGTGAATAGTAAAATATTTTATTAATGCATTTAAATATTAATATATTTTTAGGATTGTGCTCATTCCAAGCATATTAGTTGGGTTAGATGATCAAATTAATCTAGCAAAATTAATGCAGAAAAGGTTACAACTAAATAACACTATCTTCCACACATGTGACCTCCTAAACGACAAATAAATAAGATACTTAATTTTCTGCTGTTTAGTATTTTGACTGCTATTTAAAATTCCTATGCTGGAAACAAAACAAATATGAAATGTTAGTAAAACTTGTTTATGTTAATTAAAATCTGAATTCCTATCCATTCAAAATTAGTATAATTAATTAGTTGTGGTCTGAAACTCGCCTCTGAATTAAAGAGGTCTTTTGTCTGAATTAAAAAGTAATTTAGTAATTCTTTATCTAAAATATTGCTTGAGGTTTTTCATGTATTTATTTTTATAAAATATTGAATAAGAACACAAATTGTGAAACAAACTTAGATAGTTTATTAAAGCAGTGTGGTCCACGTGTGAATAATATGTGAACCAAACTCGGGCGATGATAGGAATTTTAATGATTAGGCTTACAATTAATTATAAAGAGCACACAAAGTGGATTTTTATTCTTTTTATAAAACTTTAATGTAGATATTATTATTACTATCCTTATAGCAAAAACATATTTTTTTTAACAAAAGTTTAAATAATAAAAAATAAATAAATTTTGCTATAGTAAAGAACACAATATAAAGTTCTGGTCACATCCATAGTGAGATATAACGCATGAGCAACAGTAGTGTGTTTTGGTTACTTCTGGCCCGGAAGTGACGTCACCGGAAGCCACGTGCCACGGCACGCAGCTTCCGGTGGGCCAGAAGTGGGGACAATAGATGTCGGGGTGGAGATGGTGAGAGCGTCGGCGGTCGGTTGAGCGAAGAGTGCGCATAAAATAGAAGTTAGTTCAAAATTGAAATTCGACGGTGTTAATAAAAACTCTAATAGTTGAACGAAACTAGAAGTTAGTGTAAAACAGAAATTCAACAATCGGAGTGTTGAACTAAATTTGCGCATAAATTAAAAGTTGGTTCAAAACTGAAATTCAACGATCGGGAGTTGAACTAAATTAGCGCATAAATTAACCGGGGTTGAAGTAAAACTTCGCATAAATTAAAAATTAGTTCAAAATTGTAATTCGACGGTGTTAATAAAAACTCTAACAGTTGAACGAAAATAAAAGTCAGTTCAAACATAGCGCAGTCATAACAAGAGAGAGAGAGAAGGTAAATAGAAGTGTTAAGTTCCGCGGATAGAACGAGAATGAAGAATGAAACATGACGCGTCGAAATATATGCGTGACTGTAGATGTCAGTTAATGGGGGGTCTAGAGCTTCCGGCCTGTCAGATGGTGAATTAATCAATGGGGGGAGTGGAGATGGTGCTCGGTTGAACTAAAATTGCGCATAAATTAAAAGTTGCTTCAAAACAGAAATTCAACAATTGGGAGTTGAACTAAATTTGCGCATAAATTATTAGTTAGTTCAAAACTGAAATTCAACAACTGGGGGCTGAACTAAATTTGCGCATAAATTAACCGGGGTTGAATTAAAACTGTGCATAAATTAAAAGTTAGTTCATGTTAGCTGAAGAGTGTACAAAACAATGAAACAGGAATTGTCGTGAGCGCGCTTATATAAGGAAGGGTGGGGGGTAAAATATGAAAACCTACTGAACACAGTCGATAGGTGTAACAAGTTCGAAGTTGTGGAAACGTAACATTGAACGCAAAATGTTGTGAATAACACTATCGTCAACGCTAACTTGCGAAGTTCTAGCAGAGTACAACGGGTTAAAACTTAATTTCTTCCTTACTTTTGTTAAATTAGTTTTAATCTTTGAAACAGAAGGTTTGGAATTACTTCGTAATATATGTTGTGTTTCAAAAAAAAGTTTCAATTTTAAACATTGCGTATCCATCACAAGAAGTATATCAGACGTGTAGAAGTCAGAACAAGACAGATGAATGAGATATAACGTCGAGCACGCGAAGGTGATTCAAACAGGACGACATGTGCTAATGTAAATGAAACTCCAGGTTAGTAGCAATTAGACTTGTATAATGAAGTTGGCGAAACGTATATGTAATGAGTAGGAAGGATGCGAACAACACAAATGCGAGTTAATTAATGGTCGCGGCGCGATGAACAATCTTCTTTTATAACGGTTATCGCGTGAGAAGATCGGTTTCGCATGAGCGCCCAAGTGGAACCTCCCGTGTTCACTCAAGCGGAACCCCCCCCCCCCCCCCCCCGGTGACTAATCAAGCGGAACCCCGCCGGGTCGATGACCGGTCAATGGCCGGTCACGACCGGTTGCTAACCCCATCTAATTACCACACTTCACATCCCATGCCAGCCATGAACTACTATTGTTTGAATGAAACAGAATTAAACATGGCAGCCACCATGGAAAATTCTAACCTCAAACCTTGGTTTTACGTCACTGCGCATGCGCCGCTCCCACTCCTTCGTTTCATTTTTATGCTGCTATAACTTGTACTGGAGTGAGCCAACTTCACGCTACGGCGCCTAGTCATGTATTACTCACTTTAGCGCTACTGCGAATGCGCCTAGTCTGTATTACTCACTTTTTTTTTTTTTTTTTTTTTGAGGGAGAGGCGGAAAAATGCATTACGCACACAGGTGGCCAGCCTGTAGTGTGGGGCTCCCCTAAAAACGATTTTACCCACTAAAAAACCTCCTCTACTCTTTAGGAATCTAACCTGGAATTGTTTGTCACATTACGTCAGGCTAGGCCTAAATTTGGCTTACGCCCGTGGGGCTCGCTCCTTATCCAGCCGCTCGATCAAGGGATCTGGGCCACTTCACGGTCCAGATCGGTTTTCTTTTCCAGGAGGATGCCCCGGACGAACTGTGACAAACAATCCCAGTTGCCCTCATCCTCCAAAATCGTTTGGCAGACCGAGTCCACCGAAAATGCACCAAAGATTTGTGTGGCCTCCAGGCGGGGCCCTTCCCAACGGGGACAGCGGAAGAATGTGTGTTCCGCATCGTCGGGAACACCCGGGCAATAAATGCAGTCCGGTGAACCGGTCTTTCCCATACGGTTCAGGTACGACCGAAAATAGCCGTGACCTGTCAAAAATTGGGTCAGGTAGTAGTCCACCTCCCCATGCCGCCGTTCCACCCATGGTTGGACCTGCTTGATAAGTCGCGCAGTCCATCGTCCTCGGGTGTCGTGCTCCCAGCTGTGTTGCCACTGCTGGTAGGTTCGGGAGCGCTCTTCTGTTCTTGCCGTGTCCTTGCCGATCTCGCCTTGTCTCTGATAAATCGCTTTCCTCTCCCCTGCCAAGAGCTTGACAGGGATGACTCCGGCGACCACCAGGACGGCAGGCTCGGACACTGTCCGGTAGGCGGAACACACCCGGAGCGCAGCTTGACGCTGAACCCGGGCGAGTCGCAACCTGTAGCACTCCTTATCTAGAGCGCCTGCCCACACCTCTGCCCCGTAAAGAAGCACGGACTGGACCGCGGACATCAACAGACGTCTTCTGCTGGATCGGGGACCCCCGACATTGGCCATCAGCCTACTAAGGTAAGTCACTACCTTAGCGGCCTTGTCCGCCGTACGGAAGATCTGATCCCTCCAGCTTAACTTGGTGTCCACCATAACCCCGAGGTATTTGGCGGCACGAGTTGATGTGACCACCTCCCTTCCCACTCGAAACGGGACGACGGTGTCGATCCTCTTCTTCGTAAGAATCACGATCTCCGTCTTACTGAGAGCAAGTGAGAGACCGTGATCGGACATCCAGTTGTTGACCACCCGCATAACTCGGTTCAACTTCAGTTGGGCCAGCTCAACGTTGCGTGCAGCAATGAGAGCTGCGACGTCATCGGCGTACCCAACCAAAGTGGTTTCCTCAGGCATCTCGGACCTCAGGAGGCTGTCATAGGCAACGTTCCAGAGATCCGGGCCGAGTATTGAACCTTGTGCGGCACCAGAAGTGACTTCCATCGTCCGCGTTCCGTCCCTCGTGTCATAAATCAGGCTTCGAGAGCGTAGATAATCCTCGACGAGCCGCAACAGATATGCAGGAATACGAAAGGTGTTGCGAAGCGCATCCAACATATCGACCCACCTCGCCGAGTTGAAGGCATTCTTGACATCAAGCGTAACAAGAAGCACTACTCGGCGGGAGAAATGGTTGTGGCTCTCGGCTCTCTCCACAGCTCTCTGAACTTCGGTGACAGCGTCGATCGTTGACCGTCCCTTTCTGAAGCCGTACTGACGGGGGCATAAGTCCCCGGCAGCTTCCACGGCAGAAGTCAGGCGGGAACGGATCAGCTTCTCGAACAGCTTCCCAGCCGTGTCCAACATGCAGAGAGGCCTGTGGGACGACGGCAGCTCGGGATCACCTTTGCCCTTGCTGATCAGTACAAGCCTGGCTGTTTTCCAGGGAGCCGGAAACACCCCTTCTACCAAACAGGCATTGTACATTCTCAACAACAAGTCAGCGTTGATTAAAAATACTTTCTTTAAAGCCTCACTGGGAATCCCATCCGGGCCAGGAGCCTTGTTGCTCTTCAGGGAGAGAACGGAGGTTTCCAGCTCCTCGAAAGTGAAAAGTGGAACGTCCTCTACCCGTCCGAAGTCAACCGGCGGTCGCTGTGGATGTTCAGGAAACAACGCAGCGACGATCCTCCCCATGGTGGCGCCCTCCATGATGGAAGGTGGAGAGCGGGCGCCGAGTTTCTGTGTTACAAGTTTGTAACCCAGGCCCCACGGGTCGGAATCAACGTCGTCACGAAGTCTCCTCCAGCTATTCGCCTTGCTCCTGTTGATCGCCTGGCGGAGAGATTTTCTCGCAGCTTTATAGGCCTCCGACTTACGAACTCTGTCTGCGGGAATTCTCGCTCTAGTGGCGGCTCGTCTAGTTCTTAAACATGTTCTTCTGAGTTCCGCAATCTCTTCAGTCCACCAGTAAACGGGTTGTTTGTCGCGTCGGGGTTTCCTTCGCGGCATAGACTGGTCGCAGGCCGAGACGATAAGTTCCATCGTGGATGTTACTAGTGCCTCGGCTCCAGCCTCACCAGGATTCCCCTGCGCTCCCCGAGAGATGACTTCGGTGAACTTGACCACGTCCAGTTTGTTGGTGTTCCACCGGCGTGGCCCTTCCCGAGATGCGGAAACTCGACGATTTGCCTGATCATGCAGGTCAAACACGATGTATTGGTGGTCGCTACCCGTGTAGTCCTCGACAACCCTCCAGCCAGAGATCCTCGGAAGGAGCGACTCAGACGCAAAGGTGACGTCAGGGATCGTGCCTCTCTGCCCGGGGCGCCGAAAAGTAGGTGTGTCGCCCTGGTTGAGGACGACAAGACCGGCCCTGGCGATGAAATCCAGGATGTATTTCCCCCGGGAGCTGGTAGAGGGCATTCCCCACTCGACGGCCCTGGCGTTGAAATCGCCACCAACGACGACATGCCCGGTGGTGCCGAGAACGCACTCCTCTAGGCTATCTATCTTGTCGCGAAAGTCCTGGACGGCCTCGTTGGGTGTGAGGTAGCAACTGAAGATAGTCACGTCCCTACACCGAACCCAGACGAATCCTCGGCCGCGCCCGTGATTCCGCACCAAGACATCCTGTGTATTACGCGCCCAAAATGCAGCAGTACCGAGGCTGTCGGAGATCCAAATGTTTGGGTCTCTGTCCCGATACTGTTCGCTGATAAGGAGCGCGTCAGCACCAAGTTCTCGGGCGAGCTGATCTAGAAGGTTATCAGCTCCCCAGGATCTATGAAGATTGGCCTGGAGGATGCGAATTACCGGCCGCTGCCTTTTGCCTGTTCAAGTGCGGCTCTGAAGGCACCGCACTGACCAGACCCGGGTAAGTGACCGGGGGCACTGGAGCCTGAATCCTTGCAGAGGAAGCAGGATGGGCTCGAGGAACATTCCTTGCGTTTGTGGCCCTGGCCTCCACACTGGAAGCAGTTGGCACTCCTGTCGGGCCCGTTACAGTTTCGGGAGGAGTGGCCGAAACCGAGACAGCGGAAGCATCTCGAAACTACCACCCTCCGTTTGAGCCTGCAACTGACCCAACCGACTCTGAGGTGCTGAAGGCTAAGCAGCTTATTGGCGTGCTTTTCGCCCATCTCAGCAACAGCCATCCTGAGTTGACTTCGGTTAGGCTTTGTCAGCCATACCCTCACTCCATCAGCCGGTATCTCCGGGAGTGCCACCTGGATCGCACGGGTCACCTCATCTTCGGTGGAGAGGGCATCAAGGTCCCGAATCTCGACCGAACATTTCGGTTCTAGGGCCTTGATGGAGCCTTTGTCCCCAAGTGCAGTCTTGAGGGAAGCGGCAAAACCGATCTTGTCACTCGACTTCCCCAGTTCGAGGAGGACATCCCCGTTCTGGGTTCGCCGAATAGACTTGATAACGGTGTCGGTCTCTTCCGGTTTGGCCTGCGATCTAATCTGACCCAGAACATCAGCAAAAGATCGCCCCCCTAAGGGCTTGATCAAGATTGCCTCCGTCCTGGGCTTCTTAGGCCTGGGTTGTTTAGGCTTTCTGACAGACTTGCCAGAGGCCTCCCCCACCGGGTTTGAGACTTGCGTCCGCTCCACCCTCGACGCACTTTTCGAAGCTGCCTCCACTTGCTTCTGCCTCCTCCTTTCTTTCTTAGACAGGCGCGTCTTCCAGCCCCCCAAAGGTGTTGAGGCAGAGTTTGCTGCCAAGGCAGGATTAGCCGCCGGAGCAGGAACCTCTGCAGGAGTAGCCGCTGGAATCGCGACAGCGCCCGGGGCGGATTGAGTAGCCTGGACAGGAGATGTCTGCGATGCCGCAGTGACAAAAACCGGTCTCGGCACTGAGTCCACCCTCAACAAGCTCAGGGCTTTCCGGCGAAGAACCGCTCTGCCTCTTCTTTCGCTTTCTGGCTTGAGTCTGGGACTCAGCCAGATGAGCTTGAGGCGAAGCAGACATAACTCGGTTCATAACGTCGCGCTCCTGCTTCACTGCCTTCAGCCTGATCTTCCGGCATTCCTCGATTTCGCCAAGGAAATCCTCGAGTTTTGGAATTCCGTCCTTAATCGCCTTGTTGACGTTCTTCTGAATAAGGAGAGCCTTGGCCATCTCCTTCAAAAGATCGTTCATTTTCTTCAGACATGAGTCTTCCTCCTCGTTGGCATCGTCCTGCTGCTGCCGAAGCATTTGCATCTCGAATGCCGGACGAAGAGGACTCTTCCTGGGAGGAATTCCTTGCATCCCGGCTAGAGGTGTTACCGGCTCAGTCACCCCCATACCCAGCTTAACCTCATCCTTCTCCTTTCCGGTTACGGCCGACGATCCGGCGACACCAGCAGCCTTGAACGGGATCGGCGGAGGGGAGGCTTTAATTCCCCCGTCGGCGTCCCAGTCTTCGAGGTCGGAGACCTCTGCAGTTTTGAGCTGCGCTTAAAGGCGGCCTGCTCATTCTCCTTTAATTTCGTGTTTTGGTTTTGAAATCCATACTTTTGTTTCACCAGCGCATCGTGCGGCAAGAGGCGGCCCTTCATTGGCCGGGAGCGGGTACACCCTCGGAGGTCTACCCCCCGTAGGAGATAAGACACCCCTACCCCAGGACTCTGGGGCCCGAAACCTCCGTTTGCCCAGCACCGATACACAAAATGTGCCGGACGTGCTGGGGGTCGCACCGTGGCAATGCAGAGTCCGATCTCTGCATCCATGCCGCACTTCCTGACTAAGGTCCGAAGCGGCTGGCTTCTGACGACACACTGGAGGAGACCATCGGCAGTGCGAGGCACACATCAGTCCCTGCAACACAACAGGGACACTCCCAGGACCCCCCAGCGTGCGCCGGTCGAAAGAAGGTGGAAAGACACCCTTGATTCGGGGTCGAAAACAAGAAGGTGAGCAAGGTTAGCTCAGGAAAGAATAAAGACGGTGAGCTAAGACCTGAAAGATGAGAAGAAAGGCCCTAGCTCGGGAAGAACTGTGAGGAGGGTCTCACAGCTTGGCTCAGGTACCCCGGGGTCGCCAAGAAACACCCGTACAGTGGAAAGCCCACTGCCCCTGAGGGAGTATTACTCACTTTAGCGCCGCTGCGAATGCAACGAGTTCTCCGGATCGGAATCACTCCTCGCTATTGCGCATGCGCCGAGTCCTGTATTACTCAATTTAGCTCTACTGTGCACGGAAAGTTCTAACCTCAAACCTTGGATTTTACGTCGCTGCGCATGCGCCACCCCCACTCCTTCGTTTCATTTTTACACTGCTGCAAACTGGAGTGGATTGAAGACCGTACTGGAGTGAAACAATTCCCCACCACTGCATTAATTACCCCCCACCACTCGAAAACCCGAGGAGCGATACGAGCCCGATTTTCGCGTCAGTCGTCAACGAGTTTTCATAGCGAAAAGTCGTTGGCGACTCGGTAAGAGGTTCAAATATATAGTAGGCCTATATATATTTGAACTTCTTATACTACGTTGCGTTCTTTAATGCAATGTGGTATATGTGTGTGTGTGTGTGTGTGTGTGTGTGTGTGTGTGTGTGTGTGTGTGTAAATATTAGTTGTAAGTTGCACTTAATTTAAGAATTAATTTGCGCATTGCGATGTTAGTTATAAGTTGTGTTTAGCGTTAAGGTGTATTAATTTTAAGAATAATGATGGTATTTGGTTGTGTTGAATTATTTGATATTTAATAACGATGTGTTGTTAGTTTTAAGTGTTGGTATTAATAATTAATGTTGTTGTTTTGCCTTTCAGCTAGATGATAGGGGGTAGATTAAATGTAAATTCAGAAGTTCGGTTGAACTTCACTTAGAAGGGGTGGGACATCCGCAAATTGTAGGTAGCGGACTAGGTTTTTTGCATTTTGTTTAGGAATATGATGGGTGGGATTAGCTTGGGTGGGTGTTAGAGTTGCGTTTCTGCATTAGCTGTTCCAGTTTCCCTTGTAATTAGTGGTTACGCTTGAATGCGGGCCGGAACGTTACGCTTGAATGCGGACGGACCAAACAAAATTGCGTCGATGTCCCTCGCAGAACGTAACTAGTGGGTTGGGAGTGGGAACCGTTAGGCAAACAGGGTGGTGGGAACAGTTACTACTGTTCCCATCACCTTGGTTCATTATAAGTCTTGAATGACCTTGACCCACTTTCGGAAGGGTCAATGACCCCCCCCCCCGTGACTAATCAAGCGGAACCCCCCCCCCCCGTGACTAATCAAGCGGAACCCCCCCCCATAAAAAATGGAGATTAAATCCCCCCCCTCCCCCCCAACGAAAATTAAAATGCCCTATAAATCGATAATGGATTAACGGATTAGGACAAGCGATACATCATTGAAAAGGTTTATGTAAGACGAACATTTTAGTTAAGGAAGAATTTAGTTATCTTATTTTAGTCGAAAGTTATGCGAATTATTTGAAATAAATACCCCCTCTCATTCCTTCCCTCCCACCTTCCCCCACTTAACGGCTGTTAACCCTTCTCATTAGCATATTGTTATAAAGACGCATCGACCACGGCTAACGTTTCATTCTGTTTCCAGACGTTACGCTGCGAACTGCGAACAGAACTAACACGATGTCATCCCTGCCGACTACAACTTCCACTACAGCCTGCTCTTCTATTACAAGTTCAACTTCTACTACGGCTTCAACTCCAGTCAAGAAAACTCTTTGCTTGAAAAATGCTCCCGTCTGGTATAAGTGCAAGCTAGAGCGTTGTGTTTCTCCCCCATTATTTTTAACACTCTAAGTCTCGTGATCTACTTTTCTGAGGCCGTTGTACAGTTATATGACCTCTCCGACTTGCATTGTTTGCCGGTGTAGCTTCATATAGCGTGCAAAGAATGGTTCCTAATGAAATCTCATCAGCATTCAAAGACAGAGACTGTTGTTTTGCAAGTTAATTAGTCTTGAAATAATGAAGTAGGAAACGTATATGTAATGAGTAGGAAAGATATGAACATCGCGAATGCGAGTTAATTAGCGGTAGCGGCGCGATGAACATTTGCCTTCATTATCATATAACGACTATCTCGTGAGAAGATCGGTTCCGCATGAGCGCCCAAGTGGAACCCCCCGTGTTCACTCAAGCGGAACCCCCCCCCCCCCCGTGACTAATCAAGCGGAACCCCCCCCCCCCCGGTGACTAATCAAGGTGACCCCGGTGACCCCCCCCCCGAAAATTAAAATGGCCATAACTCGATAATGGTTTGATCGATTACGACAAGCGATACATCATTGAAAACGTCTATGTAAGACGAACATTTTAGTCCCCCCCCCCGAAAATTAAAATGGTCATAACTCGATAATGGTTTGATCGATTACGACAAGCGATACATCATTGAAAACGTCTATGTAAGACGAACATTTTAGTAAAAGAAGAGATTTGGTTATCTTATTCGAGTTAAAAGTTATGCGAATTATTTAAAATAAATACCCCCTCTTCTTCCTTTCCCCCCACCTCCCGGATCAATGATTGGTCACGGCCAGCTGTTACCCCTCTCATTAGCATACCGTTATAAAAGTGGAGCAAGCATTGTTCACTCCTCATTCCGCTTCTACACGCCACTCTTGTTGTTTCGTCTCTGCTCTTTACAATATTACTTGTTTTAAAAATGCCTCCTCGTCTTAGTGAAAATTCAGTTCTTCCGAAATTTCTGATGTTTTTGAACAACCTGAAGACACTTTAAATAACGACAGTGACAGTGAAGATGATGATGAAGATGATTATTATAGCGTTAAAATTAGTGAAAAACTGAAAGTTATAGCAATTGATCCACAATTCCCATTCGATACAATAGAAAAATTCATGTCTGAAGCTCATAAATGGTTGGATTCAGGATCTTACGTACGAATCGGCTCTTTTATATTGTATGATGATTGTAATTCTTTTCTTATAACACCAAATGATAGAGACCGCATGCGGCAGTGGGCTCAAACAATGAAGGAGTGCTACGAACAAGGTGTGGATGTTGGCGGCTATTTTACAGCGCAAGTGGTTTAATAATCAAATTACCCTTCCCCCACCCTACACCTTATCCCTTCCCAATCCTTATTCCTTCCCCCTCCCCATTTTTAAAACTCATAAAAGGCGGGCTATGAACCTCCAGGTTTCTAGTCTGTACTTGCACCTTGTGCCGTCAAGATGCTTACCACTTTATCTTTTAATAGTATTACAGGCACTGAGCAGAAATTCTATAGAAAATTTTGTTCTCTACTTGATAAACCGCAAAAACTACCTCCAAATACTTTCACCTACAAGCTACCTCTGATGGACAAGGATGATGTAAGCAAAATACCATTAGTTCAAGCGAAATTTCTGGAAGAAAAAAATCTTGTTTATGTAAGAGAAGTGTATCATAATGAATATTCAAAAAGATTGGCTTACGAATTCATTAAGGAACATGCAGAACGTGAAAAAGAACAGTATCCAGGACCATTTTATTTATATCTTTTTGAGAATGGAGCTAGTGTAACGGTAGAAATAAGTATCAAATTAATGTAATTCTCCCTACCAAATTTGTGGGGTGAGGGTTTGAAGTAGATTTGCGCATAAATTAAAAGTTAGTTCAAAACTGAAATTCAACAATTGTTGGTCGAACTAAATTTGCGCATAAATTAACCGGGGTTGAATTAAAAGTTCGCATATCTTCCTATCAAGTTTATGAAGTTAGAATTTTGTTTTGCTGTAAAGTTATTGAAATAGTATTTGTATAAGGAAAATTCATATTGAAATACATGTTGTAATTTAGTCGTAGAGATGTGTACTGTACGAAAGCTGGATTTATAGTGAGTCGGCGCGACAAATGAACTTGTATTTATGCAGATTGTTAAAATGGAATAAAGAGATGATAGTAGCAAAACGCTCGAAGTAGAAAGTGTGAATAATGTTATATAAAGAAATAATAGTTAAACAAGGAAAATATTGAAAATTCAAACTAGTATTAAAAAAATATGAACGGACAATCAATTTTGTAGAAGGTTAATATTTTGTTGAAAACGTTTGATTTTCTTGGATAGTGAAGAAGAAGAAGATGAAATAGTGGTAGGGGGACCGTTATAAAAGGAGGAATGTGAGAGCCCATTTCATTTCTCTGCGAAACTTCGAAGTGTAAACATCTCAACATGTATCATTGCGATAAATGTTCGGAATCGTTTCACGATGAA
The DNA here is from genome assembly GCA_030545055.2 of Neoaliturus tenellus. NCBI lineage: Eukaryota > Metazoa > Arthropoda > Insecta > Hemiptera > Cicadellidae > Neoaliturus > Neoaliturus tenellus. The sequence continues at coordinate 33,350,130 of CM061533.1, forward strand.
ATTCTATTAGACTGTCATAAAGAACTAATTCACAACAACGCAGAAGAAAAACAAGAAGAACAAGAAGAACAAGAAGAACAAGAAGAAATAACAGCAACATCTTTAACTACTTTACCGAATCTACAAGTATTTGCTTTACCCGGTAAGGTAGTAATGCATCATAAGATTCAAAATGAAAACTTGAACTTAGAAGAATTTATTAGAGAAGCAAAACCAATCGTAAGTAAAACTTTAAAAGAAGAATTGAAAAGATTGAACTTTCTTAAATTTAGTTTACTACTAGAAGCTATGTTTATAAATGTACAAGAAGAATTATCACCAAGAGGATTCATAACAAAAAACCGAACCATCATGGAAAGTTCAAACATTGATTCAATAGTAGAGAACTGTATAGAAGAAATATTAACCAAAATTCAGGAACATGAAGGAAGAGGATCCGGATGGAGTCTTTCAAGTATTGAAGGATTAGATATAAGAGTTCAAAAACATGGATATGGACTAAGGGGATCTAGTTACATTCCTTTGCCTAAAAGTATTGAAGATACAAAATCTTGTATTAATGTTAGAAATGCAGACAATGAATGTTTTCGTTATGCAATGACAGCTAAATTTGTACCAAATAATGCGTATAGACCTGACCGGGAATATGAAAATCAAAGAAATAAGTACAATTTTCAAGGAATTACTTATCCTGTATCACTAGAAGATATATCAAAATTTGAGAAGAAAAATCCCGGTACTTCTATCAATGTTTTTGCATTAGATAGTTCAAACAAAGTGTATCCTTTACGTATTGCAAAAGAAGAACTACCAGATCATACGGATTTACTACTATTAACACGAGGAGATGTGTCTCACTATGTGTACATAAAGCAATTCGATCGTCTTGTTAGCAAGCAACTTTCAAAAAATAGAAACAAAAAGTTGATTTGCAAGAGATGTTTTAATTTTCAACGAGAAGGAAGACAAGGAAGAGAATGGTTACAAGAGCACAAAAGATTATGTAACAATAATTATGAAGAAAAGATTAATTTACCTGCAGAAAACAGAGCATTCGTTTCATTTGAAAAAGTTCATCATCAATACCGTATCCCTTTAGTTGTGTATGCGGATTTTGAATCAACACTTGTTCCAGTTGAAGAAGAAAATTGCGAAGCAAGAAAAAGTGTAAAGTATCAAATGCACAAACCAAACAGTTTTTGTTTAATGGTCAAATCAACATTATCAGAAGAACATTTAAACAGATATGGATTAACTTCAGAACCTCTAGTATATCGTGGTGAAAATGCGGAAAAAATATTTCTTGATCACCTATATTCAATAGCTGGAAATACACAAAGATTATATACAAATATTGTACCAATGAAACCGATGGACGAAGAAGAAGAAATTCAACATGAAAATGCAACTCGATGTTTTTTGTGCAAAAATGATTTTACTATTGAGAATTATAAAATTAAAGATCACGACCACCTCACAGGTTATTACAGGGGTGCTGCTTGTAATAAATGCAACTTGAGCTATCGTTTACCACTATTTATTCCTGTGGTTCTGCATAACCTCAGTGGGTACGACGCTCATTTTATAATACCCGAATTAGGAAGAGACGACGGTAAAATCGATGTGTTAGCTGAAACTTCAGAAAAGTTCATAAGTTTTTCCAAAGAAGTTGGAAACCTCAAATTAAGATTCTTGGACTCCTACCGATTTATGCCGTCAAGTTTGTCCAAACTTTCTGAAAACCTAAGGAAACAAGATTTAATCGAAACGAAGAAGATTGTAAACAACGACAAACTGGATCTGGTACTTCGAAAAGGTGTTTTTCCATATGATTACATAGACAGTTTAGAAAGATTTAATGAAACATCATTACCTCCAAAAGAAGAATTTAAAAGTAAACTTTTCGACATGGATATATCTCAAGATGATTATAATCACGCATGCAAAGTATGGAACGAATTAGGATTTAGAACATTGGGAGAATATTCAGATTTTTATGTTAAACTAGATGTGACTTTATTATGTGATGTGATGGAAGAATTTAGAAATACGTGTTTTGCAGCATATGGATTGGACCCTCTTCATTCGTACACTTCGCCTGGACTAGCGTGGCAAGCCATGTTGAAAGAGACAAATTGTAAAATACAACTTCTTACAGATATAGATATGGTTTTGATGTTAGAGTCAGGAGTTCGCGGAGGATTGACGCAAAGTGTAACACGACATGTCAGGGCAAACAACAAGTATTTGCCCGATTATGATGCATCAAAACCAACAACATTCCTGGGTTATTTCGATGCAAATAACTTATACGGATGGGCAATGTCGAATCCCCTTCCATATGATAATTTCAAATGGATAGATCCTGAATCAATAGGAAACATAATGGATATACCGAAGCATGGTGAAACAGGTTATATTTTTGACGTCGATTTTGAATATCCCGAACATCTTCACGATCAACATTATGATTTACCACTGCTTCCGAAGACCGAAATTTCTCCAACTGGAAGATGGCCGAAATTAATGATGACTTTAACCGACAAGTCTCGGTATGTTGGACACTACTGGATGATACAACAGGCCTTAGACTTGGGATTGAGAATTACAAAGATTAATCGAGTATTACAATTCTCTCAATCTTGTTGGTTAAAACCGTACATTGACAACAACACAAGAAGAAGAGCTGCTGCTACATCAAGTTTTCAAAAAGATTTTTTCAAACTAATGAACAACGCAATATTTGGCAAGACTTTGGAAAACAAAAGGAAACATAAGGATATAAAATTGGTAACTGATCCAGTAAAATTACAGAAATTAGTGCAACAACCAAACTTTGGTACATCTGTAATTATTAATGAAAATCTAGTTCTTATTTCCATGAACAAGAAGTCAGTTACAATGGATCGTCCTTTGTATCTTGGAATGTCAATCTTGGATATTTCTAAAACACACATGTACGAGTTTCATTATAAGAAGATGGTTAACTATTATGGAAGAGAGAACATTGGTATTGCATATATGGATACGGATGCACTCATTTACTGGATTAAAACAAATGACATGTACGAAGATCTACGCACCTTTATATATAAAGATGATTTCGACTTTTCCGATTATCCTAAGGAGCATCCAAATTACGACTACGACAGAAACAAGAAAGTATTGGGAAAATTTAAAGATGAAACAAATGGTGTGCCAATGATGGAAATTGTAGCATTGATGTCCAAACTGTATTCGTTTCAACTGTACATAAACGAAAGGAACGAACATCAAGTTACGAAGAAAGCCAAAGGAATAAAAACCTCTTTCCTGAAGAAGAACGTACAGTTTGAACATTATAAAAGATGTTTGTTTGAAAATGTTGAAACAACTGCAACATTTAACACCATAAGAAGCTTCAACCATCGTCTTTTCAGTGTGAAGCAAACCAAATCGGCATTGAGCTATAAGGATGACAAAAGATACATCCTTGAAGACAACATAAGAACTCTGCCATTTGGACATTACTCTCTAAACCCTATCGACCAGTAAACCTATTCTTCGTCCTCTACCTTCTTCCTTTTTCCTTTTTGTACAGAAAAGAGGATATGGCGAGCCCAATGCTATATTCTTTCTTTTTACACTAATATGAAATGGTCTTGACCTATATTCAAAACTATATAAAAGAGAATGAACTATTCTACGGATCAGTATTTTTACAAGCGGTGTGCAAGCAACACCTGAAGATGGAAAGTGTGAAGGACAAGATTGTAAATGAAGTACATAAACCAGCAAGAAGAAGATTTCCAAGAAGAAGTACAATTATTAAGGGAATGAATGATCTTTATCAAGCTGATCTCATCGAAATGATACCGCACAGTAAATTAAACAAAGGTTTTAAATATATTTTAACAATTATAGACTGTTTTACTAAAATAGCTGACGCTTTACCATTGAAGGATAAGACTGGTAAAAGTGTTACGAAAGCTATGGAAACAACGATATAAAGAAATAAATTCAAAATCAAACATCTACAGACCGATGATGGAAAAGAATATTTTAATAAAGACTTTGGAGCTTTGATGAAAAAATATCAAATAAATCATTATTCTACAAATTCTGAAGTTAAAGCTTCAATAATTGAAAGATTCAATAAAACATTGAAAGGAGCAATGTACAAACAATTTTCAAAACGAGGATCATACGTGTGGTATGACATATTACCACAACTTATAAAAGAGTATAACAACAAATATCATCGTACCATCGGAATGAAACCTATCCAAGTAAACAGCGCTAATGCTAAGGTTGTATTACAACGCATCAGAAATAATACAACACCTAAATTGGAAAAGTTGCAACCAAAAAAGTTTAAAGTCAACGATAAAGTTCGTATAAGCAAATACAAAGGTGTATTTAGTAAAAGATATCTACCAAATTGGACTAATGAAGTATTTGCAGTTTATAAAGTGCAACCAACTATACCTGAAACTTACTTATTAAAGGATAACAAGGGTGAATTACTTCAAGGTGGATTCTACGGACATGAATTGTTGAAATCAACAGTCGGTGATGTATATCTTGTTGAGAAGGTTTTACAAAGGAAAAAGGATATGGTTAAAGTCCGGTGGTTAGGATTCGATAAAAGTGAAGACTCTTGGATTCCTTCAAAAGACCTGTCATAGTAACTTAATAGCTCATTGTGTGTTTAACCTTGACACAAGATGGAGATTGTACAACAAAAAGATCGATTTAATATCAATAATATTGATGAATTGACGGTTGACAATGATAAGTTAAATCATGGTAAACATGGTGAATTACTACCAAATACAATAAGATGTTTAATAACTGGTCCTTCAAATTGTGGAAAAACAAATGTTGTTTTTAACCTTATAACTAATCCTAAAGGATTGCGCTTTAACAATATATACATTTTTTCAAAATCATTGCAACAACCAAAATATCAATTATTGGATAAAGTACTTGCAAGTGTACCTGAAGTGCATTTCTACAAGTTTAATGCCAGTGAAACAATTATGCAACCAAATGAAGCAAAACCATTTTCTATTTTTATTTTTGACGATGTGTCTTGTGAAAATCACGACACTATAAGGAATTACTTCGCTATGGGAAGACATCATAATATCGATAGCATTTATATTGGTCAAACATACAGTAAGATTCCAAAACAACTCATAAGAGACAATGCAAATATGTTGATCATCTTCAAGCAAGATGAAACAAATTTAAAGCATATATACAATGATCATGTAAATGCGGATATGCCATTTGAGAAATTTAAAGAAATGTGTGGCAAAGCATGGAATGAGAAATATGGCTTTCTCGTTATTATGAAGGAAGAAGATATTAAAAATGGTAGATATCGTATAGGGTTGGATAAATTTGTATTTATGCGTTGAACTACCGATGCTACATCTAGTTACACGTTGAACTTCACAGTGTAAACATGGTGAATCAAGAAAAACTATTAAAAGAAATAAAATCACTCAGTGATTCTATTAGGATGAAGAATCGTGCATTGAGGATGGGTTTAAATGAAAGAGAAGAATTTCTAGAGACTACATTTAAACCTATTACGGAACCTTTAAAACAGATATCAGAAACTATTGGTAAACCTCGTTATGAAGGAGATGTTTTACTACCAGTTTCTAAACAAGAAGTACAAGCATTAAAAAAAGAAGAAGATGATGATTCATATACAAGTGCTAGTGAGCAAGAAGAAACAAAAGAAGAAGAAGAACCAATTGTTGAAAAGGAAGAAAAACAGCCAATACCTGAAGCTGAACAATCTATTCCAAATTTAACTCAATTGAGTAGCGATATATTACAACATGGACCTCTTGGAAGAAAATATATAATGAAAATGCTACATGACATGAAATCAAACCCGAATTTGAGTAGATCACACGTATACGGAGCAAGAATTGATGGGAATGAATTAAAGATCGGCGATTCAAAGCTTGAAATAACACAAGACGATTACATCATTATTGGTGAGCATAAATATAAAGGAACAAAAGGACTTTATGAATTAATTTTTAAAAACATACCACTAAGATATTCATCCAAAGATTTAAGTGTTTTTAAGGAAATTCTACAAAATACTAACGCTCATAAAAGAAACTACTTAAAGGATGCAATGATTAATCGTTCACGTGCAACAAAATATAACATTGTTATAAAAAAGTTGTTTCCTCCACGAAAATTGCCAACATTATGTACTGCACCAGCGGTGAGACAACCACTGAAAAGAAAATCTTTATCACTTATGGATTTATCACTTCTTGAACAACATGGTAAAAAGAGTAAAGGAGATACTTCAACATCTGGCAAAGGATTGATGAAAAATCTATACAATACGAATGTGATTTACTACAACGACATCAATAAATTGGTTGATAGAATGAGACTATTGCATAAAGCTATAGAAGCCGGTCATACAGGTTTAAATAATGAATGGGTAGCTCTGATTGACGAACTCAGGAATCGCGGCATAATCGTATAATTGTCCGCGGATATATAAGAGTTGCAGGCGTATAATGTGTCAGTTCTAACATGAGCGTCGACAAGTTCGGACGATACTCCGCGTTAGGAGTGCAAGTTGGAGAAAACAGAAAAAGAAGTGGATTACCGCAAACACCCGAAGGTGACTATAACATAAATAATAAACGTTTAAAGTTTGTTAAGGATCCAGAAGAAGATGGAGATGCAACAAATTTAAAAACAGTAAAGGAGGAAACATCTACAAGTTTAAAACTCGACAACAACCAACTGTATGATGCAAAATCTCACAGGGTTATTAATGTTGCAAAACCAGTCAACAATGGAGATGTTGTTAATAAAGGCTATTTTCTATCTGCGATGGAATACGCTTTACTGTTGGAAAAGACTAAAAGTGGAAAAAAGTACAATGCTTTAAATTATAAAATAACTAATGTGGCAGATCCAACCGAGGATACAGATACAATCAATAAGCGTTATTTGCATTCTGTAATACCAGAAAAGAAAAAAGATGGATTTTCCTTCTATAAATATACTATAAACGATATTGGATATCCTAAAGAAGAAAGTGATGGTGTTAATATTAAATACATTAAAGATAATTGTATTTTATATAATGGTGCTGTTATTGATTGTCATGGAAAAGTGTTGTCCAATCTGAAAGATGGTTCAACTCCATCGGATGCTGCTACCGTGAGACAAATGAATGAAAGCTTGAAGAAAGGAACATCCGCTTTTGTTAAACAAAATCAGGTGGTGTCAAAGAAAGGTGATGAGTTTATGCAAGGAAGTGAAAAGTTTACCTTACTACAACTACAAAATAACAAGTGGGATGGAAAAAATAAAAGATTGTCAAATATAAGTTTAGGCACGGAAGAACATGATGCTGTTATTTTAACACAAGTGCCACAACTATCAGCTACTGGTGTTAACTTTATATGTGGAGGTAGACGATTAACCCATGTAAAATCTGGTAAAGATGATAATGATTGTGTTGTTGTGAAACAAACTATAGTTTTAGATAAAATAAATAACTTATATGATGGAAAAAATAGAAGAATATCAAACATATCAGCAGGAATAGCTCCGAATGATGTTGCTACTATTAATCAAGTTATAGCAACCTCTAATAACGATCCATCTGTGTATACATGTAATGGTAAACGTATCACAAATCTTGATAATCCTACACGTAACAAAGATGCTACTAATGTAGAGTATGTAATGAATCTTGTAGGTAATGTAGTTATTGATATGCATAATCATTTGATTAATGCATCGATGAAACACAATAAAATCGAAGATTCTCAAAGAAACCAATGGATTAAAGATGAAATCATTGATAGATACTAGTAAAACTTATGAATATTTAAGTATAGAATACACAAAAAAAGGATTCATTATCATAAAGTATTTCATAGAGTGAAGACGTTGGTTACATAAAACAGCATAATGAAGACCGTATCGCTCAGTCGTCGTCAAGACAGCGGCAAGAGAGGACGTGGTTTAACATCAGCTGCATTATCCCTGCTCAGACGGATTCCAATTGGTGCTGTTGTGAATCGAACGATAGACGCTTTACCATACGAATTACATCTGCCCGGAGGTTATCAATATTGTGGACCTGGAACTAAGTTGGCAAAACGTTTAGCAAGAGGAGATCCTGGAATTAATAAATTAGATCAAGCTTGCAAAGAACACGATATAGCATATTCAAAGTATAAAGATTCAACAAATAGATCAATAGCGGATAAAATTCTAGCGGAAAAAGCTTGGCAAAGAGTAAAATCAAGTGACGCAAGTATTGCAGAAAAAGCAGCGGCTTGGGCAGTAACTACAGCCATGAAGACGAAAGCAAAGTTAGGTGCTGGAAGACGTCGCAGAGGAAGACCTGCAAAAGGAAGAAGCGCTCCCAAAAGAGGTGGAAACATTAAAAAAGGACGTCGTAGAACTCGTAAGACAAATGTAAAGAAGACTTCTGTTTGGCAAATGGTAAAAAACGGAGCAGGTTTATACCTAAGACCATACCGTGTGTACTAAATAAAAAGAATCAATTGATAATTCCAAATAAAGCCTTAACAAATCATCAGTTAAATGATTATGTAAAATGTTTGAAAATACCATTTTTTCGAGGAGTTTTTATGAAAGATGCATTACCAACTAAAATATGGGAAAATGAAACTGGAATAGTAAATTTGGATTCCACCTATGGTCCAGGCACTCATTGGGTATGCTATAAAAAGCTCGGACAAACCGTTTACTACTTTGATAGTTTTGGCAATCTACCACCGCCGAAAGAACTGCAACATTATTTTCGAAACTCCAAAAACATTTTTTACAATTACAAAAGAGAACAACCTAACAACACTGAAAACTGTGGGCATTTATGTTTGGAGTTTCTAGCGAAGAGTGTCAGTCACCTTTAAGATGTCATCGTATACAGTGTCACTGAGTGTAAATTCATCCACATTGAAAAGTACGCTGTTCCCAGCATTGCGTCTATCCAAGGAAAGATTATGGGAAGCGGCATTACTTGATTTGACTACCTACAACTCAATTCCCAATGTTACGGAAGGTAAAAACAATTTACTACATTATTATGAAACTATGGATGCTTCAGGAAAATACTCAGAATTGAAAATAATTACATTTCCTACTGGAGCTTATGAAATCGATGATATAAACCAATTACTACAGAAACAACTCGGAGAAGAAAATATCACCGTTAAAGGAAACAATAATACTTTAAAAGCAGAAATAACTTCGAAATATTATATCGATGTCAGCTTGGAAAACTCCATTGGCAGTTTACTTGGATTTACAGATACAAAAAAGAAAATCTTAACTCCTGGAACTACTCATTCGGGTAATACAACTGTTACAATATTGAAAGTCAATAGTATCGATGTAACGTGTAATATTATACACGGATCGTATAGAGAAGGAGTGAATCAGCATATTTTACATACATTTTATCCAACAGTGGCTCCCGGTTTTAAAATTGTTGAGAAGCCACAAAACTTGATATACCTACCGTTAAACACTAGTTTCATTTCAGACATCGTACTGAACATATTGGATCAAGACGGTGTTAGTGTTGACTTTAGAGGAGAAACGATAACTATACGGATACACATCAGAGCGGCAACATAAAAGTCGACATGGGATTATCATTTAAACCGCAACGGAAGAGTCGGGAGCTCAGTAGCTCCTCGACATTGGAAGAGTTAACATCGGACAACATTCGTTTTCTACAGAAGATTGGATTGAAACTTAACAATGATGGATATCCTGGATATATCTCAAGGACCGACATTCGACGAAACACTATGGGAGAAGGAATATCACACGCACAACCCTTACACTTCATCAAAATTAAACAATAACGATGAAATAAGGATTCCCATTCAACAACAAGATATTTACACATTACCGTGTGAAAGTTATTTATACATTGAAGGACGGGTATTAAAATTGGATGGAAAAACTGCTTCAACAGTTCCTTTTATAAATAACCCGATGGCATATCTTTTTGATGAAATAAGATATGAGATATCAGGGGTGACAGTTGATTCGACAAAAAAGGTTGGTATAACAACGACATTGAAAGGATTAACATCATTAACACCGCATGAGAAGAATTCAATAGTCACCGCCGGATGGGTTGCTCCTGATAAAGACACTATAACACCGAATTCCAACGGTCACTTTGATTTTCATGTACCTTTACGATTGCTTTTGGGATTCGCTGAAGATTACAAACGAGTAATAATAAATGTCAAACAAGAATTGGTATTACTCAGATCTTCAACTAACAAGGACTTGATACTTGCAGACCCTGCAACTACTGAAGATAAACTGGAATGGCAACTGCAATTAGATAAAGTTGTTTGGAGAGTACCTCATGTAAGATTGGCTGATGAACATAGAATCGTATTATTGAGAAAGTTAAAATCTGACCGTGATATCGTGATGCCATTCCGAAGTTGGGAATTCCATGAATATCCTACACTACCTCAGACCGAACGACAAACATGGACCGTCAAGACATCAACTTACTTGGAACGAGCAAGGTACATAATACTCGGTTTTCAAACTAAGCGAAAAGATGTTATCACTGCAAATGCCGGTCAATTTGATAACTGTAAAATAAAGAATTGTAAAGTTTTCCTAAACTCTCAATTCTTTCCGTATGACAATTTGAATGTCATGTTCAGCAAAAAACGTTTTTCCATTTTATACGATATGTATGCAAGATTTCAATCGTCATATTATGGAAAGACTAATACACCACTATTATCACCTGACCAATATTATTCCAAGGCTCCGATAATTGTAATCGATTGTTCAAAGCAAAATGAATCGGTAAAATCATCAAGTGTGGATATAAAAATTGAAATGGAATTTGAAGAACCAGTAGCGGATGGAACTTCAGCATACTGTCTTATTCTACATGATAAAATAGTTACTTACACACCGCTGACCGGAATCGTGAAGAATGTACTTTAAAAAGAATTAGTACAACGACTGCAGATTTTTGAGGTTAGAATTATCTGTCTCAATTTTTGAGGTTAGAATTTCGTTTGTGAAAGACAAGTTAAAAACAAACATTTATGTGAGTGTATAAATTTCAAGGATTCGACGAAAAACATAAAAGCGAGAAAATTATGAGTGGAAAATTCATTATATCTTCGACCGTCGTATGGGAAACATCGTTCGCAAGATGAGTTCTACTAACGGAGAAGAAAATACACCTCTAATGGATGAGAATAGTTCAGATATAGAAAAACAAGTTGAACGAGAAATGGACGAGTTCCTCAAGTTTAACAAACATAAGAAGAGAGAAGAAGAAAAAGAAGAAGGAGAAGCTGAAAAAGAAGTAAAAAGAAAAAAGGTTGAAGTTAACATTACAACTAATATTTTAACAGAAGTATTTCTTCGGATTTTCTACCCCATTTCTTCATGCATGACGAAAAGTATTTCAGTTGGAATTTTAAAATCATTGGATTATTCACCGATTGTTATTTTAAATCATGGAAATAAAATGGTTACATTCACTGAAACTTCTTGGGAATCATTTATGAAACATTTACATCTTTTGGAATGCTATTTGAGTAACAACACATTTGGAAGAAGAACAAGATTAAGTTTATTGGAATCAAATATTGAAGTTGATATAGTGAAACATCGTGGAGGACAAATGGTTCGCTTCAGAGATTTAACTAGACATGATGTAAAATTACATTTGACTAAAGAAGAATTTTACACTTTAAGTTGTACTACCGGTCCCGTCACCAGATATTTGAAACAACTAATATTTTCAAGTGCAATAATCAAAGACTATCTAATCGATACATTGGACAGACAACCTTTCGTTCCAATTTTATACGGTCCCGTGGATACTTCAATTTTTAATCGAATACCTCAAGAAGTGGATATGTGGAGACAATTGAACAACTATCACACCAACTTTAATATCGACGAAGAAGCGCAAGAAGTTAAAGAAGAACAATCGTGTTTGTAATACAAGTCAGTTGCTGACGAGACTTCATCATGAACAAACGGGTTTCGTTTTCTAATGCGCCACATATAATGGAAGTTAAAAAAGGTATAATTGAATTTCAAGCTTTTCGAGGAAATGATGGAAATTTCATTATAAAAGAATTAGTAATTTTGGATATGAACACATCTGTAGTTTATCATTACTTATTCAAACCTCCATTACCATTCAATAGACTAACAACTAAAGCGAAAGTTACAAACAAATGGTTGTACAAACACTTTCACAACTTAAAATGGGATGAAGGTTTTATTAATTATAACATGATGCCGCACATTATGAATCATTACTGCAAAGAATTCAAAACTATCTACACAAGAGGATTGGAAAAAGCTAATTGGATACAATCATTTACAAGCAACGAAGTGATAAATGCAATAATAGATAGAGATTTCCAATGCTATTTCAATGAACTTTGTATTTCATCAAAGAGTTTTAAACATCGAAGGTCACAGTGCGCTTTGAAGAATGCCTACCGCTTGAATAATTTCCTTCAACAGAATGGTGGGGGTAATGTCGGTAATAAAAGTGAGAGCGCTACCATGACGCAGCATGAGTATTACTCGAACCTCCGAAGAGACAACATCTCCGACGGACATTATTATTAACAAGAAGATTAACAAGAAGATTAACAATAACATCAAGATGGCATCGCAGAACTTTCTTCAAAATTTGGTTGATCAATTCAACGCTCATTCAAAATCAACAATCTTACCGACGAAGAGATGTTCTGAACTAAAAGAAGAAAAACATTACATCATACATACAATCAAGAAGATGGACACTTCAGTTGGTGATGCTATTAATTGCACATTGAGCGAGGCGCCGTATACAGTTGGTGACGAACCGAAGTTTCAGATATTCCTACCGAAACGATTTGTACAACTTCTACAGAATGAAGATCTTCGTGTTATTCAACCCGGCGCACTCTATTTGGTTTCACACGGACCGAGTGGAAACAACTCAACTGAACTAACTATTCATGTAACACCTTCTACTAACTAGTTTGTACATAGCATTGTAAATATATGTGTTTGTAATGGTTTCTCAATAAAGATGATATAAAACAAAAAAAAAGATAAAAGAAGCAACATATTGTTATATCTTTGTACATAGCAATATGTTGCTTTTTTTTAAAATTCCACGGGATGACCTTGACCCAATTTTGTGTGATAATAAAAGTGAAAATCAACTTGTGAAATTCATCAGTCTACGACTAGCTTTCGTACCGTACACATCTCGCTCTCTATAACTAAATACAAAACTTCAACATGTCCCTAAAGGTCAAGTGTGCATCTTACGATACCAACACCATTACGAGTTTTGAACAACTTGAAGATTTAACCAACGAAATGCGAGTTTTACTTACCGGTGGTTATCACTTAACTGTTGATGTTAGTGCTACTAATGTAAGGATGTTTACTAAAACAAAATACTGCGATGATGAAGTATTTCTTTCTACACAACCTACAACATCTTCATCGCCGACTGGACAACATAACATCAAGTTTCACAAGTATTACCAATGTTAAATAACTTTTAACAAGTAAAATTAAAGAATCACGTGATCAATGTCAAGTTGATAAAAAGGGAATGATACTTGTATAAATAATCATTCGCTTCCCGACTCTCGCTGCGTGAACACCTAATTTTAAAGATGTTATACAGAATGATGATTGAACTTGATGGAAAGATCTATGGAAAAGATTACAACACTGTTGAACAAATGACTGAAGATTTAAATATATTAACTAAAGAAGGATATCAAGCTAAATTAATTTTAAAATTTCCTGAAGTACATCCACTATCGACTGAAGAACTTATCGCTATGGCTAAAGCGGAGAGAGAGAAAAAGGCTGAAGAAAACAAACAAAAACAGACAAAGTCTGAAGAAGATAAACAGAAATAAACTTCTTAAGTATAAACATTCCTTACATTAGTAAGGTATAATTTTTTAAAACTTCGTTTGGATGACCTTGAAATTACCCCCCACCACTTTTTGTAATACATAAAACTGACTATTCAACACTATACACTCTTATTCTTTCACTGGACTCAGCAGCGTCAACATGGAAGAACAAAAGTACAAGTACGAACCTCGTTACTGTTGTGAACAACAATGTACAGATTTAGGACCAATGATGGTGGACGGGTTAGCTTGCACTAAATGTGAATTTTTTGGATCTTGTTACTGCAAGTGCAAAACAAAACAATTACCGCCGCCGGAATTGCGAACTTTCAAATTTTACAAATCAAGATATTTTCATACATGCTGTCCTCAAAGATGTTTCAAATTTCATCCTCTCGATCTAGCTCATTGTCAACGCACCAAGTCTCATCAAGATGATTTTTGTACACATATGATAAAAAGATGTAAATACAGATCAGATTGGTATTCCGATCCTGTAGAACCATCAAATGACTTGTGTAATTTCAGTTTTACACTCTTTTTTAAAACTTCAATTGGATGACCTTGAGATTTCCCCCACCATTGGTTTTTTAGACTTCCCCCCACTATAAGTCTTTTAGATTTCCCCCACCATTAGTTTAAGTTTTGTATCTTATTGAATCCACCTTTGTATTATTTCACTTCCAACACTCTAACTAACAACATGGGATCGCCTTTCGTCAAGTTTCAACATATAATAACTGACAGAGAAGAATTGGAGGAAATATTTCAAAATTTGCTCTTTGTCATGGATAGATATCCTATGAGATGGATCAGACTTGATGTTCACTATTTACGTCCTCGTGATTCTTCATCATCTAGTGAAGACGAAACAACGACTACTACTTCAGCTAGGATATTTCAATTTTCTTCATCATCGAGTGAAGACGAAACAACGCCTACTACTTCAGCTAAGATATTTGAATTGAAAGACGAAGAAGAGGAACTTGGCTATTTATTTAATAACAAGCTCATGCTCACCGACAAATAAGCCTCCTTCCTAAGCACCGATCTTCATTCAATCACCGACTCTCGCACGATGAACAACTCTCCGTTGGCACGAATGAATTCTAGTTTCGAAGTAAATTCTAAAGAAGATTTGCAAGAAATATTTAATACTTTACACGAAATTGTTAGTAAATTCAACACTGTTAAAATGAATCTGGAAATAACTTACGCCTGTCCTATTTGTTATAAGGTTGACAGTTTTGATGAAGATAGTTTGCTTAATCTTACTCCACTTACACCTCTACAATCAGACACGACAACAACAAGTACGGAAGCAACTGGTGAGCAACCTCCTTCCCCCACCACTTCTTTGTGATTCAACTTCCCCCACCACTTCTTTGTAATTCAACCTCCCCCCACCACTTATTCGTTTAACTAACGTCCCTCGCTTTTATTTCTCATTCCGTCTCCAACATTTGAACTATCAACATCACTTGTTTCAAAATTTCAAACACCAAAAAACAACACTAATGATGGATATGATGGATGAAGTTTCCTTTAACTCAAGGATGGAGGAGGAAAAGATGAAAGAGGAAAAGTTGAAATTGGAAATTAGACGATTGGAATTGGAACGGGAAAACCAACTCGAGATATTACGTTTCTTCAAACTTGTCAAATACGTCATCTGGGGACTCTGCCTTTACCTTATCCTCGTCGTCGGCGTTTGCTTTTACAACTCCGTATTTCATCACAAAAATTCAACCTGTATTGCACATTGATTGTATTTCTTTTTGCACATTGATTGTATTTGTTTTTACGAATAAAGTTCAAAACTTACATCTACCTATCCCGCTATCACCGGGTAGTTGAACTCTCAGAACTATTTCCTGTGGTAGCGGGATAGGCTTTTTTAAAACTTACTCGGGATGACCTTGACATACTTTCCGTAACCCAATTATCAAGTTGAATTTCAATTTTGAACTAACTTTTAATTTATGCATACCTCCCCCTCATTTAATATACGACCGGAAGCTGTGTGCCCCGGCACGTGGCTTCCGGGGCAGCTGACCTGAGCCAGAAGTAACCAAATCTAACTACTAGCAACTTAACTAGGTTTGAGAAATATTTGCAAAAGAAAATTTCTTAAACTAATAACATGCGACATTTCAAGCTTGATATGCATCTGTCATAAGCAAGTAATTGTATAAACGTTTTGCTTGGTGTCTTATTCATACGATATGTCTACATACAATTTTTATTATTATTCCTTGATTTTAAAACTATATAAGTTAAGTGAATTTCTAATAATTAATTCAATAAGCTAGTAGGTTCACCAGTTGAGATCTTGAGTTAGAGAAAAAAATATAGAGTGTCGTGGTACATTTTAAAACTTATGGCCCATGCCGTTCGAAAAATATTAGAAGTATAAAAATTTAATGGGGTTCACCCCATTGCCGGTCGCAAGGCTCGAATGTTAATCCTATGATATAAGTTTTTTTACTTTAAAATATAAAATCAATATCCATTGTGAAAAAAAAACGGAAACCCATTTTGAAAAACGACCATGTTAAGTCTCAAATTCTTCAACTAAAATGGTAGATATAATTCAGACAAATACTTTGATAATAAATTTTGAATAAATTTAGCGCTATTAAAAGGTAGATTGGAAAAAGTGGTATAAAATCAAATCGGTAATTTTACGTATGTTTAATGTTTTGGTAATTTTATATTTATAATAATGTTATTAAACTATGCAATTAATTATTACATGGGATCCTACGTTTAAAATAAAATATATAAGTGCAAGTATAGAAAGCGGTTTATAATATTATTTTAAACATTGATATTTTGTTTATAATTTTTGAATACAAAATAATAAACAATTGATTTGCTTACCATTTTACAAATTGATTACCATGATTTTATGATGAAGTAAACAGACATTGTTCTAATTAATTGAATCCATACTTAAGTTCCATCACTTTATAATAAACGGTCTTTCCCTCAACAACAAGTACTTCACATCGAATCCTCATTCCGAGCTGAGACGCCGTGCTGTCAACATCGCATCGCTGCCCGGCCGAGACCCGCACCGCGCCTTTGTTCGCCATCCCGCTTTCACCGAGTTCCCGGAAGAGTGTAACGACCCCGCTCCGCCCGGCCACCGGTCCCGTTACCCCGTCGCCAGTGTCGCTGCTCCGTCGCCACCTGCCGTGCCGGCCCCCGCCACAACCCGTGAGTGCCGCGCCGCCCCCGACCACCGCCCCCGACACACCGCCCCCGGTACACCGCCCCAGGTTCGCCGCCCCCGCCAGCCAGTGGACGCCGACTGCCGAGAGAACTTCGCCGCTGAGAGTCTGCTGAGCCGCTCCCGCCCCCGACTGCAGTAGCCGCCTTCACTCCGTCAGCCGAGCCGCCCCCGGATCCTGCCCCAGCCCCGGAGCCGCCGCCCGCCAGCGCCCCAGCCAGTGAGGACCTCCAGTGTGCTGGGTGAGTTTCCTGCGGTTAGGGCCTCTAGGCTAAGGTTAGGGTTCCTGTCCGCCGAAGTCAGTTGAGCAATCGTTAGGCAACATGCCAAAAAAGTCTCAACTGGCCAAGGCACCCGATCCCAAACATACCCCACCGTTGCTACGGTCCCGCACCGACCCTAAGAAACCCCCGACCTCAACCCCGAAATTCCGAGTGACTCCCGCCCCAAACCCTTACGACAAACCCGCAACGGCCCCGTCAAAATCCCAACCGTCCACCAGCTCAAAACCACTCCAAACCCGCCAAACCCCGCCCAACCGCGTCATCACCTTCAAATTTCCAAAACCCCCCGCCTCACCGACCCACTCGTTGTCCGACTCGCCACCAGCCTCCCCTGCCCACTCAACCCACTCATCCCCGGCCAGCTCTCGGTCATCTTCGCCATCCCCGTCGTTGTCCCCACGTCGCTCCACGCCACCGCCCGCACCCCACCTCGCCGACAACACCCAGGTGATGCCCAAAGCCCACAGCCTCCCGAACCTCAACGTCAGCCCCAAGCCCACCTTGCCCACAAACGCCGCCAAAACCCCTGCCACCACCACCCCCGCCGCCACCACCCCCGCCGCCACCACCCCCGCCCCTGCCGCCCCCGCCACTGCCACCCCCACCGCCAATGCACCCACCGCCAACGCCCACTCAACCAACCCACCCCGCTCCACGGTTGCCACGACCACCAACCTACCCCGCCCCCACACCCCACCTGGCCACCCGCGCCAACAGGACGGCCACCGGGTGGTTATTCAAAACCATGTAGCCGGTGCCAACAACCCGTTTCACCTAGTCCGCCTCATGAAAAGCCACAAACTCAACTTCCCCCCACCCACCAACTACTTCAACCAGAGAAATTCCTCCACCCTCCTGGTGTTTGCTTCGCCTCAGGACGCGAAGGCATTCACCACAACCATTCCTGCCACCACCTTTGGACCTCTTTCGAGATACGCCTCCGCCCCCCGCCCACAGCCGAAACCCCAAGCCACCAACAAACCAAAACCCTCCCGCCACCCCATCGTCCATGTAGTCGTGCGTGGTGTCGCCGCCGACATAGGGGACAAGGAGTTCCTGGAGGCCTTAAGCCATCCGGAATCCTGCCCCTGTGAGCGTCGGTTTGTCCGGGCTCAGCGAATCGTTGGAAGGGACGGCGTCGCGACCGGACTGGTGAGGCTCTTTTTGTCTTGCCAGACCTGTTGTGAGGCCGTTCTGAAAGACGGTCTCGTCGTTCACGGACGGCCGTACAAGGTGGAGGCCCCGCGCTCGGTGCTAATCCGACCCTGTGGGAAATGCCATGCTTACGGCCATGAGCAGCCCCAGTGCCCCCGCCCCCAACCCATGTGCCGCGTGTGTGGTCTTACTGTGCCCAGGGACGCGCAGTGCAGTCACGACGGGCACGACCTGTCAAGGCCGTACTGTGCTACCTGCAACAAGTGGGGCCACTACACCGGCCAGCGCCAATGCCCCCGCTACCCCCGTGACCCGACCGACCCCAACGCAGCCCCGCCCGTCAGGATCATCACACCCCCCACCACCCCCACCTCCAACCCCTGGAATCTGAAACTTTCGGATTTCCCCTCCCTCCGCCCCGAGACCACCCTCGCCCCCCCGACCCACCCTGACGTGCCCGCCACTGACGGCGCCCCAGCCACCGAAACTAACACCGCAACCCCCACCGACACTGCCACTCACTCAGACACCCACCAGGCTCCCGACCACCAAAACGCCCATGACAACCCCCGACCCTCCCCCCAGGCCTTCGTCACCCATGAGGTCCTCAACGGTTTCCTGGACCAACTCCTCACCGTCCTCAGTGAGGGCTTCAAACGCACCTTTGACGCCCTGCTCACCCTCCTCCTCACTTCAGTTCCGGCTCACGGTCAGCAGAGGGTGCGTGACACCGTCAACAGCGTCACAAAACGTCTGTTCGACACGCGCACCATCTTGCAAACTGTGGGCTCAGGCCTGAATGTCATCCACACCGGTTCCAAGCGCCCCTCCCATGGTAGTTGTTGACAAGTCCAAGTCCTCCCTCCGCATCTGCCACATCAACCTCAACTCCTTCCACACCAAACGCTCCGCACTCCGTACCCTGACTGACGACTTCAAACTAGACATTTTGACTCTGAACGAGACTAAACTTACCCCAAACCGTACAGCATTCCTCCCAAATTTTACTTTCATTCGCCGTGACCACCTCCCAAACTCCGGTGGCCTCGCCATTGCCTTCCGCTCTGAACTTGACGTCAGACACTCCCCCCTCCCAGGCGACCCTCACTCGGCCCTCATGGCCACGATCCATCTCCCCAGGCAAGACCCCATCACCCTGCTCACTTTGCATACTACCCCCCTCACCCCGGAACTAGTAGACCTAATAGCCCAGGTCGCCGCTACCCACCCGAGACTGGTAATAGCGGCCGATCTGAACAGCCACCACCAAGCCCTTGGGGACCGTACTACTTCACCCCAAGGTAGGCTGCTAGTCCGGTTCCTCATTGACTCCGGTCTCCACCACCACCAAACACCCCCCACCCGATACCCGGGCCATGAGGGTCAAGTCCCGACCTGTCCAGACAAACTCATTACCTCACCAGCACTATCCAGTAAAATTCTTAGAATCCTTTCCGGCCACGACTTGGGCTCCGACCATGTCCCCCTGATTTTCGACTTGAAAGTCAGGTCCTTCCCCTACAAGGTAGACTCCCATGAAGCATTCGAAATCACTGATTATCGAAACGCGGATTGGGATCTATTCACCCATTCCCTGACTACCTCCCTCGACCCCCTGACCCGTGCCCAACCACCCCGCACCCCTGCCCAAGTCGAGGAATTCCACACAAACATCACCTCTGCCATTGTCACGGCGAAAGACCTTGCCATTCCAGTCAAGCGTGTCCTCCACACCCCACTGAGACTGCCCCCTGACGTACTTGACCTCATCAAAGCGAAACGACGAGTTCGTCGTCTCCTTCTCCGAGACCCCTCCTCCCCCTACCTTCACGACACCTACAGGGCTCTGGTAGAACGTGTCAAGGTTGCCATGCGCGCCTTCAGGGACACCAGGGCAATGAAAGTGTGCGAGAAGGCGGACTCCGACTTCCACAACAACCCCCGTGCGTTCTGGCGTCTCGTCAAACGCACAAACAACCCTCCCACCCAAACATCCCCCCTCCTGGTTGACGGTACAGTCGTCGCGGACAGCCAAGGCAAGGCCGAGGCGTTCCGCGATTGCCTGGCCGCCATCCATTCCGTTCCACAACACCCCGACTTTGATGAGGCACACTTCCGACACATCAACGACCTTGTTGACCGGCAACCAGACCTCTTCAGACCACCTGACGCGATTCCCCCAGTCCTTCCAGACCATGAACTCCTCCGACCAATCACTCCCGACGAAATTTTACTCAAACGCAAACGCCTCCGCAACACCGCCCCCGGTCCTGACGGCATATCCAACCTTCTGATCAGGAAATCCCCTCCACTACTCATCAACCTGCTCACCGTTCTCTACACCTCCGTCCTCCACCTCGGCTACTCCCCACGGGCATGGAAACATGCCCATGTCATCCTGTTCCCCAAGCCCCACAAGGACCCTAGAAACCCATCCAACTACCGGCCCATATCCCTCACCTCGACCCTCTCGAAACTTTTCGAGAAAATCCTTGCCGCAAGGCTCCACTCCCATCTCAACCTCCTAGGCCTCCTCCCCAACACCCAAGCGGGCTTTCGGCCTGGAGTCAACATGTACGACCAGCTTCTGCGGGTCGTCACATGCCTCCAGACGAATAACTCGCTCCACCGCCCCACAATCCTAGCCCTGATGGATGTCCAAAAGGCCTTCGACACGGTTTGGCACAATGGCCTTCGGGCCAAGCTGCTGGCACTCCAGTTCCCTGCCCCCATCGTACGATGGATCTCCCACTTCCTTGATGGACGCACCGCCCAAATCCGGCTACATGGCAACCTATCCACCCCCTTCACCCTTATGGCTGGGGTCCCCCAGGGCTCCGCCATAAGTCCCCTCCTGTACATTTTGTACGTCCGTGACCTCCCAGCCCCCGTTCCCCTCAACCCCACCGACACCTCCTGCGGTCTGGCCCAGTTCGCCGATGACACGGCGTTCTGGGTTTCAGAACGTAGGCACGACACCTTACTCCGCAAAACCTCCGAAACCCTCGACAATTACCTGACCTACTGCAACCGCTGGCGCATCCTCCTCAATGCCTCCAAAACCCAACTCTGCTTCTTCAACTTCCACTCCCGCCGCTACCGCCGTACCAAATCAGATCCCATCACCTTCAACAACATCCGTCTTGACCTCCGAAAATCCTGCACCTACCTGGGTGTTAAGTTGGACTCAAACCTCTCCTTCATCCCTCACATCAAAGATTCCAAACGCCGAGCCACCACCCGCCTTCGGGCACTCCGTGTCCTCAACAACCGCCGCCAACCCTGCTCCACTACAGTCCTCGCCCGCCTCTACACCTCTGTAATTCGTCCCGTCCTCACGTACTCCCACCCCCTCCTCCTGACACTCCCCGACCGCCACATATCCAATCTGGAGATGACCGAGAGACGAGCCCTCCGCCTAGCCTCCCACCTTCCCCCATGGGCCCGTAACCACTCGGCTTACGAAGCCCATAACATCCCACCACTCCGCGACTTCCTCCTTCACCTCAACACCCGATACCTCGACAAAGCCCGCCACTCAGAAATCCTAACGCCTTACTTCGACCCGTACTTCACCGACCGCCAAACCCTCACAATCCACCACCTTTCTAACCTAGACCTGCCTCCGTAACCAACCAATAACCACAAACCGCACACCCGCACAGTAACTCCATAACGACCGTAGCAAACCTCAACCCTACCCCCACTGCGCCAGGCATATCGTTTAGCAGTCTTCTGATTATTCAAAGTCCTGGTCGCAGTGGCTCCCTTCCACCTCTGGCACGAAAGTAGGCACCGAAATAAAAAATAAAAAAAGCCCTACCGTAGTGTCAGAACTCCTCCCCTCCCCCCTCCCCTCCGGCATGAAAGTAGGCAACCAAAGAAAAAACAAAAAAAGTCCTACCGTAATGTCGGAGTCAACCGCTACGCCTAACCCCACCCCGGCACGAAAGCAGGCAACGAAAGAAAAAACAAAAAAGTCCTGCCGTAGTGTCGCACCGCATCCACAAACCCTAGCCAAGGCTGAAGAGGGCAACGCCCTAAAACAGCCGCAGTGGGCTCTTCCAGCTCACTGGAACCTCACGAAACGAACGAACGAACAAGTACTTCACAAATTTTGTTTGACATTTATTTATGCTGCGGAAAATGGCTTAAAGTTTTTTTTTGTTTCTATCAATAATATTTTTATATATTTCGTATGTAAATTAAAAAAAATATATTATAACATTTAGAATACTAAAGTCGCTTCCACACTGGCCGAACATGATCGTCGAACAAAGTTCTTCCGAAATTGTATTTGTTCGTTAGTAACCTTTTAGAATGTAAATCATATGGCCGGTAACTGTTTGTTATGAATGTTTGTTGATTTTTTGTGTGCCCGAACAAGTTCGCCACGAATGTTTGGCCAGTGTGGACGTGGCTTAAAAATAAATGAAAATATAATTTTTAAAAGTAACAAGATAGAAAAACGTTTTATATTTTGCAATTAGTTCAAATATTATTTTTGTGATAATCTGTTGTATAGTATTCATCATATTTGGCTAGCTTTATAATTGTAAATTTTATATGGTAATTGATTATCAGTTTTATCAATAAAGTCTGTTTTTTATATGTAATTAAAAATAAAATTATACCACAATTATAAAATTGTTTATTTAAATTAAAACACAATATATGAATGGTTTATTTAAACCTTCCGCAAATTATACCACAGAAATAGTTAACATGTGACGACAGTCGCTTATCTTTCCCTGGCTAATTTTTCAGTAAGATAATTTTTCATTGTAGGGTTGTTACACATTAGCAATACATTGAATGTCCCAATTTGTTTACGATTATTTATTATCAAACATATGTCATGTCAATTATAAAGAAGGACTTCATTCTAGCGAGAAAAGCAAGTTTTACTTTGTACCATGGAAAGATACCACAATGTCACGCAAGGACAATAAATACATGGCAACCACAATTCTTCCAAGTTATTGCAATGTAGCATGCACAAGCCACTTCATATTCCTTCTATTCTATAGGCTTACCCATTCTGTTGTTAGATAAAACAAGATATTACATATTCCCTGGTTTTAAATTTTTATTTACAAATTTTCCTTTTAAACATTTTAGGTTAGTTTGTTTAGATTACAAACAGTTATGAAAAACTTGTGAGTGAGACTTACTATTGAGTTTTATTTTAACGTGTAAGTTATCTATAAAAGCAATAATTTGTGTGAAATATTGTTTTTTTTCATTTCTTAAATAACATCTTAGATTATTAATTTTCTCTAATTTATTGTTGATCAGCAATGCTTATAATTTTAATTAAATGAAATTAAATGAAACTACTTCTTTATTGAGGCGAACATTAGGACCTCATGGTCCTTTCTTACAGTTAACCCTCCAAAAAATAATAATAAGAAGATATCAAACAAATTGTAAAATAACAATGCGTAAAAGATTAAATCAATGCCAAATTTATTTAAAAATCTTATTGATATTGTAAAAATTGTCATTGTTTAGAATTTATTACTTAAGGAAATCACACAATTATAAGCACCAACTCTTTAAATTTATGTAGATTAAGTAGTTCACAAAGACTTTCCTTGTCAAATGGATATTAAATTGATGTACTTTTCAATCGACGGCAATTGCGTAAGTATAAATGGTTTCCATTGTTGAAAACAAAGACGTTTGCCCCATTGTTGCCTGCCTCCTCTGTTGCTTCTGTTTCTGCAATTTCTGTTCACTTTACGTATAATTGTTATAACATTGCCCGTAATTAAAATATAATTAGTTTAACAAATAATATTGGAACATTTATAAATCAAACTTAATACAATTGATATTAATTTATCGTTTTGCAAACTAACAATTAATAATTAAACTAATAATTAAACTACAAATAAAGCTAGTAAACATATTTATTATTACCCTGATTAAACTAATAAAAAATTTAATTTATTTAGTAAATTTGGTTCAATAACTATTATAATAGTAATATTAATTTTATTTCGAATCTATATTTAGATATAATAGTGTTGATCATGGATTTATTAAAGACATAAATTATAAATGTATGTTCTTTATTTTGTATAAAATATTTTGAAAAATGCAGTTTTTTCCATGTGTAATTGTGAAAAGAACCTTTATTGCCTGGGCTTTTTGAAATCATAACAATTAAATTATCTTACCTTACTTCCATAGTTAAAACCAGATTTATTTTATTTTAAATTTACGCGTGAGTACTTATTATTATATATTGTAAGATTATTACAATACAAGTACAAATTATTAAAATATCTACTTTTTTCATCATGGTTAAAAATCTGAGGCTGGCTAAGAATGGAATTAGAAAAGATCTTTACTCATACAAAACATTTATTTTATAAATTAATATTCAAGATTGCTTACGTTAATCTTTCATTTACTCTTCAACCGGGTACAAATGGTAATTAACATTTTTAAGGTATATTAAAAATAGAAAGGCTAGAAATAGGGTTTCCAAACAGATACTACTTTATCAATTAATAGGTAGTATAGTTTGGGAGTTCGATGTATGTTTTTATTTTCTAAAACTAGGTTAAACATTATTAAAATTTTAGGTTAAAAATTGTTATTTTCTTGAATAGGAAATCATAATCATAATTCTCATACGACTAATTTGTTTTTTATTTAATTATTTAATGTCAATTGGCCCATTATGGTATTAGATTAAAGTAAGAAACCCTACTAAGGGATACTTGTACTTAATTAAATATAAATAAAAAATATCAACTCTTAAAGCCATTCCTTTATACATTAAGCTTGCTCTACGTCATACGTTTTCTCGTTAAATCAAATAAAAATAACCAAGAATAAAAAAAATTTTGCATGAGATGAAGTTATAACACACGAACAAAATTCTTTAAATACATGTTCAACAAAGGAGCATTTGTTCAACTGAAATGCCTGCATCATTTCAAGCTTGATATGCTCCTGTCAGAAACAAGAAGTCGAGTTAACGTTTTCTTTGGTTCTTTCATATATTTTCCTTATTCGATTATTCTAAATTTTAATATAGCTGAAGCGTAATGTAAAATATTAAAAGCTTAAAATTAATAGTGAAATGAAATGGCCTTTTCTCTTAAAAAAGAAAAAAAAATATTTGCAAGAAAAATTGAATTGAATTTTCTTAAATTTAATGTTTTTGTTTAATTGTTTATGAAAGAATGGAGATAAATGGATACACATAGAATTAGGTTTATGGAACAAGATATGCAAAATTTTCCTCAAACTATATAAAGGGTTCCCCAAAATTATCGACCTAAACTATGCCAGTGTTTCCCTAGTTTGACAGGAAATTCTTTACGTAATACACAGTCCCAAATTGCTTAGTTTTTTGTTTGTCTGATTGTTTGCGTTTCAACAAATATTCATAATCTCCATTTGAGTTAAATATATAAAATTTAAATATCGCTGTTGGTTTTTACGCCAGTTATATGTTAACTGAAAATTTTAAGCCCATGTCACTTCCGGCTTTAAAGTGAAAGCCATTTGAAATTTTCAAAGGTCAGTATATAAAAAAGGTTTACACAACAAATTAAAACTTGATTATTTAAAAAAATTGACTTTTTTCCAATAATTGTATTGTTCTTTAAAATAAGATTTTACAACTTTTAAGTAGCCTAATAACTTTAAATTTTGAAATTTTACAATTTAGACTTACAATTACAAAGATTGTTGTCTTTGTAAATTTTGAATGGCCTCCAATTTTAGACCTGTGAGAATAAAAATTTGATACTTTCAGTAAAAACCTTTCTGACTAACAAAAACATGTATCGTGTTTCAATTTGTTATCTCTAAAAAATATAAATGATAAATATTTGTTGAAGAAAGAATATAGACAGACAAATGGCAAATTTAATAAAAATATTAACATACTTTACGTAAACAAATTTGTTTCAATAGCCTTGTAAAGTCCTTGGGTTAAACTAACTTTGTAGTACCTTTTATAAATATACCACAAAGCTTTTATTAAAAATTTTAAATTTTAATATTCATATATTGGTTACATTTGAGAACTATTAAGTAGTAAAACAATTGATATATTGAAGTTAAATTTAATTTTTATCAAAATCTAAAAATAAAATATTAGGTTTTTTATTGCTGTACTTTCGATTACAAGACATAAGGTCTTTTATGAAACATGATACATAACCAATAGTTACATTTAACTACGTACTGTGTGAGTAATTTCAAATTCTATGTTGACGTTTTAAATTAATTTATTTCGATAAAACTTTCATAGAGATTTTAATACAGTATACCATCTAGTTTATGTCTATCTACGCCAGTGGTATTTTTGACGTTTTGACGGGGAACGGTCCAAACCCCAGTCTTGTTACTATCTAACATCGACCAGTTGTTAGAAAGCATCATTAATTAATAGCCCAATGACAAATGGCAACTGGGTCCGGAATCGATCCTTTAAAAAGCTACGAACTTTCCTCAGGATCGAACCGGCAACCTTTGGATTCAAAGGCGAGCACTATAACCACTCAGCTACCCAGCCTAGTATTTCACAATGAGGACGTAGGCTTTGTACTATAACAATTCAATCTCTTTGTAATGAGCAAAGGGATGGCTATGAAAAGCTGTTCATTTTAATTTACCCATATTTGAAATTCATTCACATATGTTTAGTCTAAGCATGGAAATATATTTGAATGTGTTTCAAATATACTTATCGCTCGGTATTGAATAATTAGTAAGAAAAACAATCTTAAGAATGTTCATCAATGTATTTTATCAGGTTTAAAAATTGTTTTGTAACATTTTTTAAATGCCTTTTTTTATTATTTTACTGATTATTGATTTTTTTCATTTCATTTTGTTAGACAAAGTTTCAGTACTTGATAATGTATGTTAAAGTGATCAAAATTGGTAGAATATAATAATTAAAGATAGAGGTATTTATAGAGATATTTATAATGAAATTATGAAAGGATTAACTTAAATCAAGATTACCACAAAATTAATTCCTAAAATAAAAATGTTTAGCAAAATAGACTACGCCAGAATATTTTTAATGTTATGGTTAAAGATGGTAATATCGGTTACGGTTTTATAATTTAATTTTTAAATTTCAATAACAATCGTTAACATTTTAAATATATTAAAAACAATGAATATAAAAATTTTAAAATATAATTAAAAGAATTTCGCATTTACATGCGTTATGACAGATTTAGAATATATTAACATCTTCTTGGGTTCTTATTACTAAACCATCCTATTTACTTAATTGATATCACTTAGTTTTATTCAATAGATTATACTAAAAAAAAATGTTTAATAGTTGATTCACAATATTATTTTATTATTCATATTTTTCTTACTCATTATTATCTTTTTAAAAAGATACCAAATTAAAATAGTTTTAAAAAAGCAATATCACACATACATTTCCGTTATTGGGAATCTGAAAGAAAGAAATGCCACTTACCAGAATACAATTTGTTTCCGTCAAAGTACTCGGAAATTCAATCACAAGTTTTCACAAAAACATGCTAAAGATTGCCTTCTAAAGTTTACTGTATCTTGTAGTTAAAAGTAAAAGAAAAATATTTCAAATAGAGTAATGATGAAGAAAAATGTTAAATATTGCCTCTAAATAAAGATAGAAACCCCCCCCCCTCCCCCTAGTAGCTCATTACTTGTGTATAGTTTTTTAACTTATTCGTTTTAAGATATAACATGTCCCTTGACAATCTAAGTGGTGTGATTCTCAAGTGGATTCTGAAAGCACTTAGATATTCCACAGGGTAGAATTAATTCAGCACAATAGGTCTGTAGGGCTAGATTAGAGAGGATAACGCCCTAAAAGCCCTCAGCTCTCTTGGGCTGATGACAGGAAGTATATTTCGTTCCAGACTTTTGGAAAAGTAGTAGGCGAATATTTTGGTATTTTATTAAATATTCGTAAGGTTTTTAATTATTGTTTAACAGGTTAGGTTCATTAAATAGCTAATAAAGTAATTAGTCACTTACATTTTGAACATATTATGTTTTATGAAAGAGAATGCTTAAACGAATTTCGCTGGTTTATCATAGTTATTTGGTTAAAAAAATATTATTTATTCTAAAAATGCGTTTCCACCATCAGGAATAGTTAATTTAATAATTTTTTTATAACAAAATTATTTCATTGTTAATTTAATATGTGTTTACAATTTAAAGTTTTAATTACTAGTAAAAATGTGGTTAATTTCATTATCAACACTTTCATAAAAGACTTTAATGGACTATTTACAGTTTGGTTGCTACAAATAAAGAAATAGTATTTTCAATTAAATTGAAATTAAGCATATTAAGTATATAATAACATAATATACCATCAGATACATTAAGAGTTTTTTTTTTACAGTGATTAATAAAATACATCATTCATCGAACTCATATTATATTTGAAAAGTTTTATCATTCTGTATAATTGGTTAATTTTTATAACATTATATGAGCTGTATACCCATAAGATTTTTTTTTTTTTTTTTTTTTTTTGAGGGAGAGGCGGAAAAATGCATTACGCACACAGGTGGCCAGCCTGTAGTGTGGGGCTCCCCTAAAAACGGGTTTACCCACTAAAAAACCTCCTCTACTCTTTAGGAATCTAACCTGGAATTGTTTGTCACATTACGTCAGGCTAGGCCTAAATTTGGCTTACGCCCGTGGGGATCGCTCCTTATCCAGCCGCTCGATCAAGGGATCTGGGCCACTTCGCGGTCCAGATTGGTTTTCTTTTCCAGGAGGATGCCCCAGACGAACTGTGACAAACAATCCCAGTTGCCCTCATCCTCCATAATCTTTTGGCAGACCGTGTCCACCGAAAAAACACTATAAGATATAGCCATACTTTAAAATCTAATAAAATTACAGAACGTTTTTTTATGTATAGTACGTACAATAATATTAATGGTTTATTAAAATAACAAATAAAAAAAACAATTGATATTTTTTAGACTTAATTCTTTATTTAGAGGCTGTAAGGCATATTAGGTAATTATTGAACAATGCAGTTTCGTATTCATACATTGTGTACATTAATGGTTTCATATGACTTTAACGTAAGTACTTGAACTGCTGATAAATAATTAAAAATAAATATCTTTTATTCTCTGGGAACAGGGTTGAGAAACTATAATTAGGAGTTAATAATAATGTGTTCACAAATAGTAAAAGGGTAATTCGGATACTATTTGAAATTACCAAAAACATTTAAAAAAAACTTGACTACATAAAATGAAATTTTAGAGCTTTTGTTTGTAGGGGCTTTAATGTAAAAACTTTGGTTTATGTTATACTGGGTGGATGAAAATTAATAAAAAAAATACCTGTATACATAAATATCAAGATAAGTTTAAATTTTAAGTTTGTTTTTTATTTATAATTACTAAAATTATAATTAACTGCAGCTTCTTGGAAGTGACCTAGACTGGGTGACCTACAAAGGAACAGTTTGTCTTCAAAGTTAAATAGATTAGTT
The DNA here is from genome assembly GCA_030545055.2 of Neoaliturus tenellus. Taxonomy (NCBI): domain Eukaryota; kingdom Metazoa; phylum Arthropoda; class Insecta; order Hemiptera; family Cicadellidae; genus Neoaliturus; species Neoaliturus tenellus. Next base: position 33,380,295 of record CM061533.1, read on the forward strand.
GGATAGTTTGATCTACGTCTCTGTAAACTTTTAAGCAAATGATATATTGTCATGTATAGTTATGAAGTTTTACCATCTGTCATATTTTAAATGATGACCTGCATACAAATATTTATTTCTAATACATTTTCATAGGTATTTTTATATTTATATGAGTAAATTTCAAGGTGTGCATGTTATTTTATGGTTACGTATAACATCTTAATTCAAAGTTAAAACAACAATTTGATTTAAATACAATATCTCACTAATAAAACCTTATAAACGTCTTTAGAGAAATAATGGGTTATGATAGATTAAAAGCTTACATAAAAATAAAAAAATTAAACTTAATCTTGCGATAAGTAATCTTGCAAAACCTATTAATTAATAAGTACATAATTAATAACCCTGAGATAACCTGAAAATTTTCGACTAAATTAATACTCAGCTACATTTCCTAATTACCAAAATGTAATTTTACAGGGTAGTCGTTACTGTTCAAGGTTTATCTATAGTTATTTCAAAGGAATTACAATTCAAGTTGGAAGAGGAAACATTCTTTGTTCTGAAACAATAGAAGCAGTTTATCTCGTAACAATTCGAGATCTATTATTCTCATCTTTCTTTGCAGAAAGGATGTAATGTTTCTTGAAAGCGTTTTATATAAATTAATCACCATTTGTTAAAGGGTATTTGACGTAGTTTGTTTATGAAAAATACATTTAATTATAAAATATTATAATTAATTTGTTGTGAATTATTTTCTTGTACAATTGTAAATTTATATGAAATATATTCTGTATATGTTAAAGGTACCACCGTTGGTAAAACCTAAACTACAATAAGTTATGATAAAAAATATAATAACAACTCATAACGTGTGACCATGCCTCATTTTGCAAATATAAATGTAGATTATCTTCTATATTACTCTATTAGTTAATATACCAATATAGAAGACACCTAAAACCCTAGATATAGAATCAACTTGTTGTGATTTTGAAATCCTCACGTTGCTTTCATATATTTTTGGTGGTGGTTGTAAAGTTAAACGTTTAAGACATTTCGGTAAACCAAGTTTAGTTTTTCCTCCAAAAGAAGAATACTTGAGGAACATTTAGTCAAAGATTTTCTCTAAAATTTAATACTTAACAAACATTTAAAAAATTGCCTCAGAATGTTGTTTTTAGTTTAATCTGTTAAGTAAAATTAGGCAGTTTTCCACATTTAAAAATAATTTTAAATTATTTAATTTCATATTAATTATTAAATTAATTAATTAATTATTTAAATATAAAGCAGTATGACGCAAACAGTAATTATTTTTCTAAAGAAAAGGCTTCACAAATTAACAATTACAATTAAAATTTCATATCGTATGTATACCTAAGTTTTCGTAAACTATCACTATTAATTCGTTTATTTTTTATAACTTTTTGTCAACCCACAGCAAATATACCAAGCATATTTAGTATATGTTGTTAAAAGGAATACGCAATAAAACTGTTTTCATATTAATACTGTTCTAAGCACTCACAATTTGTGTTTGCATCCCGGGAATCAAAACCTTTACCCCTTTATGTAAATTATAACACACTAACTGTTACTAGAGATCGCCGCCTGGTTGAAATTCAACCAACATGTTTGTTAAAATGGGCTAGATTATTAAAACATATTCTATGACTGAAGCATCTGCTCTTCCTGATTTGATAGCATTTGTTTTTACAGTACAACAATTGTCTAATGATTTAATCTATCACTTTTTCCCATCAAATTAATCTTGCAACTTAAAAAGCCTGTAAGCGTAGTCCTGAGGACTGATGTAATTTATAATGTAATTTTGTTCATGTACAGGACGATACCTTTCTAACGGTATGCTCGGATTTATCCTACGATGAACACAAGCTGAAAAAGGGGGAAAAACGTGCTTGGGTATTAATATATAGTTTTTATGGAGAGGAGAAATAATGCATCAATGCTTACAGGTGGTCAGCCTGCAGTGTATTATTCCTACAACCAAATTAAGTAGACTACCCTTTAAAAAAAATTTTCTTTCACTTTCGGACACGACACTAGCCTTCTGGATTACATCAGAAAAAATTTCTGGATAGCTTTCTGCATTACATCAGAACTAAGCCTTCTTTGGCTTTTGCCCTTTAGGGCCCACTCCAAATCCCGCCGTTAGTTGTTTTCTTTTTTTTTTTCTAAATATCTAGACAGCAATCTTATCTAAATCGGCATTTTTGAATCCTACTACTTTGTGGAAAAAATGCAAAAAGCAACCCCATCTGTCCTCACCCTCCAACAATTTTAAAACAAGTGATGCTTAGTAGTATAATTAATCTATTACAGTAGTTAAAGAGATTTTATTTTAATCATTAAATATGTTAAGATTACGGCCTGACAAATACTTTCCAAAACAGAATTGTAGCTCAAGTAAGAGATTACAATGTTTTGAATAAGACCATTTTTCAGTCAAACGTTTTGTTAAAACTTTGATAAGCTCTTAGGCTACAACGACAAAAGCTTTTGTCAATCCAACAAAATTGTTAGTTTTTTGTTGAATTGTCGTATTAATACTTAAAGAATAACATTATTAATCAAAGTATAATTTTAAAACTCTACTTCATATAGTTGCATTCAATTATTAAACATAAAAAAACATACTATATATTTCTGAAGGATCAGATGAGAATTGAAGTGATTTTATACAGACTAAGTTTAATTAAGAAGTTTAGTGCTAGACAAAAATATATAATACATTTTAATGTGTTTAAATACAGGTGTACCCGTTAAGGGCTAAAAAAAACATTGAAAATATTTATTTAAGAAAAACTTAAAAAAAAACTATATTTAAAATTTTATTTTTGAGTACAATCAAAAATATTTATATCAGGTAACAGATACCCAACCTAATATATTCTTCCTGACCGAACCTAACCTAACATAACATAACTTAGCGTAACCTAAAAATAATATAAGCTAACACAACCTAGACTAATCTAAAATAACCGAACCTAGTTTAACTTAACTTTACCTAACCAAATCTAATCTAACCTTACATTCAATAACTTAACATAATCTAACCTAATTGAACCTAACCTAACCTGCGTTTAATTGAGAATAGGACTGATAATGTAGTTTTATTATCAAATCCATTGATGACCGGTGTAATTTGGGTAAATAAAAATGCGTGTTTTACTAAAAGGGGTTCATATTCCATGTTTATATTTACTGATTGATTTTTAGACTTATCCATTTATTATAATACAATGTAAAATATTAAATTAACCAATCTAAAATAATAACATTTTAAGTAAAACTCCTTATAATGTAGTTTTAAGCTTATAATTAAATTTCATTGAATAAAATGTATTTATTGAATTTAGTTAGTGATTTTGTTGTTTTTTAAAAAGTTTGTGTATATTATATTTGTTTTCCTCCTTGTAGTTCTCTTATACATAAGCTGTATAAAAAGCTGTAGTATTTCTTTTATGTTCAAGTTATATTAAATACATTTTTTAACATTGTAATAAATAATTATTATATGTATGTCAATTCTAAGAGTTTTAACATTAGAATATTAGTAAAATACATATTCCCGCTAAAACGGAAGCTGATAGACCACCAAGTAACAGGCAACAATGGAAACAGGCCTTGTTATATAACAATAGAAACCATTTATCTTGTTATAATTGCAACGCTTTAGAGACTGCTTCTCTCCTTCTACAACAATAACTGCTCAAATTTTGTTACGATTGGTTATTTTATAACAAAGGACTTTATGAATTTTATATTTGATATTGATGTTATTTTTTTGGGATTAACAAAATTAAATGGGTATGATCAAGTAAATAAGTAGCAGACATGATTTAACCTGCCAAAATCAGACTTATTGGTATTGTTAGATTTTACCAATGCAATTTACCATGTCCGTATGATGATTGTAATGTAGTCATACATAAACTACAAATACATGGTACAAAAGTATCAAATTTTTCTTGTTGATTAAGTCATTTATTAGCATAAGCTTATAATGTAGGTATTATTGATTTTAGACATGATTGTAGTAAAAGTATTCGAATTTACTTTAAGTCAATTTTATATCAATTCACATCAATTTTAATTCTATTTAGGTAAGATTGAAGGAAAATTATTTTTTATCCATTTGAAATAAAAATTTTAATGCCATTAGGTAGTTTATTAAAAAGTATAACTTTAGGCAAAATTATAAATTTAAAATATTAAGTAAATAAATATATTACAAGTAAATTTTAAATTAATTTTTGATTATGAACTATGAAATTTATTTTCTTATTTATAATGAAGAAGTATTTGTACTAATTGTAATGGTGGGTCAGAAAATATGAAATTAATAAAGTGAAATATAACTGTTACAAATACATATAACATACATTACAAATTGTTTTGTTTCACAGTCTTCAGGCATATCAAAGTAATTTTATTTTACCGTTGAAAATGTTTGTGAACATCATAAAAAGTTATATGTACTTTATTGGCGACAAATCAATAAATCAAATTAAATGTTATACAACCCAAAGTTCCATTCTACAAAGCTTAACCCAGTTATATGATTCAAATTATTTTTTAATGAATCTTATTACAATTACCTCATTAATATGCAACTCGCTTCTAATTTAACCATTTCGAAACGTTTAACTATTTTTTGCCGTTTCTGATAAAACAAAGTGTAATAGGAAACAATTAAAATGAAATACAAGTAAAATTTTGTTTTCAAAAACATTGCTCTAGCTCCTAAAGAACGTATTTACTTAACTATCAACTAACAATCAGATAGTCCTTACCCAACAAGAGAATTTGCTACTTAAAGAGCGTTAACCTTAGTTTTAAAATCTACAATACAAGTCGGGAGGAATTTCAAGTTTGGACTGAAACAAAAGGAGTTCATCTCGTAACAATCAAGACATAACCCTTCATTATAATTTATATCTAAAAATACAAATTATTTTATCCGTAAATTTTCTTCCTTCCAAATATTCTAAGATGTAAAATTATTTAGAGTCTTGCTATTTTATATATGTATTTACTAATATTTAAATGTTAGGATACATTTGAAAAATTAGGTCTCATAATATGTTCTAAAAATAAATATTTACTGCGAAGGAAGTAGTTACGGTCATTCAGTTAATTTGTCAGTTGCTTATATGAATTTGGAACACAATTAGTTATGTTTTATTAACTTAATATACCTCAAGACCAATTACTAGGTAGATGATTATTTTCACGTTGCATTTCTAATCGACTTTGTAGGAAGTTTAACGCATTCTTGTTTTATACTTTTAGGGAAGTGACCAACCAACTGACAGATAATTTGTTTATACCTAGCACTTTCCATGTCATCATTGATCTACTGACTATGTTCTGATTCTTTATACCACTCAAACCATGACCATTGATCCATGACCATGATCGGATGCCGAAGTTAGTGTTCGACTTTCATTTCTAAATCCCCCATAGGACTTCCCCCCCCCCCCCCCCCCCCATAGGACCCCACTTATACTGACTCAGGTGCTCTGCACCGCAGAATTTTTTTTTATTATTCTTAAACCATGGTGGCTGGCTGAATGAGCCATACGATATATATATATAGGACTTTTTAAAATGCAACTGGCTGATTTGGTCTTTTCAGGAAAAGGTTTGGAGGATTTACAAAAGTTACACTTGTGTTGGTGTATTTAGATTAAAATGGTTAAAATTACAAAAAAATTTTAAGAATAGCAACAATGATTTTTAATACAATTAAAGTATTTTTAAAATACTTTTTTGGCTTGTAGAGAGAAATAATCTTTAGCCCCACAATGTATTTAGATGTGTAAGTTATGTAGCGAACAAAGGTGAAATCCCTACAGTGGAACTGTGGACCCCTAAAATATTCCAGTCTTCATTAATTTAGCCAATTGCTCACAAGAGGGTAATGATGCTAAGGGTTTGCGAATATTTTTATAGCTTCGAGCCTTGGCTCCTTTTACCAGCCGCTTATTACTGAATGAGCTTCAAAACCACAGAGTTTTATTCATAATGGAATATAAAACTCAAAACAAAAAACATTAAAATTAATTTTTACTTAATCGATTGCCAAATATATATATATCACAATGTAAACACAACAATATCTGCTTACTTAAAACCACTAGTATAATAGTAACTAGTATAATATAAAAAAAGTTATTTAATCGAAGTATCTCAGTCATTGTATGAACACATATATTTATATCTCAGTAGAATCCTCATGGAAATATATCACTTTAGGTAAAGCAATTGGGTTTTATCCAGTTACAGGTTATATAAATCACAAATTGTTTAAGAAAAAAAAGATTGGTCTTGTTACAATATAAAATTTTTAGGCTTGTGTACTAATTTTTGTCAACGAGGTTTAGATCGCATAATAGTATATATAGCTTGACCTAAAGACTTCTTTTACAACGTACTAGTAACGACATCGCTTCCCCAGCATAGTGGCTGTCTGCTATTCAAATATTGTATGGTATTTTGGGAAGAAATAAGTGACAGAATACCTAATTGCTCAGAAAAAAATTATTTTAAGTTGTCTGTTAAATGATTTGGAAAAATTCAAAGTAGAGTCAAAATTATCCTTACTAAATTTATACACTTAACAAATATTTGGAATCGAATGATCACGCTTTATATTAAATTACTTTATATTATACATTAAATTACGAGATATTATTATTTTTGTCTTTAGATATTACTTATTAAAATAAATAGCTTTTTAACGATCGAGAAAGACATTCACGAAGGAGTCTTACACGTAACTAAAAAACATACGAAATCATTTATGTAAGTAGTTATTTTATACATGTTTATTTGTAATTCTTACAGAAGAAAACTATTTTAATGAAACACAAATACAACCTTAGGCCTATAACTTTCATCTTTACTAGTACATATTCAATTGTTTTATAAAAAAGTAATATAAAAAACTCATCCATTTTACATGACAATATTTTATTTCTTTAAGGACAAAATAGAGCTTTTAAAGCTGGTTTAGTTCTATTAAATTGTAACATTAATTATAACGTATACATGTATTAAAATTTCGCTGTAAATACTTTTTGTCAAATAGGTGATCCCTAAATTTCCAGTTATTTCCAATAATTGAGGACCTTATTGCTCACATCAATATAAACGAATAATTCAATAAACATATACCCTAAAATGTTTCGTTGAGCCGATAGACTCTTTTTAAAAGTTTTTTTTTTTTTATAACAATATATGTTATTACATATCACATTGACTTTATAGTTTTGTATAGTTTTATCTTATATTTAGAACCAAAATAAATTAAAGTAAAACATAGAGACTTAGAATAAAAAAAAATAAATAAATAAAACGACGATGAAAGGTATCAAAGCACAAATGGCTGTTGTAAGGTTAAGCCGACCACGTGAGATAACCAACGAGTTTTGTTTTGAATTTCCAATAAAAACTAACATTAACTTAACAAAACCCTCCTCCTTCGTTAATCTAGAAAATAGTTTCGGAAATATTTGTTAAGCATTTTTCCAGGACTTTACGGGTAGGCCGAATCATGGCTGTCAATTGTACTCGAAAAAGTAGCTCTTTAGCATTTTCTATGAAGTTAACAATGTTTCTTGTCCGATTTAACTATACCCGCAGGGCCACTTTCACTGAATTCAGTGAAACGCACTTATGATAACGAAGTTATAAGATAACGAGACTTATCGCACAAAAATATCTAATTTAGCGTTACAGAAATTAGCATTGCGTGAGACTTCTGCACCTGGTTAGTTTTCTATGGTACAGTAAAGTCGGAAATTTTTGTAAAACACATTAAAACCTTCAATGTTTGAATAGTATGGTCATTCTTAAATAGAGAAACTTACAATTATTTAAAAGTACTCAAAATGCTGATATTCGTTTAACGGAAAAGGTCATCGTTCTTTTACACTTAGGACATATAGGTCATAAACCGGATGTCCCAGACCACCCCTTTTAAAATTTACACAATTAATTTTTCAAGATTCATGATTGATTGATGGTTGAGTTACCTCGTTTGACACCTAGAAGCATCGGTCACAAAAACAAAATGTGCCATTATAGGTAAAACAGTTGCACTTGATTGATGATAATTTCAACGTACAGGTTGTACCAGAAAAACTTATCCAGACCTTAAGTCATTAATTATAAATACGAACCACTACTTTTTATGGTATTTTTGAATTCTAGACATAGTTTTATGAGTACTTTACAATTTAATGTGTGCCCGTAATCCTAAGGCTTCGGGAGATAATGGCGGTTGAAGTGTGATTTTTTTCCATGAGAATAACATGGTGCTAAATTGCATGTCCTTTATCTTTGTAAATTTCCATTTAAACTCAAAAAACCTGGCATAAAAATGCCTTAGATTCTTCTGTTAAACACTTTATCATCGTAAATTATTAGTTTTGTCATAAATTATTTTATTTTTATATAAATTTTTCAATATGGAAAAGATTATTTTAAATGTGTAGAAATCTAATATTAATTACGTGATAATTGGTATTTTATCATGAAATATTACTTAAAATGAAGTTATAAGATATTTTTATGCTTGGACAGTTATGTTAAAGGCAAAAGTTTCTGTGTTAATAAATATAAAAATTTGCTCCACGTTATTCTTATGTTAAAAAACAAAACTTACACTGTCATTATCTCCCAAACCGTTAGGATAACGGGTACACATTAAACAGTAAATTAGTCTTAAAATTATGTTTAGAATCCAAAAATACCATAAATAGTGGGGGTTCGTATTTTAAATTAATGACTTTCGATCTTGATAAGTTACTTCTGGTACTCCCTGTACATTGAAATTATCATCAATGGATAGAGCGCAACTTGTTTACCTATAATGGCACAATATATTTTTGTGGAAAATTAATTATGTAGATTGTAAAAGGGGTGTACGGGTGGTTTGGGTCAAACGGTAGGCTATTCATAGGAATATTGGCTTATTTTGATATGTAGAATACCCGTCTGAATTATTCGAACGTATTTATGAACACACTGTCCGAATAAAATAAATTTAAATGGTGTTTGTATATTAAAAAAAAAATCATTATTCATTGTAATGTAAAAATTGTATACAGGTTGAAAAATCAAGTAAACTTTGACTATGATAAAGTTAGGGAATTATAATTCTTTCATGATGTTTAATTCAACAAAACTAATTTACAGTTTGATTTTGCAGGAAAGTTTTTGTACCTAGGAAAAGGTTACCTTAAAATGTTACAGTAAAAGGCTTATGAACAATAAAATGTAATATATGTATGAATGGATGAATATACAAAATAGTCCTACATTTCTATGCAGAGCGAAATTCCATAAGACATACCGTATTTCAGAATGACAAATCTTTCAAATTAATACTGCTAGATCAAAATATTAATTTTTCTATGTCTTGACCATAAATAAAGACGTCAGTAGCTTAAAAGGATGTCAACCCTGAAATAAAAAGCTATATGGGAGTACGACAAACTGTAAAGCTCTGCTGTTTAGACCCGAGCTGATTTTAATTGTAACACAAAGCGTTTTCATAGAGCAAGATAAACTGCATTATCATCTTCATTAAAACAAATTAGGAGCATAAACCTCATTCTAATGTTTGGGTAAAGCAATAGTTTGCATAAACGCCTTGAACAAGCAACCGTTTATGGCAAGGCATACGCCATAACCAAGGCCGTACGGCTAGCTTCACTTTGGAAACTTAGGTCGATGTTTATCTTCTATTCTGTGTATTTATTCAAAATTGTGTCACTGAGCTTCTTTGTAGTGTCCCTCATTCCTTAATTTAATGATCCCTAGTAATATATTTTTAGAAATTTTAACTTCTATAAAACATTACTAAATATTTCACATTATAATTTAGTAAATGACAAACGACAATTTTTAGAACTTTATTGTCTTAGTTACTTACGTTTTAAACAACTGCTTCCTTAGAGAAATCACCCAAGTTTCTGATTTGTCTTTATTTAACATGGCAAACTGTTGACGAATCAAAACATTCCGTAAAGTACATGATATATGAAACCTTGGTATCAAAGCCACGATGTTTAATTAAGGTACGTGAAAACACATGGAAAACAATTCATTTTGTTTTTCAAATAATTCATAACCACTAGGCCTACATATACTACATACATTTTAGATTTTTAAAGTTTTTAAAATATTAATTAAACCTGGTTTTATTCATGATTTAAGTAGTAGGTGTCGTTAATAAAAAAGAGATACCGTACTAATTAATGAAATTAACTTAAACCCATATTATTAAATAGTTTAGATAATAGTATGATTAAAAATATTGTGTCAACGTAAAGTGCCCTACTACTTAAAATAAATTTTTATAAATATTTTTGTTCACCATACTATTATAATTAATAGTTGTGATTAACGTATTTGTTTTTACAGGTTTGTTTATGAATTTAAGATTCCTCGTAGTAGTACTTTAGAATTATTTAAAATTGACTATCATGGAATGACTAGTGTTTATGACTAATGTTTTTCGATTTATAAAAAAAGTTCTAAATGAGGTCTAAAATACTTATAATTTTATACTTATAAATAAATTATAAGTATCTCTCGTGACCTAAATAAAGAACAATAAAATGCAAATATGAGCAATGTTATGAAAAAATCATTTAGGTATAAAACTAGTGTTATAACATAAATCTGGGCACTATTGGTTAGGTGAGTTTCTTGAATGTTTTGTTCATTTATTAATTTTTTTCTTCTTTTTAAAATCTTATATAGCAATGTTCAGTGGGTCAACAAAAAGAAATTTTGTAAACATATTAAACTTTGCAAATTAATCTTAATACAAAATATCATACACCAAAAGGCATCGTAAGACTTTACTGTGAACCCAACTTACATCTAATATCGAATGTACGTTTCTATGAATGATTAGTTTATTTAATGATTTTATTTATATTGCTAATACCTAATATGTAAAAAATATCCAATAATACCAAAAATAAATCACTATTGGAGTCTAAGAATGGTATAATATATTTCGAACAAAACTAATAACCATTAGTTTAAAATCCTTTTTTATTTGAAACACATTAACTTACAAAAGAAACGCACTGGTGCCAATAAATTTAATTTAAGCAGTCAGATATTGTCAATTTATCATTGTTTTTCGTTCACAAACAACAAACGGCAAACGACTTCTCTTCTTTGTGATTTCGTACTTGGTGGTAATGTTTTGGTAATTAACGCAATAAAAAAAACTTCCTTTACGCATGTTATTATTAAACAAATTTTTTATTTGATCTAAAAATTCTACATTTTGTAATAGTTTTTTAAATGTATTCTTTTAATTCCAAATATATAAAAATAATTAACCAGTGATACGCATTACTATGTTTGCAATAAACTTGTGGATATCAATCTTGTATAAAAAATGTCAATCATTGTACTCGTATCTTAAAAATTCAACTAAATTTCCTCGAATATACATCCACCTTTCTAACCGCTCAGAAAAATATTCTAAATAAATGAGAAATGAAATTTGTGTTTTATTCAAACAATTGACAAGTATTTACAAGTTCAGAAAAGTAAATATAAATTATTATCTGTGTATAAGTAACATAGCATAAAAAGCAAACCCAAAAACACATTTTTGCTACAAAGAATACATATATGTATAAACAATGAGATTAAGCTATAACGTGGGGCATGTTAGGAAGAAGTGATGATGGACAGATAGAACATAGTCCGGAAATAAAGGTTTTAAAGGTGATGCAAATGATTTGTTGAATGTCAAAATGACGAATAGACACAATCGCGGCAGGATATCGCCCCTGGCCACACCCTGAATGGAACTTGTTTCAACCGTGGTGAGCTGGCAATGTTCAGATAAAACTATCACCGCAGTGCAACCATTGCGATCGGCGAAATAGTAAAATAAATTTTAATTTTACGTCTGTATTACCATTACTACCTGTAGCATTTCTTATTATATCACATACTATTCATTTGAATAAGTGCCAATGAGTCTATGAATGTGTATAGAGCTAACTACTTTACTTGGTGGACTTCAAGGTTTTCAAACCTTTTACTCATGTTCACATCCAGACGAAAAATAATGCCAAAAATTAATTTTAAACTAAATGGTTATATCACAATTAACTTTACAAACACATTGTATATCATTTCGTGGTACTTAGCAGTGAGTCCGTTGCCAAAATTATAAGCAGGTTTTCTCGTTTTTTTAACAACAATGAGTAAAGTTTTTACTGGTTTAACGACATCCAATTGACTATGTATTTACGGATGTATCTCGTCTTGTTTTGAACATGACATGCTGAAGTTGTAAGCTTGCTAACCCATAAAGCTACTAGTAGGATTGAAGATAAAATTACATCAAACAATATTAATAAATCGACAGTGTGTCCAAAACAATGGTAATATAACAAAAAATAGAATAGCTAACCTGTGTTGTAATTTTATAGTTAAAAATTCTGTTTCTTTAAAATACACCCATCGACATTTATAATATGTATAAAAAATCTAATACGACTCATCATCTAATACAAGGAAAACTCCATTATAATATGTATTAGAATAATATTATTGCTTCATTAATTAACAACGCTTGAATATTTGTATATTATCTAATATTTGTATTTTATCTACATATTGTATATACATCTAATGAATATTTGTTTGGCTGATACAATGTTTTGTAAGCCATTTTTCTTATTGTTCTCTTCTATGATCTCTAAATATGGCGATTGCTGTTGGTAAATAAATAAAGTTGTATTTCAAAGGAGCAAAGTGAAAATTCCCCCCTCCCCCTCCCCCCCCCCCCCCCGGCAGGGACGACAATTTCCCCTTCGGGGGAAATAAAGTCCATTGTTTCCTCCAAGCAGACAAATTTGAAATGTACTCCCGAAATTTACAAAAAATTCTCTCCCAAATTTTCAAGAAGAATAATTGCTGGTGAGCAATTTCTATCCATTGCCATCCATTGTGCTTTCAGTTAACCTCAAAATTTGGAACATCAAACATTGTTAGAACATGACTATACATGACTTTCCTGTTCCCCTCCTGAAATGGCGACAGCGTTGCCAGTTTTCTTTGCTCTGTGAAATCAGACCGTCAAGTGTTCGTCTTATGGGTCAAATTGTCTAACTAGGGAGACAAAATAACACTTTATTCCTTCATTACAAGCAGTAAACTTTGACTTTACATAGAAAGTGGTGAACAATATATTAATAATAATAAAAAAAATTAACAATATATTTGATATTTCGAATAAACGTTTTAAAGTTTATTTCTATTGCTGGGACACTTTAGAATACATGAACTAGTGCAATATTTTTATTTTAGTAACATATTTTTTTCTATGTGGGCTACCCATTTTCTTTTACTCCGACGAAATCTCCAGTTAGCAAGTCTTCGTTAACTTAAATATTTCATATTGTTATCCGAATAAAAATGACAAATCAGATGTATCATTTTATTTTTAAAACATCCTCTTCTTAAAAAGTGTTCTAAAGTACAAAAATACAAATTAAAGCCTTAAACTAAAAGTGATTGAACGAAATCCCAGCAAATTTAATTACCAAATAATTTAATATTATGAATAATCAACTATGGTAATTCATATTTAACTGTTGTACCTACCCTGGAAATTTAATATACTCATGGTTATCAATAAATATTTAATTACTATCACGTGCAGTGACTCCGAGCAGTTCCATCCCACGATTGCACTGCACTGCAATAAACAGAAGACAACCGATGATCGTGGATAAGCGCCAGTCACGACATGGCGCAGTGCATGAGTACACACAGAACTAGACTTTATTTTGAATGTGTAATGAAATACATGAATACAAGATCTAGTAATAGTGGTGTGCGTTATGATGTATTTGTAACTCTTACGTATCTAAATGTTTGTCATCATAAAGACTACATTTCAGGATTATATAACCATCGAGATGACGCCCTAGATGCGCACATCTAATGCTTTTTCCATTACGATAAAATTTTAGTTGCTTTATCTGTCATTTTCTTTTGGTCATACATGAGTGACAACAATTTTACATCATTAAGCGACCTCTGTGTGGCTACGCTTTTGATGGGTGACTGTCCATAATATAAATTTTCGACATGTTTATTACAGTAATTTATCAAATTTAAGTTAGTCGTAAAAAATTATTATTGTATGTAACGACTGTATTAAGCTTTAAGACTCTCTGTGTTATAGGGGTCTTTGCAAAAAGTACTATTACAAAACCTGGGAACTTTTATACACTGTGGCTACAAAAAATTTTCTCTACTACTTAACTAGCGTAAAACCTATACAGGCTATTTTATGCATATAAATGTTATAAAAAACTGGAAGATAAGGAGGAAACTCTGAACACAATAAAGTTAGAGACATTTTTGCATCGGAATCGGTGCCAACTCCCCCTCGTGGTAAACAGAATATCACGACCCCTTACCATCACTGGGCGAATTGCCAGGTTGGGCTTCTTTTCATAAATGTAAAATTGATTATAATTTCAAAGCTTTTGATTAATTAAATAACATATGTTTTTACGGTATTATTGGTCAAAAGCTTTTATATAGAAGACAAATGCTTCAATAAGTTCTAATAAAAAATGTTTAAATGTCCTATAATCCTTTGATACATCCTTACAACATCATGTCAAAAACTTTAAGAAAATATTGACATGGATTTTTATAGATTTTAATATAAAATGTTACATATTTACGGTTTTGCATTAATAGCTTTTACAAATATATCAAATATCGTATTGCCAATTACTAGAAATTAACAAAGTAGTACTTTTAATTACCGTGCAATCTGTCAAGTTGGCTTAAGTGATGTGTCGCCCAATATGCAAAATTGGAGATAAACCTGATTTATGAATGATTGATTGCCACAATGGCAATTGTGATTCAAGCATCAGCCAATCGTGGTTCATGCGTTATAGCTATAATATTCATTGTAGCAAGCTATAATAGCATTGTAAACTATAATTCTTTATAGTTTAATATGGCTTACGATTATATTTAATTACATTTACAAATATGATATAAGTAGACTTGTACATAATTTAATTTAATTTGAAACATGTTTAGCACTACAGTAATGAAAGAATCATATTGTAGCTATAAAACTGGAAAAGTAAACATAGACATAGATTAGTGAGTAAAAAATTCAATTGAAGCTGTAGTCCAGGCTCTAAACAGGTTGAGCATGAAACGAAACATCAAACGAAATTTGACTTTGGATTATTGTTGATAACATTTAGTAGATGTAAGAAATCGATGTTGCCACATTTCCATAGTGGCAACGTCATTTCCAAAAATTGACGACTTCCTCTAGGGGGCGTCCCCCATGTTGTGCCCATTCTGGAAATGTGGCAACATCGATGTTTCACATCTACTAAATGTCCTCATCAATAATCCAAAGTCAAATTTTGTTAGATTTTCAGTGCATGCTAAACCTGTTCAAAGCCTGGACTACTGTTCTCCTACGTATACTTGGTGTATATAAGCAGTGCTAGCCCGGTAGTCTTCAACCCGTCAATACCTGCTGGATTTGGGCCAGCCAAGCCAGTGGCATCACGATTTCCTGTCTCAACAAGCGCAGACTGCAAAAATTCACTGACAAAACCCTTCCATCTCATTTACACACATTTTAACTTATTATCAATAACATTGATACAATTGAAAGATGGCTGATATAAAAAAATTTTGAGGAAAAACATGTTATTGTTCTACTGGTTTTTATTTTATCGAATATTAGTTCGTAGATACTTTAGTTGTTGCTTTATTTAAAATAGGTTAAGGTATAAAAATAAAACTAATTAAAAATTGGACAGTAAAAAATCAAATGAATAAATGTATTAGTTTTTTACAGGAAAACCTAAATATTTTTGCAGTTTTCCCAAATTAAAAAGAATAATAAAACATAGATATATTAATTTAAATCGACATTTTTTTGCAAGGCGTTGTGAAACATAGGCAATGTATGTACACTTTCATATTTATTATAATATACCAATGAGTTAATGCAATCATTTCTTTATAATTTTTTGACAAAATATTGTTCTAATGTGAATAGGAAATTTAGTCCAAAAGGTTAAATAGAACAAAATTGGTAATCTGCTTTGTTGTCTGATAAAACGAGGAATGGTGGTCGGATGAGCTGTTTTTAAAGAAGAAGAAGCAGATTTAATATTACTGACTGTAATAAGTAGCTTCTAGGAACGATCTCATAGTTATTTTTAGTTCAACAAAAGACTAAAAGAAAATATTTATATTAATATTTCGTTCTAAGCTTATTTTAACAAGTTATTTATGTCTATTTTGAACATGATTAATTCACACATTCACATTTAAATGCAAAGTATATTTTTTAATTGTTTTTATTTATAACTATACCTTATGATATATTGCAATAGATGTTATATTTTGCATTATGTTATATCATTGTAAAGAACGAGTAACGTGTTTTTTGTCTCCAATTAGATATAATAAAAGAATATGAATAAAATTGTAGGTCTGGCAACACAGGGCAGTGAGAACTAGTAACGTTGTCGCTATATCCCGCCAGTGGAAGCAAAAATATAGCTGACCATACGCTGTTAACAAGTGATTCAGGTAGCTTCAAAATTAGCTAACCAAAATAAATTATTACAATGAGTATTGAGGGTTCATCAACTACTTTTCTTCTTGTAGGTTTTTTTAGGTTTTTTTCTTTTTTTTTGGGGGGGGGGGGGGTATGTGTTGTATGTGTTACGGGAGAAAAGTGAAAATTTGTCTCCCAAAGGGAAGTTGTACTTGCTCTTGACGTGGGCGAGAAAATGTTTATGTACCCATTCTTTTCCGAAGAAAACGATGACTTTTACTCCCAGAATGAAAATTTGTGCCAGTGATTACGCCTGTAGGGGTTAACCACTACGAGATAGAATTGCTCATTCCTCCATTGAAATTCAAAAACCTATTCGTTGAATTGTTAACGGATTTGTTATCATTATAATCATTATTATAGTACATTTATTCCATGCTGAGGTGAATGAGATTATTTATACTCATGCTGAGTTTTAAGACAATCTGTCGTTGTTTATTTTATAAGATGTTGTAATATTTTTTACTCTATCAGGTTTGATGCTGACTGTGATTAATGGTAGTTTAGTTTTTCATCAAACATTTTTACTATATATTACAACCTGAGATCACTTAAGATCGCCATATTCTCACAAAAGCATCAGGCAGGCACAGAAATTAGGAATTTTTAATATACAAACATATTCTGAAATTTATTGTAAAAATCATTTAGCTTTGTTTAAAGAATGAGGATATTTTACAACCAATTTCTTCCATGCAATTACAACTCCATTATAAGTAATTGTTTATGAGTAATCAAGTAATATATTTCGATCACCCCCACTTTTATTGTTATTATTATTTTTTTTTTTTTACATTTCCATCTTCTGAACTAATATTATTTTGTGAGAAACACTCTTTTTGTTTGTTTTGCAAGTCAGCCAATGCACCTAAAATTCACTTTCAAAGGAATTAAGCTCGAAACAGGAGGATGATCTTTTCCTCTATCACGAGTTAGCAGATGTGTTTACTGATAGCTGGGTAATGGGGATTCACCACGCAAAGTGTCCTGAGATAGTGGCTAAATCGCGCCATGTGATTTAAGGCAAAGCCACGGCAGTACGCTGTACTACATGCTGAGTGGGCTTGGTTAAAACTGATGTTCAAGCTTAATTAAGAATTAATATTACTATTGATATAATAAATAATGTTTAATGTAAGTCGAACATCACTGTCTAATACGTCGCAACGTCCTTTTGTTGTATATTTGTTGATATAACTTGAAGATAAGAATGCACTCTATTTCAATATTACATTTAAATTTAAAATAAAATTTTTTTTTTTTAAATATAGTTTTTAAGAAAAAAATAACATTTGCGTTCGACATTAGTTTAATAAAAAATAGGTTTTTAAAACAATTTTTAAGTTATTAACGGTTACTAAAAAATGCATAAAGAAAATCTTACTAAAGATTTAAAAGTTGAACCGAACAAGTATTGTGCTACAAAATTTTTAAACTATAACTTCAGCGTCTGTAAATATAAAATTCGAATATAAGTAAAAATATAATACATAAAAAGACTCACACGAGACAATCACTGAACTAACTAAATAGAAAATGAAATGTGACAAAATTGTATACAATGTGTATAATAACAAGAGGGTATTGTTTTTGTACTTGGGATAACAAAATCGTTAAATCAATCAAAATAGATGTAAATGGATCTAAATTGATGTTGAAATAATTTTAGATCCGAAATTTCCTATCAAATTTATACTGCCCATGTTCTATAAAATTAGCAAAAACAATCGCCAATATTAAAATTAACGCAAAAATCTATTTATTCAAATTGATATGAAACTGAGTAGTTTTTTAGTCGTACACTAAAATATTTTATACCTAGCTATTTGAGCCACATTAAATGACCAAAGATAAACAATTCGATTATGAAATAATTTGAAAGATTGTTGTTTAATTGGAACTAAAATGTAAAGCTGTATACCCCTTTTCAATGTAGGGTAAGATTAAGTTAAAATCCATATACATATCAATCCCCTAAAACTTTTCTTTAATTAAAAGTTTTGTTTTCTGTCACATATTTGTCTTTGCTTATCCACTACACATATTGTCTTGCGTCAAGAATTTCTACACAGTACTATATAAGCCGATGATGCTACTGAGTAGGCCAACTCCTACGTTGAAAATATTTCCTGAAAATAAAACATGCAATTACATAATGCACCATGTTATAAGTTTTGATTATTAGCTTATAATCTAAGATTGTAATATCATAAACTAAATTTTAAAATAATATCTTCAGATTTCTATTAATAATGAAATTTATTGTCCTTTAATAACGGAAATGAAATTTATTACAATTAGAAATCTGAAGACATTATTTTAAATTTATTTATTATTCAAATAAGAAAAGCTTGTGCATAATGGAAATATATTGTTATATTTTTATTGTAATATCCAAAAGCACAATTGTCGTTCTAAACCCCTAAAATGTACTACACAGTAGCAACCCATGTATCGGTTTCACAGTTCCGCTTACGTACCTTATTTTATGCCCTGTGAGCATCGATGTTCCAGTGGCCATATTTAAAGATGGTCGTAACATTTTATGCAGTCGTAAACCAAAGTTAGACACCACGCTAGTCTCCAGGAGTCACGCGACCAACCGGAAATATCGGCTTATATCCGGTATGTATAAGGGGAAACGAATCTTCAAATGCAATTTATTATTGTTTGTGTTTTAGAGGAGCTGTAGAATATATTAGATGTATAACAAGCTACTCGCGTAGATAGTACATTCACAATATCAAATAAACACTTAAATATTTTTGTCTAAGTTAGAAACATTGTGTTTTACACAAACAGGTTTATGTAGTTTTATTTTTACAATGATGAAAATAAAAGAGCACATTTGACTTACCAATAAAAAGGTGACTTGACTTTTAATACCTAACCGAACCAAGCCAGCGACAAAATCTACACTTTTCTTGTAAACACTGTTGTCTTCTTTGCCTATTTGTAAGAACTGAGTTAACATAAATACCTGAATATTGTGAAAATTATAGCCAAGGTCAGCCTGTAACGGAAAAGAACAGGTAATGTTAAGTGACCTATAATTCCTATTTTTGCTTCAGTAATATAATTTAGATTTTACTTTTTCAGTATAATCTAATATTAAAATCTAAGGAAATGAAGTGTACCTGAGTACTGGTAACAACTGAATCCTTAAATATTTCCTTTTTTATAATAAAATTTTTAATATAGAAATAAACTTGTATCTTTTGCACCTTACTATTCCATCATTAAGTAATAATCAAATTTAATATTTTTTGTTGATTGCATATATGAATAAAACTTGATGATAATTGAATTGATTACAAAAAGAGTGTGAAGAATAATAAAAGGACTCATAAAAGAATATCTGATTACTTAATACTTACTTAATAGTTCTAAAAATTACATTTTTCTTGGGAATAACCATTGATTTATGGAGCCAATAAATACCAGATACAATTAATTAGAACACCAACTAAATAAATGTTAGTTGAGTCCTGCTGTATCAGATAGAGCCGGGTAAAATTAATAACTGGTTGCCAAGTAGATCAATAAATCATCACAAATCCACTTAATCCTGCCATCAAACTCCACTGTTTCAATAATTTACCAATATATTTCTCTCTATTTTAGATTAATAGTTCAAATTCTGCCAAAATCGAATGTCCTAAATTAATTTTAATTTTTCCTATTAAGGATAATGAATATATAAAATTTAAATTCTGAATTCGGTTTAGTTCTAAGATTTTTCAAAGTTGACATTCTTCATATGTAGCAAATAAGAGTAACATTAGTGGCATCAGAAACATGAATCTCCTTCTTGGGAATCCGAATGTGGTCTCTAGATAGCTCATTAGTGCCTTTACCGAACGTTTGCTTGGGGATATTTTTGTTTTGCCAAACTGGTAATTAGCCACATTGTTAAAGTACTGTGACGTTGTACTTTGAAAATGTGTTCTTACAAGGTTAACTCATACTTTCTCTGCTGTTTTATTACATAAGTTATGGAATCATAAAAAATTTTCGAGTGTGATTTTTTATTTATTTTTCTTCAGGGGAATTTTTTATTCTATTTATAATATTTCCCTACTAGATATAAGATCTTGATATAATATTATCATAGCATTTTTAAAATCAATGCATCTAACAATAATGGCGAAGTAAATGTATTTGCAACGCTTTCATTTCACAAATTTCTAGCAGTGCTTTTCAAAAAATTGCTTTCCTACCTGTTCCCCCTTCCCTTTTAATGCTAACTCTATTCACGTGCCTGATTTGTAGGCCTTTTCAAGCTTGCCACACTAGAAATAGACAAAGAACGTCGGTGGTATCCTTTATCGTGTAAGTTTTCAAAACTTTTCTGTAGTAGATTCAAAGGTGGAGGAATAAAAATATATATATATATATTTTTTAAATTTGGTTGGCAATGACGTGGATACAGAGCAAAGGGTAAAGCTTATAGTACTAAAGCTTATCCGTGTGCTTAGGAGTCATATTACACCACAGGATTCGGTACTCTACTATTTTGAGCTTGTTACTCTAATCAGCGTCTGAATAGATTGTCTAATGGACAGGAAGTTTGTTCCGTTCCTATGATCACTTCAAACAAAAATGACTGCTTAGAAAAATCTTAATTTTAGCGAATTTCCCATAGGGAATAAGCTATTACCGTAGGTCTCATGGTAAGACCTAAGCCCGGGACCATGTTACTTTTTCGTTTTTAGGTGCCCAGAGACCAAAAATAATAGTCATTAAAAATTTTATATATATATATATATGTATATATGTATATATATATATATATATATATATATATATATATATATCTATATATATATATATATATGTGTATATATGTATGTGTCCCTAGACACGATAACTCTCGTAAAAATGGTCCAATCGACACCAAATTTGGTAGAGATGTGTAATCCTACGTTTATTCGGATGAGTTCGAAAATCAGACATATCGACCTACCGGAAGGGGTAGTTTTGGGGGGTTTTGTACCCCAAAAATGGGTTTTTTGCATTTTTCATATGTAACTTTTAAATATTTTAAATTTTTATTTTGACCATTGGATTTAGCTCAAAAAACACACAATTTAGTATTTTGAAGCTTTGCTCTATCTCCATTGGTTACCGAGATATTACAAAGTCTAAGGACAGTACATTGTCTTTTGTTGCTCCAATGTTAATCTTATGGAGAATAAGGATGTGTTAATATTTCACTTATTAACCAATATTTTTGGATGAAACTTGGTATTTAGCTTCAATTGGTTGAGATTCATCCATTTAATGTAAAAAATCTTGGTTTTTGTACTTATCATGGCAGCAAACCTGCATACTCTTTTCCCATGTTAATCATATGGAGAATAGGCAAACTCTTTTATTTATGGACAGATATTGATGAAACTTACTATATGTCTTTATATGGTCGAAATAAATTTTTTCTATTCTAAAAACCTACTTTTGGTGTACCCCATGGCAGCATACCTGCATACTCTTTCCCTATACTTATCTTAAGGAGAATAGACATTTATTTCCCTATTTATGAGCACGTGATGAAATTTTGTTTACAAGTTTAGCTGGTCAAAATTAATATTACTAATTTAGAAATTCGCTGAGTACGCAGGTCTGCTGCGACGGGGGGTATTTTTTCCTTTAATTTTAAAATATATATAGTTAATATCATCCACTGTTGTGTGTACATTTAAATGAAACAATACTAGTATAGCTTTCTTGTGACTACACGAAATTATTCCTGAATAATTTAACAGGAACTGTAACATTTTTATTTTACACATGGAGTAGTGCTAATTAGATGATTTACATTTATACAAGTAAAATCAGGTGACAACCAGGCAGTGGGTAGTTTACAACCATCAGTGGCAGATGTTTTGGCTGAACCTGATGGGGTTCCTCCACGAAGGGTGCACAGCACAATACAGTGGGTGGTGCTGCATACACCAACTCAAACTCAACTCTGTTTTTGAAAAAAAACTTGTGAATTTGCAGATCTAAGGGAAAAATTTTAATTTATCTATTATATATCCGTGGACTCGGGTAAATATTAATTTACAACTATACTAAGGTGTATTACTTATGATTAATGACTCAATGATATCAAATTAATAAATTCTTTGAATTCGCGATGATTTAATTTTGACCGATGTTATATTTTTTTAAATTTAATTTTGTGTGACCATAGAATGTATTTTTCGTACTGATTTATTGTCGTACTGATTAATTATTAATTTTAACTAAAATAGAATGACACACTCAAGAAAATGGACAAAGCCTAAGTCTTCCCAACCCGTGCGACAACAACAAAATGTGTTTCTAATCCGTCCGGATTGCAAGTCTTCCTATTCCAAACGCTAGCTTTGATTCATCTAAGTGTGAACTTAAATACTTCAGATAATAGTGTTCATAATTAGGATACACTTTATCTCGTCATCTCCATTAAAGGCCTGAGAGGGGAAAGACACATCGATCTTTCTCTTATGATTTTAGTCAACAGCTCTAAACCATTTGAGTTTACACGTAACTCTATAATAAAAGACGTGATCGATGGACTGTTTATATTAAATTGGTTGAATGTATATAAAAAATTGTGGTTTTGTTGTTCTTGTTTCTGTGTTTTTTCATTGTTAGACTAAATGCCATGTTATAGTTACAAGCATGGTATATAAGAACAATGCTCAAAGTTGCAAGTAGTTTGATTACTCACAAACCACTCAATACTCTAAACATCAATATAGTTTTAAGATTCATTTGTGGTCTAAAAAGATCAACTATACATGACTAGAAAAACAAAATAAAAATTTTAAGTCTTAATAAAATTTATCACGAACAAATGATGAATCTCGAGTGTTATACTTGCTATAAGAGCGACAGTTTGTGTCATGTGACCTGTGCAGCTGTCACGTGACGACGATTTGTCACACACGGGACGACTGTTGTTTGTGTTCATCAAATAAATGCCAAGTATAAAAAACCACCTTCACAGATATATGTTATTTTAGATCAGTTACTCATTTATATAAGGGGTTCTTAAGAATGGCAAAAAACTAAAGCTGATTCATTTGTATACAAAATTTAAAGGAATAATTACAAAATCCATAAAACTATTTGCTACACAGATGAGTTTAAATTTAAATGACAATACCCTTCATCGCAGCAGACCTGCGTACCCAGCGAATTTCCAAAATAGTAATTTAAATTCTAACCAGATGAACTTGTAAACAAAATATCATTACGTGCTCATAAATAGGGAAATAAAATGTCTATTCTCCTTATGATAAATATAGGGAAAGAATATGCGGGTATGCTGCCATGGGGAACACTAAAAGTAGCTTTTAAGCATAACAAATTTATTTGGACCATATTTTTATAATTATAAAGCATATAGGCTACTAAGTTTCATCAATATATGTCCATAAATAAAAGAGGTTGCATATTATCCATATGATTAACATGGAAAAAGAGTATGCATTTTTGCTACCGTGATAAGTACAAAACCAAGATTTTTTTACATAAATGGTTGAGTCTCAACCAAATGAAGCTAAATGCCAAGTTTCATCCAAAAATATTGCTTGATAAGTGAAATATTAATTCACACTTCCTTATTCTCTATAAGATTAACCTTGGAGCGCCCAAATACAATTTACTGTCCTTAGACTTTTTAATATCTCGGTAACCAATGGTGATAAAGCCAAGCTTCGTGATACAACATTTTTGAGCTAAATCCAGTGGTGAAAATAAAAATTAAAAATTTTATAAAATTACACATATATGTGACATAAAACTAGCTTCAGGAAAGAATTGAATGTAAAAATTTTTCATATTCCAGCCAAGTTTTTTTATATACATTATCGATAAAACAGAAACCATGGATGCTTTGTTATAAAACTTCAATGTTAAAACATTAATGATATCTACGCACTTCATGTGTTTTCCATAAGTCGCTCAATAAGTGGTTCAAAGTGGTCTAGAGTAGAATGTAATAAACGATTAAGGTGTTTGTCCAACGAATGAGTAAATAAGAGATATTGCACGTTCAGGGTAGCAATTACTGGCCATAGACTTTGGCGTAACGATAATATCATATTGGACACGACACCGTGGCCGTTGATAGGTAACCGTCGGTGTTGCTGGTGCAAATACTGGTCGTAGTTTATCACTTGTAAACTTAACTGATGTAAATACTTCCGTATGATAAATAATTATCTTTGATGTACTAAAAAATGTTATTAAATGATATATTTTACTCTCACGAATATAAACAGTTAGCCTAATATTAATATAAAAGCTAATGTGGGATTTAAAGCTTTAAAAAATCCAACCTTAAAAATAACTTATCACTTGTCTAATCTTTACTTGATAAATATTCTGTTAACAAAAAAATAATGCTTTCTGTTTTAAATTTGCACTTTTGGTAGTAAAATATTTTGATCTGCAAATGACAGTATTGTACATTGATTTCTGACATACTGATGGTAATATTTTTTCAGGTATGTAAGCAATGTCTTTGCTGCTGCATGGTAAGTAGTTTACTCAACGATACAATAACAGGTATTGTTATTACGTAGTATGTAGGCATTAAGCAGTTTGTAATAGACTCATATATGACAGATTTTCAATGATTATATAAAAAAAACAATATAACTTTTATTTAGATTTTTTTATATACAGGGTATTTATTAAATGATGTAGAAAACTTCACGGGCTGATAGTACTCGTCAATTTGAGCAAAAAATTTCTTCTTGATATATGACAAAAAATAACTTGTTTACCAGCTAGCCACCATTTCGTTTTTACAGTGATACGTTACGGAAATGAAAGTTAATTTTTTACTTTTGACTATTGAGAAAAAAAGACAAACTGGAACTTTCAATTTATCTAAAATCAACTACAACATTTATAATCATACACTCAGAAAGAAATAAAAAATACATTTCTACGAATTATAGCCATAAGACACGTCACCTCCTTAGGGAAGAATTGAAGCACCACAGTTCAATCAACCACAATACAAATTATTTTGTGTAACAAATCTCAGCTAGCTGCTAGAGTAAGGATATTTTGACAGATATAAATATATTATTTGAATCAAATTGATGATGACAGTCAGCCCTTGATTTTCGGGATATTATTGAAAGAACACCCGGTACATAAATAATTATTAGATGTTAGTATGCAAATTTAACGCAGTTTTTCGCACACGTTATACCCATACAATACTTCTACAATATTATTTATCTTATGGTATTTTGGATAATTATTTGTATTAACTAGTAGTGTGAATTTTCTGTACTGTAGGGAGGGTATATACTACTTTACTCTGAAAGTTTGAATTACAAATAAATCCAGAAAAATAGATTACCCTCTAAAATATATATCGTCTTACATTTATTTATGTAATTAATTGTTTTTCTTAAAACCATCTACAAGACTCTGGTATTGAACATCATAAACCAAAGTAAAGCTAAATCGAAAGGATTCAACCGTTTTAACTTTATTTCTTCCTTAGCGTTCGTAAACATTGATATTGCTTCTAAGCTGTAAAGTAAAGAATTAAAAATAAAATCTAAATCGCTTCTTAGAATAGACTGTTTTCTGATTAAAAAAAATATTATTAGGAGACTTTAATTTTCGCTCTTATTTTGATAATGGGTCTACAATGCGAATTTTTGTTTTATACCAATTATAAGTTTTTGCTAATTAAAATTTAAAAAAATATATGTTTCTTATATTTTATTGTAGTGGAGAAATAAATTCGAAATTAATTTTATGAAGGCAATCATAAAATATTAAGAGCTATAAGTTAAAGAATAAACCTACAAATGTGTTAATAACAGGATCTAATTTAAAAACTATAAAGTATATTCTTCTAAATGTGTCCATCGTAGCATTGTGACATCAAGGAGCGCACACGTGAGAGCACGCATACCTCCAGTACAAGGATTTTAAAAGCAAAAACGTAATTTATAGTTTACTTAGGCGCATTTTGTAATATATGTCTTTGTGTTTATGAGAAGTTTTAACAATTTCCTATTGATTATGCAGTGGCGTATGATGTAACAATTTCATATTTTATTTTTTAGTCTAACCAAAAGATTTATCTGAAGGTAATCAGTAGTTAAGTTACAATCCAGATGTAAAAAATCTTATATTTAAAGTCAGTCAACATTTTAAAGCGTCCTCTTGAAATAAATAAAATAGCTAGGAGGGTAAACTACTAATGCAATTGACATGTTTAATCACCATCCGCACAGGCACTAGATCATAAGTCTTAAAAATCGGTTAAGTAGGGCGAGAGGAAAGGGCTGTAACAGATGAAACTCTCATTGGCTCAAGAAAAGTGGGTGGATCGATGCTTCTAGGTATCAAATGAGGCGACTCCCAAACCGATTATGGTTTTCATAACCAGTGTTAACACAAAACAGACAAAGAAGATGTATTGGTACCGTGGAAGCCTATTTATTTTTGACAAAAGTTTTTGTTTCACACACTTTACAAAACACTTTTATATACAATTGAATCATATTTACACATGAACTCGTCTGTATAAGTTGATGAGGATACGCTGGGGGAAGGGCAGATATTAAAGGTGATACAAATGATTTGTTGTATCTGTCACGTATGACTACATCCGACGTCACGGCAGGATATCACCTTTTGCCCCGCCCTCCACATTGTAACTGACTCACTTGTACATTAAACGCTAAAGATAGCATTAAAACAGCTATAATCCATACTAAAAGAAATAAATTTTATAATCATTTTATACTTATTACGTTATAGTAGAAATGAAATACTATCTGTATTTCATGTAGGCCTAAGACTTAACATGCTTTGCCTTTTGCATACCTGATATTGATTACTTTATGTATTTACTTTACTACTTTGTGTCTCATTTGTTTAAGAAAAAATAAATGATTTATTTTTTCATAATATTATTTTATATGAATAGAGATTCTGTAACTTTGAAGTGACACAAAGGTTTCAATGTAGTTTTGATACCATTATTGAATACGATTGTTTTCTTTTAATTAAGTACACTTTAAAGATTAAAGATAAGATATATAATTGATAACATTGCAAACCAAAACTATGATTAAAATTAAATATTTAACAAAAGTACTATTAGTTTGGTAAAATAAAAACATTTATTGACCATAGTTCTTCTTAGTATAAAGCAACCTCTTATTCATTAAAATTATCTATATCAGAGTAAGTTGACTCCGTAACATTGAATTAAAATTTCTGTTTATTCAACTCCCTCATTACCTAAAGTCACGTTTCGGTGACGTTGATTTAATTAAGATAAAAGTTTTCACCCAAGTTTACGTTATCCACCTATATTTACTCTGAATAGTTCCAAGTTCATATGATTTTAACATTTTTAAATAGTTCTTTAAAAATATGTATTATTTAATGATACCAAATATACCAATCATACAAGCAATAAAGGTTTAGTCGTTGTAGTTATGATAGATGATTTAGGCATTCATACATTTTCTAAAATTTATCGAATGAATGAAATTACTCACTTTTTTTTAACCCTATCTTATGATTTCATAGAAGAGTCTCAACATGACAGAAGTAATAATATGTACAAAGGGAAAAATTAAATTTTTTAACATAAGTAGTAGAGTAGAACAGCCTTTCAGCTTGTTAATAAAAATTTAAAGAAATGTGCAAACTATTAATTTTATGTCATTTTATGAATACTCTTAAACAAGTTATTCTTTTTTATTTATTTATTTATTTTTTTTTTTTTTTTGGTTGGAGGACGATAACGCTAAAACGGTACACGTAACTTAGGTAGCTCATAATATAAAACTCTCTTTTTCCTGAACTTGCCGAGGTTCAAATTTATATTCAATTTCAACCAAGTAGATTTAAAATCAATAAAAGTTGGATGAAGAGTCCCGTTAAATAAATATGTTAACAGTCAAGATATTTTATACAAGTAGATATCAATTAATTAATGGAGCAATACACTACTTAATAATAATATAAGAAAGAAATGGAACTTGAAACAATTATCCTTTATGTCTTGTTAAAAAGTCATTTAAAATAAAATCATTTACTGTAAAAATTGATGGTAAAATTTTTTTCTACTACGAAATTTCTATGTTTTTTGTGCATTGCTGAAATTTAAATTTAAGTTATCTGCAAATTGTCAATTATATATTTTTATGAGAAATATTTGGAATTTTTTTTCATTCAGTAAATAAATTATTTCTATCAACCGCATTAACATGTGTTTTTGAACGTGATTATAAAAACATGTATTATCTCTCAATTTTTTTTACATATTAGAGAGCACACTTGTGCTACACACCTAACATATTTATGCTGGTTATACCTACATAAGGAACATAAAATGAGCCTTTAGTTCAGGGTTACTGTAAACTCCATGTTCTCAAAGAAAAATAAACGTATATATATATAGTGATTAATGCCAATACCCTTATACTTAAGATGTCTAAGACAACGTACGAAAACAGAGGTTAAGGCGGACACATAGCGAACAAACCAATATTTACTAGTAGTGAAGGTCAATATTTATTTTTCAAGGCCATTAAATAAATGATAGCTGTAATTTGAAATCTATTTTCCCTATACTGTTTAGCTCTTAGAAACGGATCTGATTTTTATCAAACGATGGACTATAAAAGTTTTAAAGAAATTAAAACTATATTAAAAATTATTACTTCAATATGCCAGTAGATTTAAGTTTTCCTAGACCAATAAATAAAAAAGTAATTTTGAAGAAAAACAATGAAACCGTTGTTCACATCCTTGCATCCATGATTGTAAAGCAAAGTCAGTCATGAGGAGATTTCAAGCCGAGGTAAACCACTTTGTGAAGTGCAATTCTTTTGTGAATACAACAAATACTAGGCAATAAATAATCTTGAGGTATCTATAATATGAGAAATAAATGGGGCTTCCACTATTATACTTGTACAAATTTTTATTTTCCGATATCGGAGCTGTTCTCATTGTAAAGAGCAATAAAATACACAGCTCGTTGTAGACCCCACGGCGCCGTGCCCCTGGGGCTGTGAAGTGTAAAGTAGAAACACTACTGGCCACCAGCCAATTAGCACAGCGTTAATATGGCCTCGTGTATTGGGTGTCATAAAAAGAGGCAGAAGCTATTAGGCTATCATTTCATTTAATGATACACATTTGTATTAAATGTAATTGCGAATATTTATTATTTGTTTTAAAATTATGAAACAGATGACATTCAATTAACAATTGCTAGGATATTTTTAATAGATCGTTAGGTATAGTGAAAAAAACTTTGACAGGCAGTAAAAACTTTATGTAGCAGATTAGTTTACAGATGAAACTTTCGATGTCTTTTAGCACGAGTTTACCAAACGTGTTCACACGGACATCAAAGCATATACAAATATACATACATTTTACTGTTCAACCACCACACAAGGACGGAATTCTTCATCATTAAAACAAAATTAGGTGTATAAAGCTGCTATAATGCTTAGGCAAAGTAATAGTTTACATAATAGACTTGGCAAGGAGGCCATTTAGCGATATGGCACTCCCTAGAGGAGACATCAGCGCTTAGTGGCACTTAGAAAACTTAGCACTAAATCTTGTACATCCATTGATGCACTTTACATGTAGTTAAAAACCTACTATCGTATTTTTATGTAATAAAAGAGTTTAAAAGTTTTATTTTTAAAGTTTTAAACCTCATCTAAAAATTATTAATATTATTAATTGTTCTTTAGTGTTTAAATATTTGTATTAACTACTATTAAGTAAATTTAAAATGATTGACACGACAATGAGTGAGACCTTTGGTATACTAACTATTCTTATTACATCGATACGTATGGAACTAAGTGATGAAATTAGATATCAAGGTATAAAACGTACCGTATACATAAGCATAAGTTTACTACCACGGTAATTTAGTTTGTGACTGTAATATTTATTTGATATCTTAACATTTTAACATAACTCTTATTTTAACCGTCCCACTGTACAATAAAAAATGTTTAAACTTTTTGCTTTATTTGATTTATTAATTTTGAAAAACTACAAAACATATTGCACCAATAATATTGCAGAATATCCAAAATTCCACAAAGAAGGAAATATTTAAGTGTCTTTGAAATAACCAATAACGTTGTTCGCAGTTCTTCTTCTGCGGGAATCGAAATTATCACCAAACACAGACAGTTGGCTACAATAAATACTTCAATTGCAAATTTAATCTAAACTATAAATAAATTACACTAAATGAATAACATGCAAAATAAATTACGTAAAAAATACAAAATAAATAGCCTAACATATGACAATATGTTATTTACTGTATAATAATGTGTTTGTTGATGTATATCCCTTCAAAGTACATGGACAATCATGTATATGTACTAACCGCAATTTCTGGCGGTTAAATATCACATAAGGAAAAGGTCAATAATTTATACCAGCATTATTGCTTTGAATCTTACGATTAACACTTTATATATACATAAAAAATTAAAAACCTTTATTATAATTTTTATTATATTTGTTTTGTGGAAAAGGTGTTTTTTATGACACCTGTGTTTTCTTGCATTATATTTAAGAATAAAATCAAATTTAAAAATTAAACGATTTTTTATTTTTTTTAATACGTTGTCATCAAAAAAATATAACAATTAAAGGTATTTGTACGCCGTGTTAAAACATACTTAAAAACTTCCCTTTTTGGAAAATAAGCATGAAAAAGAATAATAGTGAGGCATGTCATCATATGAGCGTTTCATTATTACACCCTGTGACATAATAGCCGTGTTTGAACTGTTTGACGCACATTTATGCGTATTTTGCGTGTCCCCAGGCAATGGCGTGCAGCTCCGGACGCTACGGGGCATCTCGTGATGATGACGCTTAAGATTGGATAAGAGTGTCAAGGAAATTATTCATTTTTGTAAAAAATTATTGTTTTTTCCTTGACTACCTTATACAAATACAGAGACATATGGGCAAAAGTATCACCAGGTGTTATTGTGAGTGAGCTAACCTGCTTTGCTTTTAAGTATATAGGTTGTGATTACACTTTATTCTCTTTCGAAAATTTTTAGATTAGTTCCTTAGGTCAAAACAAACAAAAACAAAGTACAAAGAAGTGTCTTAAATCCTTGATAAGCCGCTAGTCACCATTTAGTTTTTTTTCACATAATAGTTTTTATTTAAGTAACGGACGGTTGTATTCAGTTCATATTTAGTATGAAGCTTTACCATACCATCCCAGCTTGTACATTTAAAAAAAAAAAACATTTTTTATGGGTATTTTAAAAATTGCATACATAAAAATTTTTATATTCAAATATCTCAAAACCGATAAATTTTATTAAGATTATAAATTTTTCAAAGAAATTGTAAAAGTAAATTATATATCCAATGGTACCAAGTATGTAAAAATGTGACAACAAATTACAAAGCTATTGAGATTTTCTGGTTAAACATGGCTTTTGCTTTATAATTAACGCATATTAAGGCCATTTTAATAGAAGAATCGCAATAACTCCGTTATTTGTGGTCAGATTCTTATAACCTTGGTAACATTGGTTGGGTAGTTAAAACTAGGTGAAATTTTGGTCGGCCAAATTGACCCATGGAATCCTTTATGGATTACGAGTTTCGGCTTACACAGCCATCTTCAGATCCTATGGAAGAACGTTCTTAGATGCAATAGAACGTTCTTGGGAAGGATGTTCTTACTTAGGATCTGAAGATGGTTGTGTAAGCCGAAACTCTTAATCCATAAAGGATTCCATTGATAAATTTGGCGAACCATTATGGTAACTTAACCTAGTTTTAGAGTCTACTTTTGATTCGGAAACAAACAAACAAAAAACATGAATAGTTAAATTTGGAAACTTTTTTGTCTTCAGTATAGGTAGGATAGGATTTACCGGTTATGAGATATTTGAGTTAAAAATTTAAAATGGGAGAATTTTTTAAAATACCCGCGAAAAACTTGTTTCCTTTAAGTATGGTAAAGCTTCATACCAAATATTAACTGATACAATCTGTTAAAAAAATAAAATGATTATGTAAAAAACAAATTGGCATCTAGCTATTTAACGAAGGATTTGAGACCCATTTTCTTATGACGTTTTTTTGTTGCCTTTATCCTTAAAGTTTCAAATTTCGAAAAATTTTGAAGTGTGTTCTAGAATAAAAAAGAACCAATTAATTTTTTTATTGTATTAAGTTTCAATTCAATATGTAACATAAGAATATTATAACATTCTTTTAAAAGAAGTTGTATTATATATTATTTATTCCTTAAGGCACTCTTGAATTTTATTTTTGGAGTAAACAAAAAAACATGTGCCATAAAATGCAAAAATTCTAAAATTACAGTAAAAATGTTAAATTTTACAATTATTATAAATGAAGATTGTAATGATATGGTAATTTGATGAAGTACTTTTATGTGGTGTGTATGTTTTCTAACCAATACTTTAAGCAATCTTTTTTACTTAAAATCAGTTACAGAGTACACTGCCTCATATTGACTTCAGATAATCGTATACCTGTTTTATAGAAAGTTATTTAATTAATTTATAATTGCATATTTTAATTACTTTTTACCTCACAATACCTAGCCTATCTTACCCTCACAATACCTAGCCTATCAAATCCAGTGACAGAACAGTGCGAGCCTCTGCTTTACAGACACTTTGTGAGTTAATGAGAGTAGACTATTTTACTGCAGACATATAAATTAATTTTATAAATATAACTATAATTTGTTAGAGCGCGTGTATTAAATAACACGAACCTTACTACATGTTGATTAAATATGTATTTAATAATAATAGGGTTTCATTAAAATAGTAAACATTTTATATTTCTAAAGTTCGATGCTGCAAAAAATGTTGTAAGACTTTGATAACAACATTGACAGGAATGGGGTTTATATATTAAACTGTGTATATTTTAATCAACCAATATTATCAGTATTATTATAATATCGAAAAAATAAATAATAATACATAAAGTATTTTGCATCGACGTTTTTAGATTTAGTAACTTAAAAGGTAATAAATAAGAACCGTTTAAGTCATCGTTATAAACTAATTAAACCTGGTTTTTAAAGACCAGCTATGGATTTAACAAACCTAATAAGGTTTTATGATCCAACATCTTCAATTAAGAAATTTTATAATTTCAGTGTAATTATATCACTCCATACTAAAATTAGCTTGTATGTTTAATGGTACTTAATACATTTGCAGTGCATTTAGTACTAAATATAAAAAAGGTTAGAAGTATAAAATCTTAGTTCGTTCTTTAGCTTTTAATAATACTTAGAAAACTAGTGTCTTATTTCATTACAAATATTTTAAATAATATCGGTTTGTACTATGAATTATACATTGGGATATAGTAAAGTTGATTTATGAACCATTTTTTTATTGTTTAAGTGAATACAAAATATTTCTGAAAATGATTGCAACCTTTACAATAAAAATAATAATGATACATGAGCTAAATCCAATGGATTGGATGGCCGATAGCACATTCCGAGTGGGCTGCTACGCAATGCGTTTGCAGCCGAAAGTGATTTGTGGTCCACGGTACATTACATGCTTGATTACGTCGAGCATTGAAAAATATATGGCGAACTTGAATTAGCTTTTATTACTTTTCAATCCACCTATTAACCAAAATCTCCCTAAAACTATAAGTCACTCAATAATTAACCTTAACATAAAGTCATCCCTGCCCCCTAAGACATTTGATTAATATCTATGTCATTAAATTATTTGAAAAGCCATTGAACTAATGAAAATATTATCATTTCATTTAATTAGTATAACCCATTCAATGTTTTTTTTAATGTAAGTGGTTGACTTATAACATCAATTATGCATCTGCAGATACCGCACAGGCAGTGCCAATATGTCCATCATGTGGATTAAAGTGACTTTTTTATAATGAAAATTTTTATTTATTTAATTTCATAAAATATTATATTTTCTTCTAGCCAATTAATTATAAATTTAATTAATTATGCATTACGATTGTTCAAAGTGTGAATGTGATTAACAAATTAATTCCTTTATACCATCAAATTACTGATGGTTAAGATTTAATGGTATAATAAAAAAACAGTAGATGTATCAATCAACCAATTTTTTTTCGTCAAGGTTTTATCTTTGAGATTAATTCATTTAAAAATGACTCAAAAGATAAATATTTTCTTTTGTTTTATATACAGTTCGTATAAGATGTTCAAAAGGCAATTTTAATTAAATAATTACTAATAATATGTTTGAATGATATTACTAAAATAAGTGATAAAATACTAAATGAAAAATTCCTAAATGCAAAACTATAAAATAGGAAGTAGTTTGAGGCGTGATATATTTGTTTACGAGGGGGGATAATAAAAGTGATATTATCGAGCTGCTTGAGTTATAGTCCTCTGGCAACAACGGACTTCTTTGCTGTGTTAATGAGTGTTTAAAGCAAAAGTTGCAAATTCAGATTAACAGATATATATATATATAATATATATATATATATATAATCAACAGATATATATATATACAGATTTTATATACAGATATATATACCAACAGATATATATATATATATATATATATATATATATAAATATGATAGAAAAAAAATAAAAATGTGAAAAAGAAAAAAAATGTGCATATATATATATATATATATATATATATATATATGCATATTTTTTTTCTTTTATTCATGCCAAAGAAATTTTACTTGAAGTACAGAGTGCCAGAAACATTTTTAAGGGAAAACGGCTCAAACCCAAGGAAGTGTGATGGACATATCGGGAATCGAACCCATGTCCTCTTGAACTAAAGTCCAAGACGTTAACCGTTAAACCAGCAAGATTCCCATATTAAAGTAAATCTTTATTGAATCAGTAACAGTACAATATTGCACTGGCCACTGTGTGTTAATGGATACTGTAGATTACCAGACATCAAAATAATATATTAAAATAAAAATCATTACAAATAAAAAATTGGGCAAAAAAGGGTGTTGAAATCATTTTCCCAACACAAATTCACTTTAAATTTGTTGGTGAATTAAATAATTGCCTTTTCTAACTTTACTATCAATTTTAGTAAAATAATAAACACGAAATTACAGTTAACAATTTGTCAGCTTAAGAATCCATGGCTGAGCTAGGAAATAACTACAACAAATGTTACACACTAATATCCAAAGTATTACAACCAGCATTACTTTTAACTGAATCTTACAAACATATTTAAAAGCATAAAAAAGATTTAAATTACTTGTGCTCTGTCAGCGATCCTGATTTAGTTTTTGCGACCAAGGCTTCGAACCCTCTAAGGTTCATTATTAAGCAAAGAACATCAATCTTGATTAATCAGAGACTAATAATAGGTACATTCCTCGTCTTACAGTTCAAATGAATCGTACCAAATTACGATGGGTCGTAGTAATTTGCTACGATACATTTGAACTGTAAGACGAGGTATGTAACCTAGTATTAGTCTTAAATTAACAGTTTTAAGGGCTATACAATCGATTTTAACTCGACTAA
The DNA here is from genome assembly GCA_030545055.2 of Neoaliturus tenellus. Lineage (NCBI taxonomy): Eukaryota > Metazoa > Arthropoda > Insecta > Hemiptera > Cicadellidae > Neoaliturus > Neoaliturus tenellus. The sequence goes on from CM061533.1 coordinate 33,416,591, forward strand.
TCCAGTTAATCCAATTTGGAGGAAACTTCGTCCTGATTTTAACACACAAATGAACATTAAAAATACGAACAAAAAAAAGACATTTAAAAAACACGAACTGCAATGTAAAACTGGCCAGTATCCAGGCATAGTTCCCGACATCCTGGAACGCTGCGCTGGTCGCACGTGGAGTTTTTAATACTGGCCAGTTTTACATAGCAGTTCATGTTTTTAAGTCTTTTTAAATGATCTTATTTTTAAATGTTTGCATGTGTTTAAAATCATAACGGAAGCTTCCTTCACTTTGGATTAAGTGGATCAATGAAGATTGATGGTCTTCGCTTGATAACGAACATTTGACGTTCGAAACCTTGGGTTGGAAAAACAAACCAGGATCACTGACAGCGCAGGTAATTTAACCCCTTTTTATGCTAATATATAGTGATCCCCAGGCATAAATATATTTAAAAGCTAAAATAAAGATATAGCCATTGGACTATGTACACTAACATGAGTAGACTTCTCATAGCATAGGGCGTATGTGAAACCTATTGACGGTGGTGCTATCTCGTGCGGCGTATATGGAAGTACACGTAACATATGATAGATAAATCAGTATTACCACTCTTCTCAACCAAGGATGAAACATTTTATAACTGAAAGTTATATTTATGTTTTGGTAAAGTGTTTTTGCAGCACTGTATTTGACCCTTTTTATGCTAATAGAAGCTAATTCATAAATACTAGAGATCGCCTTCTAATCGAAATTCGATCAAAATTTAAGTTTATTTGGATCCAAGAAGCTTAAAAATATTAAGAACTAAAACATCTGTTCTTCCTGTTTTTCTAGCAGTTGTTTTTGCAATAGCTGTCTAATGATTTATTCAATTCTCCCTTTGTCCATAAGATTAACATTAGAACTTTGAAAGCCTGTGGGGCGTAGACCTGGAGTCCAATGTGAATTAGAATGTGATTCTGGTCATCTACAGGACTAACACCTTTCTATCGGTATGTGCGCATTTCTTCTACGATGCACACGAGCTGAGAAAAAAAGGAGGAAACGAAACATGCTTGCGTATTAATATATAGATATTTAAAAGCTAAAATTACACTTATAATTCCATAGCACATTAAGGTTTTAAAGATATAGCCATGATATTTCATAATTAATAAATGATTTAATAGTTACTAATAACGTTTCTTAAAATTAAATAACGCAATTTATATTGACATAACAAATATGAGCTTAAAGATTTCCGAGTTTCAACCTTAAAATTTTACCATCCTACATATAAAAGTTAGTGAAAATAGGTTACATTCTATATCAGTGTAATAATGTCCATGATATTTTGTGTGACAGTTGTCGTGTAAAGCGACACCTGTGATGTGACGTATCATTTGTCATCCAGGACGACGGTTGTTTGCGTTCACTGTATAAATGTCCCATTACAAAAGAAATTAATTGTCCAAAATATTATTGAGTATTGTTTCGATAGTTTTTGTTTTTAAGTAAATCGAATTTAAAGAAATATTATAAAACAGCGCGACAACATTTTTTATACATTAAAGTGATTTATGCGTATGTAAAGCTTACCAGCCAAGAGGTTGAGTTGTTTATTGTATAATTCTCTTCGTAGAACAAGAGGTGATGTTTGTTTAAGTAGCAATCACCGGCCGTATACTTAGTGACGATGTAATCAGCTGCTGCACAGAACAGCGACCCTGGCGGTCGCAACTGGAACCCTCACTGTGGTATTCGGCGGATTTTGTTCTCCTTTTCACAATTACTTTTGGATATTCTTATACTTTGTATCCAATCAATTTCCTAAATTAATTGTGTTAACAAACTAGAATGTTGGAGTAAACAAGTAATTAAATAAAAACTTGATTGATTTTTTTACCATCAAATACTGTATTAACGATAGCAATGAATTAATAAAATACGCGTATAAATTTAATTATTTAGTACTATTGGTTTTATTGCATCTTTTGAAAAAAGATTGAGAATTTTTATTGGCTGTAAAGAATAATTTAAGGAAAATACATAACAATATTTATTAAAAAAAACCAAATGGTACCATTTGTACAAACGTAACTTTTTGTGTTATGTTTTAACTGCTTTCAACCTAAATATAAATGTTTAATGAGTTATACAAGAATTTATGATATCAAACTAAAAAGTTTTTAAATAACTTAGTAAACAAAACATTGACTTAAATGTTGAAAGTAGTTTAAAATTTATTTAATACGGATGTCATTATACATGTTTTGAAATCTTATTAAGGGATAAATTTCAACTTTATAAACAATAAGTTTTACATACGGAATTTAGAAAATTTTTAATTTCAGTCCTCAACGTTATCAACAGAACAAATCAATTTCATTGGCCACGAATTGCGGACCGAATCTTCTCCTTTATTGTACACGGAATTTGCAATTGGCCTCCAATGTCACTTGAATTGCATTATTACATGATTGTAACAAAATCACAATCTGTCATTCAAGATAAACAGTTACTAATTTTTTGGAGAGATATATTCATTCTCAAATAGAAACTTTTTAATTAAAGACAATAATAAGAAACCCATAGAAAACTTGGACATGCTCAACTTACACTGGCTGATAGCCATCATGAAAATTAACTCTATAATACGGTATCTGAGAATGTTAAAAGTTTTGTTTAAGGATGTAAATTTCTAATTATTAAAACTTTCACTAAATTATAGTTTTACAATAATATAATCATACTTAATTAGCATATTAAACATTGATTAAGTTTTATCGGTTAAACATTTGAATGTACGAGCCGGCAGTAAAAATTAGCTGAGCACAAATTAGAGGCGTTTTCCATTATAAAGGCTCACTTCGTTCAGCCTACGGCTTTATTGGCCCTTCATTATGCGGAGTCCGTGCTTTGCGTTGTTAATCACAAACAAGCTGAATAATTCTCACTCCTATTGATTTACTAAAGTTAAAGAAATGTATTAATATAAATCACGAAAGTATGGTTTTGAAATGGAATGAGTTGTTTGTGCGTATGGAGGCAATTTTTCTATTTCTAAATCACAAACACTATGGGATTTCTGTTTCCAAAAATATAATTTTAATTAGTTTATAAGATTTTAACTATTTGCCTTGACCTTAAGGTTGCTTAGCCTTTGTATATGCCTCTTAATAATTACTTCCAAACTTTACGTTAATTATTCTAATTGATTAATCAATTTACCTTTTATTTATATTTTTTACTAAGACAATGTAAATAAACAGCCAATAACAGTATCGGAAGGCAATCTGTCAACTAGAGATAAATAAGGTGTTGTAACACCATAGTCTAATCTTTTTAAACTGTCTGTTCATTATTTTTTAATATGTTAAATTCGTGACAAATTGTAAACAACGAGACTTTATGCCGACTCAGTGTCTTTTGGACAGACATTCATAAATGAGTAAAATTAAACATTTTTTAATCGTAATTATAAACTTTGTTGATTGTATTTGTAAACTCCAAGCGTGTATCAATAACTTTCGAGAAATTATAAAATTTTCGGAAGCAATCATTATAATTTGAAATCAGATATCATTAGAGATCTGTAGTTGTTTAGCCAATTTTGTATTACGGTAAACGTTGATTGTTTTTTCATGGATAAATCATTTCCTAAACACTTGTGTAACATCCTGATGGCCATCATCACGTGATCCTAAGCAGCGTCCGGCCAAGCACGCAGCGTCTATTGGCGCACGTGCAACATGAATAAGTATAAAATTAGCACACTGTTTCGTTATACAACGATTACTTGGTCTCCAGTCAATTTTAAGATCTATTTTTCGTGATCCTAATATAATTTACAGTACGACAATGTCTTAATGTATAAAGACCGGATTTTCTTAGAAACTATTGTAAAAGATTTTTTTCCTACCACTGCATGGAAATAATCACATTGCCATACCTGTAACCCTTATGGAAAACAGCTCATTTCCTTTTTCCGTTTCTTTTCCGCTCTAGAGCGGCAATGATTCTTTACCGCACGCTAGATCAAACAGCAATTTAAAGTCAGCTGTTATTACAAAATATGCCACAGCTGTTGGTCATTGTTGTAGTTTAGTAATTGCTTCTTCTTTAGTTTGAGGTTATGTTTGATAGTTAACAGTGTTTTTCAACAGAAACAAAAATATTAATCATCTAAATGACATCTCGTGTGCAATAAAACATTAAATGTGTTGCAATAATGTTGATAGGAAAAATTTTGTGTGTATTGTGAGCGCAAATAGTCATTTCCGCTCTCGAATTGTTTGGCCGCACTCAGCTGACGCTTCGTACGGCCATCTACAATTCTCAAATGGCAATGACGTACTTTGCGCTCTTATTACACAAATAGATATTTCTTATTAATTCTAATTGGCGTTGAATCGTGTCTTTTTATATACTTTTAATTTAAAATATAACATTAATGATGAAATAGGTCTTAAAATGGGTTATGGTCTTGCTGATCACTTTATATTTCTGTTAATAGGATAATTAATAGGAAATATTTTTTTTTGTTTTCATAATAAAAATTCCAGTTTAAGTTTATTATTAAATTGAACGTTAAGTGAATATGTTAATTAAGTTATTAGTAAACGCATAAAGTATTATAATACGTAAAACTAATCGATTTTGGGAACATAACTCATCACCTTGAGTCAAATTTTATCCAAGGTACTTTCATAATTCAAAGTAGTAGCCTATACCCAAGCTTCACCTAGAAGGAATTCCTCTATGCCTTATAGATTTAGGGATTCGTTGTTTTATTGGTTCGTATTCAAAATTTTAAATAAGATAAAAACTATATCAAAATTGTAATCTTGTGATTTTAAACTTGAAAAGAATTTTGCAAAATTGTTTCTTAATAAGCACCTATGTTTAAAGAGTAACGTCCATAGCAAATTTAAACAATGTAGGTCGTATAGTTTTTCATATCCTTTGTGTCCAAGAATTGTACGTAAAATTGTAAAAATTATATAAAAATTTTGAAATCAAGGGGGCTCAGGTTGAAATTTGCAAAACCATTTCTTAGTGAGCACATATGAGCAAAGAGGAACATGCAGTTAAACCAATTATACCAATTATAGTTTCGGAGATTCTCCAATGCGTGTGCGTGGTTTTTGATAAATATATAGTACATAAAGTTTAGCCACTATTTTACAACTTTAGACGTTAATTGTTTTGCAAAGATGGGAAATCTGCTAAACACTTGTGCAACATCTTAATGGCCAACATCACGAGATATTCTACAACGTTAGGCCAAGTACGCAGCGTCTACTGACGCACGCACAACACAAATAAACAAACGATGAACAGTACATACGCTGTTCCTATTACAAAACGATTGTCTGGTCTACAGTCAATCTAAGATATATTTATCGCAAACCTCAATCAAATGGATAAAAAGAAAATAGATCTTAATTATTACGAGGCTACATTATTACTGAAATTTCATCGGCTTCTATGTCATACTTCTAATTGTTAAATTTTAATTTTTAAGATTAATAATTAAATAAGTCTTAAAATGATTGGTGGTCTTGATGATGATAATTTTATTGAAAATAAAATTCTCTCTCTCTCTCTCTCTCTCTCTCTCTCTCTCTCTCTCTCTCTCTCTCTCTCTCTCTCTCTCTCTCTCTCTCTCTCTCTCTCTCTCTCTCTCTCTCTCTTCCTTCCCCGGTTACTAGTATATACCCGGGTTTGGTTTCTCTTTCTTCTTATTTTCACTTTCCCACATTAGTTCTCTCCTCTTTATTTCTTTCTTAATTCTAACTAAGAATATAATGAATTTCCTGCTACTTATCTAACTTAATATTTGTTCATATGTTATTATGTTCATATGAAATATTAACTATTATTCCCGCTATAGCCGGGGGACTTAACATAAACATAAACTGTGTTAAGAGTCATCTTCACCCCTGTGCCAGTAGCCCATTGTTGCGCAGTCGGCAATGTTAACCATAAGGCTTTTTTAATGTAAAACATGGGTATTCGATTCCCCTGTTTCGGACGCCGTTTTTCAACAGATTTTCTTTAAACTTGGTAAGTGTTTAGTTAATTAGTTATATTAGGTCCCTCATACCTCGAAATTTTGAAAATTTGACAAATATTACCCTTTGTGACGTCGCAAAGTAACTCGATTTTCCTTAGTAATATTTCAAAATTTAGTAAAATTTTCTAAATTCGAGGTATAAGGGACCTTATATAACTATTCAACTAAACACTTACCAAGTTTAAAGAAAATCAGTTGAAAAACGGCGTCCGAAACAGGGGAATCGAATACCATGTTTTGCATTAAAAGCCGTATGGTTAACATTGCCGATTGCGCAACAATGGGCTCCTGGCACAGGGGTGAAGGTGACTTTTAAGTGTTTGAAGTGCCACCAACCTTCCGTTCATTATAGCGTAGATGTCTCCTTTAGGGAGTGTCATATCTCTCAACGACCGCTGCCTCTAGACGATCAAGTAAACAGTTACTTTCCCTAATCATTAGAAAATTTTTTATACCTAATATGTTTTAATTATGAATCCTCTCAATATACGAATATTTTTATTGCCTCGCTTAATTAGCATGTTTTTATATTATTTCCTCTACAAATTTAAATACAAGTTTTAGCTTTTGTCACATTTATACTATTTCATCCTCTTATGATATCATTTACTTTTATGAACTTCTAATTGATTTTAGTAGGTCCATCCTCTTTTAAGGAACGATTTTTCTTAATAATTTAATATTTACTTGTCAAACAAATATTTCGCTTTAATCCCTTTCTAATACTTAAAGTTTTAGTTTGTCATAAACACTTTAATATTTTAAGTATTACTACCTTTTCTATAATATTTTAAGTATTACTACCTTTTCTATAACCATCATATTTTTTAATACCTATAACTTAAGACTTATTTTAAGTTCTAAGTCACATGGCTCTATTAGGAGCCAGTTTGCAAATATATTCAGAATTTCTTTGCATAATGAAAAGGTGCTAAGACGGTCTTATTAGTAAAATAATCCAAACACTCGATTGAGGATTTCATTATCTTAGGTTTATGTATAATAAAAGCTACTAGAGATCGCCCACTGGTCGAAATTCGACCAAAAATTCAGTTGATCTTGAGACAATTAGTTTTAAAATGTTTTATAACTGAAATATCTGTTCTTCCTGATTTTCTAGCAGTTTTTTTTACAACAGCTGTCTAAGATTCATTCAATTCTCCTTTCTCCATAAGATTAACATTGGAACTTTGAAAGCCTGTGGGGCGCAGCCCTGGAGTCCGATGTGAATTAGAATGCGATTCTGCTCATCTACAGGACTATACCTTTCTAACGGTATGCGCGGATTTATCCTACGATGCACACGAGCTGAGAAAAAAGGAGGAAATGAAACATGCTTGCGTATTAATATATAGATATTTGTTTCTAAAAAAAATTAAGGAAATACCATTGATATTAAAAAAATAATAAAAAAATAGAACAATAAATAATAGTTTCATTTTTATTACAAGCCCTAAACTGCACAAAACGCCTTAATATACAAATAACACTTGCGGGCGCACGTACTGTCTTACTATGGGCATTGTCGTAACTTAGCCAAATATAACTTTTCACCTGACCTAACCTCACGGCGACGGAACAATGAAGTGAATGTGAATAGGTGAAATGTCACAATCCGTCTACGCCAACATGTGTACTCATCTGTGTTTTTCATATTTGTTTACAATTTAATTATTTGTTTATTCTTTTTACATTTTAATTTAAACACGTTATTTAGACTTACATTTTTAATAGTTTGATGTTTCAAATAGCTTACATTACGTAAACAATGAGGTTGTGTCACAACACTACGGATTGAACCAGGGACGGTTATGAATATACCCATCCAAAAAGTTATAAAAATAATAAAACAAACGTAAAATTAAGAAATATAGTGAAAAAATCCTAGAATATTAATTCATTTATTTTTTAATTTATAAATAAAGAATTTCTGTTTAAATTGTAGGTTGATTTAAATAGTATAAAAGCTTCCCCAATTAACTTTTATCTTGTGTTACTGTTTCATGGCTTCCAATACACAAGATCGTACTATCGATGATCTAGTTGGCTGGTGGCCAGCTGTTTCTACTTTACACTTGACTTTAAAGCCCCCGGGTCACGGCGCCGCATTACGCTGCAACGGAGGATTGAGTTTATCGCACTTTAAAATGGGAACAGCTCCAATATCTTAAATACAGATTTATACAATGAAGCCAAATTGTTTCAAATCCTACTTTACTCATTTAACTAAGTATTCAAGTCTTGGTAAATTTTTTTTACTGTATCACAAGCTTGACTATTACAAAGTCAATAAATAAACTTCATATCTTACATTACTTTTATGCCGCGTTTCAATGATCTTATACCAATATCGTTAAAATATTTATTGCTCTTAAACCTCGACGAGTTCATGAGACATTGCACATAGTCTGATACAATTAAAACATGTGGTGTTTTACATTTAGAGGCGGTTTGAGAGCTCGCGCCTAGGTAGTCCGGGAATATCTCTAAGCGCGGGTTAACTTAGTCAGGAGTAAAAAATTGGGTTCGAGAGCTCGCGCGTAACTTCTTCCGCTCGAGTTTATCCTTGTTCGCGCGCAACTCTGGCTGGCGGTTGAAGGGCAGGGAATCGCAGGGAATCTGTGCCGGAAGGTTGGCAACGGCCAGCCGGAACCCCGGCGCCCGGCTGTCTACAAGGCCGTCTCGCCCACCCCAAACCATGGAATTGGCGATACGGTGAGGTGGTGGGGTGGTTTACAACAATGTATGAAAAACTATATTGTTACTTGAACACTACAAATTAATAATTTATTGTATTATTTGTTACCTGAATCGAGTCTGTATTGAAGGAAACCAAACATTCTCTCAACAGCTGTTGATCTATATAGTTCTTATAAAAGCTCTTAGCTATTGCCGCTGTGCCGGTGTTAATGGTCGTATACTTGGTATAGTAAAATTATGTGGCATTTTAAAGCTTCACAATATGTTTATGCGCCATAGACACTGACAACGCATAAGGAAAAATCCCTCTACATTTAAATACTTTATATAAATAGTCCAGTCAATAAAGAGTTTGTAGACGACATGGTAGGAGGTATGGATTTTTATTTGATAAATGTATTTGGGGTGATTATAGGATGTACATACTAAAAGTCCCCGCATTTTCGCGTGGAGCTTCAGAGGCAAGAGGGTCGGAAAGGTACAATTTTATATATTTTACCCGATATCTCAAAAACTAAAAATCACAGCAAAAATATATAAATTACAAAAAGAATCCTCATAAAATTTCTTACAAGTTTGTCATTTACTATTTTTTTCTATCTATTTTAGTTTTTGTGATATAATTTCATAAATAGTCAAAATTAGTTTATAAAAAAGGTTAATTTATTAGTTTTTTGTAAATATCTCAAAAACCATATATTATAGAAGAAAAATGTAAATTACAAAAAGAAAGCTAATCAAATTTTCTACGTTTTTGCAAGTTGTCATTAGTTTCTTACTCTTTTACTTTTTGAGATACATACCTATGAATATACGGCATCTTTTGCAAGAAATTTATATTGTCATAGTTTTTCCTCAATAACTTGAAAGCAATACACCGCAGCAGAAAAGTGTAAATAACTAATTGAAAGTCAATAAAATTTTTGACAAATTGTACTTTACTCCGTGTTTTTATCATTTATATTCATTTATAAATTCGCTTCCAAATATATAAGATATTTGTAAGGAACGAACATATTTTAATCTTACATACTCTCAGAACGTCTAACCAATGAATAATTCTTGGTCTTATTAATAATTGTTCATAAAACATTCTCATTCCTAAAATTGTACGTGAGAAATCAATTACAAACGTTCTGAACTCAATTATACTATGAATTAGGTTGAGGAAAGTATTGTTGTGTTTACCAAACTGATAGAAATATTGTATCAGTTATACCAGACACCCCCATCAATAATTAAATAAATTTTTCACACAGTAAATTGTTCCACTTTAGGTAAACCGGTTACGCTCTATCGATTGACATTAATTTCAATATACAGGGTGTACCAGAAGTAACCTATCATGACCGGAAGATGTTAATTTGAAATACAAACTACGGTAATTCATTTAATTTTATCTAAATAACTTAGTTAATTTTTCAAGGCATTTTTGGATTTTAGACATAATTTAAAATAACTTTACAATTTGTTTGTACCCTTAACCCTAATGGTTTAGGAGATAATAGCGAGTAAAATATAACTTTTTACCGATAAGAATATCATGGGAAGAATTTCATATACATTATTGCTGAACATTTTACGTTAAACAGAACTATCCAGTGTCCAAGCATGAAAATGACTTAGAACTTAATTTAAATGATATTTCATCATGAAATGTCTATTATCACGTTGTTTTGTTACTTTTGTTTACATTTTTTAAAATCTCCACCATTTTGAAAATTTTATGGAAATATAAATAAATCCATGACAAAACTAATAATGAAATATGAAAAAATATTTAAAAATAGGGTCTAAGACACGTTGTGCTGGGACATGCTAGTTCATTAGAAAAGGATCAGTGATAATACGTTTGAAAAGTTTTCCATGTTATTCTTATGGGAAAAATCTTAATTTCAACCATCATTATATCCTAGACCGTTAGGATTATAGATACAAGTTTAAAATGTAATTAGTCCAGGCTCTGAACAGGTTGAGCATGCACTGAAAGTCTAACAAAATTTGACTTTGGATTATTGTTGAGGACATTTAGTAGATGTAAAAAACCGCTGTTGCCACATTTCCAGAATGAGCACAACACGGGGGACGCCCTCTAGAGGAAGTCGTAGAGGAAACTGTATTGGAATATGTATTGGAATGATAATGGCGGTGGAAGTTTGATTTTCCCCCATAAGAATAACATGGGGCAAAATTTAACATCCATTATCTCTGTAAATTTCTCGTTAAAGTAAAAAGACCTAGCATAAAAATGCCTTAGCTTCTTCTCTTAAAAATTAGCATCATTAATTTTTAGTTTTGTCATAAGTTATTTTATTTTTCCAAAAATTTCAAGTAATATCTGCCATGATATTATTTGAAATTTGTGGAAAACAAAAATTAATTACGTGATAATCGTTATTTTATGGTGAAATATTATTTAAAAGGTTTAAAAGGTTATTTAAAAGGTTCTAAGATAGTTTTTTGCTTAGACAGTTAAAGGTAAAAGTTTCAGTATTAATGAATATGAACATTGACTCCATGTTATTCTTGTGGGGGAAAACCAACTTCCACTGCCATTATCTCCCAAACCGTTAGGATTACGAGCACACGTTAAATTGTAAAGTAGTCTTAAAATTATGTCTAAGACCCAAAAACACCGAAAAAGTTTCGCATTATAAATTAATGACTTCAGGTCTGGATAGGTTACTTCTAGAACACCCTGGACATTGAAATTATCATCAATGAATAGAACGCAACCGGTTTGCCTACAATGTCACAGTTTGCTTCGTGTGCTTTGCAATTTTGTGTAGATCTTAAAAGGGTGGTCTGGGACACCCGGCATATTTGGAAGCAAATTTATAAATGAATATAAATGATAAAAACACGGAGTAGAGTACAATTTGTAGAAAGTTTTATTGACTTTCAATTAGTTATTTACACTTTTCTGCTGCGGTGTATGGTTTTCAAGTTATTGAGGAAAAACTATGACAATATAAATTTCTTGCAAAAGATGCCGTATATTCATAGGTATGTATCTCAAAAAGTAAAAGAGTAAGAAACTAATGACAACTTGCAAAAACGTAGGAAATTTGATTAGCTTTCTTTTTGTAATTTACATTTTTCTTCTATAATATATGGTTTTTGAGATATTTACAAAAAACTAATAAATTAACCTTTTTTATAAATTAATTTTGACTATTAATGAAATTATATCTCAGAAACTAAAATAGATAGAAAAAAATAGTAAATGACAAACTTGTAAGAAATTTTATGAGGATTCTTTTTGTAATTTACATATTTTTGCTGTGATTTTTAGTTTTTGAGATATCGGGTAAAATATATAAAATTGTACCTTTCCGACCCTCTTACCGCTGAAGCTCGACGCGAAAATGCGGGGACTTTTAGTATGTACATCCTATAATCACCCCAAATACATTTATCAAATAAAAATCCATACCTCCTGCCATGTCGTCTACTCCCTATATTTGACCATTCATTGACTGGACTAAAAATGTTTATGTGCTATACATAATTAGGGGGATAACTTAATTCCGATATAAGCAGCAAAAATACAACTAAAGATTTAGAAAAACTTTACGTCGAGTAAATGGCCCCCCATGCGGTTCACGTTCGTTATCAGTGGAATGTAGTTGTTGTGGCGTCTTCCCGCACCTGTCGAAGGAAAACATTGTCTTGCATTTAGGAAGTGCTCGTGATTCAGTTGAGGATAACATTTGTGATGATTTTTTGGGCGTTTTGGAAGTTTATTGAATTAGGATATTCTGTATAATTCGAATTCGACCCACATTTATTTTATTTTCCCCTCCATATATAATTTTATTTAACGGATTACAGACCTAAAAATATACGACGTAAAATATTACCTATTTTGCTGGCATTAGGATTTTGGGGAATTACATGTTTATTTACAGGAAATCAAATCAAAAATCAAAATCAAAACAACCTGAGTCCTGAGAAAATATTCTTTGTGGAAGTTATTAAGTTTTGTCCGTCACTCCACTCCAATTGTTTGACCTGTAATGGCCATTAAGGGCCAAGTTATTCCAAGTTATCTATACGTGTCCAACCTACAAACCATATTTTTACTTTCACAGGTTTACGGATAATAGGTTGTGTTGTAACTTAAAAACTGTATGAATATTGTTTAATGTTTATACTTGATTAATTTGCAACAATTTTTGCACAAATTCAATCTCTAAACTGGACAAATCCGCCAAAAACTAAATAGCATTTTTATCGTTTACCATATTAATTTACCGTATATAAGCAAAAACTTTATATTCGGAACACTTTTTTGTCGGAATTCATTTATAATTTTTTTTTATTTCATAGTACAATAACTTGAATAGCCTAAACGTAATCACGGGCAAAAATAAAGACGAAATAAAAACAAAACATATGAATTTTTTGACGTAAATATGTTTTAGAATGTAACGGTTAGCTTAAATATAGCATTATTATCAATTCAGTGATAATAGCAAGCATAAAATACGTAATAATAAAGTTACGCTCCAGTTAGACCTGCCCCCTGGCAGGTCTAAGTTGCCGCCCAAAATCGCTCCTTTCATACTCGAGTTTATCTTATTTGCGCTACAACTCGGACTCTCAAACCCACAAAGATTATCTTTTACGCCCGGATTACCTAAACTATGTCTCTCAAACCCGAATAGTTCAGCCGCAGTTTATCCCTCCCATATTTAGCTCGAAGTTATCTTTACGCCGCGGCACGCGTAAACCCGAGCTCCCGAACCCGATATTTAAGCTGACGCGCAAAATCCGGTTATAACCGGTATTTACGCCCGGGATTAAGCTAAACGCGAGCTCTCAAACCGCCTCTTAACATCTTTAAAAAAGTAATCACTTATTTTAAATTATTTATTTAATGTGAGATTTATTTAATCTGAAAATTAAGAATTTGTATATATTTATGTAAAGTCATAAGACAAGGCTAGTTATTAGCTATACAAAGTAATATCATAACTATTTTTTTGTAATTTTATACATAATATTACTTTGTCATGTTGGAAAAAATTTGTATATGAAACTATGTATTTTTTAAATTAGCTCTTTCATTAGCTAAATTAATTTGTGCTCTTTTTATGTACAATATCACTACTCAAATCATTTTCCCCAATTACGACATCTCAGCTCTTATTGATAGTATTGGGTTCATTATTTACCGCTAAATATTTAATTTTTTCAAAGAAGTATTTAAAAATGATAACGACAAAATATATGAGTTGTATACTGCTTAGAGCAAATTTAGGGAGCTTGGAAAACGTAAACCTTAGTTAGACGCAAACTTTTATCTTAATTAAATCAACGTCACCCAAACGTGACTTTCGGTAATGAGGGAGTTGAATAAACAGAGATTTTAATTTAAGGTTAATGAGTCTAATAACTTGATCTGATATACATAATTATATAACTATAACAAAAATGCTTTCTTCATATAAATAACGGTTAGTAAAAGCTTTAATTTTACATTAATAAGAGTACCTTGGTTATGATTTTATATTTTTACTATTTGTTTAAACCGTAATTAATTAGCACGTTTGCGTTTCATATTGTAATAATTAATTTTCTTATAATTGAAGTATACGTTAGAATAATGTAACTAAATAATTCGTATCCACTTAAAAAATAATGTTATTAAAACACCAGTGAAACTTAAATATTTCAATACTAAACACAGCAGTTCAGAACTAAAGCAGTTTATCTGACGACCTCCAATAGCTACGTCATTAAAGGAAGTCTTGGGGAAAACTTCATTGGCCTATGCAACATAATACATCATTTTGAAGGGCTTTGCATTCTGAGCAATTCGCTTCAAACCCGACCTCAAAAGGTCTAGTGGATCGGGAGTTATTGCATTTTTTGTTTTAAGCAATGATTAAAATATAAAGTTTGATCGCCTGCCATTTTTGACTCAGCCATTCTTTTGGGGTCGGTTTTGCAGCATTTTCCTCTATTCTTAGAGACCTTTGAGACCTTTAGTTTGATGTGCATACTGACCTATGCTTACCTTCAAGATTTTCTTCTGCCTCCTTGTGGAAGTCAAAGAAAATTATTACTTCAGGCAGTACTCTCCGTCACTTGAAATCAAGTTTAAGTTTTTTTTACGTAAAACAATATTATATCGTTTACACACTTTTTTCACCCTGTATACCGCGTGTCTCACGTAAGGTGTCTCAAATCAATTATATGGTAGATCAACAGTTTGTCTCACAATATTGAAATAAAATCATTTATTACAAAATTCACCCCAATAAATAATTTAAAAATATTTGTAACGTTGTATAAATACAGAGTGTCCCAAAACTGTTGGTCACATGTTCACTCTCGAAAATTTCAAATACAAACATGTGCCGTATTATACATCATCATAAAGGTCCATTTAATACCAAACATTTTGGTGATAAAAGCATTTTTTATCTTTAATCGTTACAAAATAGCGTCCATTTTGTAGCCAAAATAAAGATTTGCGGAATATCCTGTAATTCTATTATTATTTTTCATCAATGATTCATCTGATTCAATGTACTCTTTTTTTTAATAAGCTAAGCTTTACAATGATATGCCACAAGACCGCATTTATTAAAAAACAAAAATTTCCAAAATTTAATATTTTAATATTTAACACTCAAAAAATTAAAATACAAATCCATGTCATTTTGTACATCATATTTAATCTCTCATTAAACTGAGCAACCTTTAACATACACCAATACCGTATGTCTTTTGATTTTATAGTAAAAATGTCATATTTAACTTGCACGTTAGTTAATCAGGACATGATATTATGGCAGTGCTTTTTCCATTGTGGTGATACCTTTAAATTAACATGAAAGTTATATCGGAAAATGACAATTTTACTTTATTGCTACAAAACCAAAAGAGGCCACTAGTGTAAATTACATAGTTGCTCAGTTCAAAAAGAGATTTAATATTATGTAAAAAATGACGAGTGTTTGTATTTAAAATTTTGTTTATTTTCTAATTATGTTCAAAAATTTTGAATTTTGAATTTTTTTTATAAATAACTAAGGTAAATAAATAAGGTTTTGTGACATATCATTGCAAAGCTTGGGTTATTTCAAATTAGCATTTTGAATCAGACCTCATCTTAATGGACAAATAGTAAAAGAAAACAGGGCATCCCGTATATTTTTACTTTGGCTATAAAAATGTACGCTTTGTAATGAATAAAGATAACAGAAATCAGTTTGCACCAAAATTTTTGTATTAAATACACCTTTATAATGATGTATAATATGGCACATGTTTGTATCAGGAATTTCCAAGATTAGAAACTGTGACTCATAGTTTTGTATACACCCTGTATTTATACATCATTAAAATAATTTTAAATTATTACTTGGTTTCAATTTAGTGGGAAATTATTATGTTTCAAATTTGTGGACAAAATGTTGATCTATAATCGATTTGAGACACCTTACGTGAGATACCCGGTATATAACAAATAATAAAATATATATCGCACTACATCTTCACGAAAACACATATCATTCTTAATAATTTAATTATGTTACATAATACTTAATACATGCTACATAATAATTTCAATACATAAAAAATTTTAATAAATACTTGACTGAAGTAAAACTAAAGCATTGACAATAGACAATGTAAAGGCAAAGTATATATTTTTCTAACATACTGTTTACTAAATAATTTAATATTTTAGAACAACGAGGAATTGCATGAGCATAATTACCTCGTTACATTTAGCTTCTTGAAAAATTGTAAGTTCAAAAACGGAAATATTTTCATTACCCAGACGACTGTGATTTTGAAAGTTCAGATACAGTTAATTAACACTATAATTTTTATGCTGTCTCCAAGCGAAATTTTCTTCTACATCATTTACGTTGAATCACTGATCTAGATTTAAAAATAAATTTAAATGTACTTTTAATGCTGAGTGCCTTTATAAATAACTAATTATTATATTTATTTTCAGGTTAGTAAAATTACTTTTCATCCCGGGACGCGGTAAGTAGTTTTTTTATAAAAATAATCTAATTATATAATAGTTTTGTGGTAGTATGCATTAGAATGTGTATGTTATTAATTTCTTAGGCAATATACATTTTAGAATATATACAATGATAGGTCAGTAAATTATACTATAGTTTAAAGCATTTTACATGGTACATTTAGTTCATTTCAAAGGTTAATAAATATATTTTCAGTTTAATTTACATATGATAAACTTAGTTAGGTTATCAAACAAAAGCATTATATATTCGTTGCTTAAAACTGTTACGGGATTAAAAAGGAATTACTGTTGCATAGTATAAATTGCTACACCATAAGTATGCTTTTAGATCTACAGAATTCGTTATGAATTAGTAACATGAAATTGGCCATCGATATTACCTACCCGTTTGTTTTGCATTATTTATAAATGTAAAATATTTTTTTAAACTTTGCCAATTTAAAAACAAATACCTAAAAGTAACCGGTGTGGGACTTTCTTTTCAATAGCGAGGCTATACTGGAAAGATAAAACTGTTTTAACTTTATTCCTTCCTCGGCGTTCTTAAACACTGCAATTGCCTCTGAGTTGTAAAATGAGGAATTCCGCATAAAATTTGAACTACTTCCAGGTAATTGGCAACTGCCTTTTTTATTAGATCAAAACGTAAAAATTGCAATAGTTATTGTTTTGCCGCTGGATTTAACAAATTCTAATTATCTTTTAACAGCAGTTTTACAATGAATGTACTAATTTAAATTTACCACATTTTTACTAAACACTTTGATTAATTATTACAATTCGTGATAGTGGATGGTACTTAAAAATACTGGTATGTTTTTAGTATGGACTAATAAATGTTATTGTTTTTAGAATGGACGTGATCAACTTTATTAAAATACAATAACAAATATTTTGTTCGTGGGGATTTTATGGCCATTTAAAAATAATTAAGCCTGATACTGATGTACCACATATTTAATTTTATGTTTTCCTATTTTACGGTAGATAAATACAAACACCTTAGATATCAATTTTGAAATCTAACTAATAAGCTTGCGACACTATTTCTTAAGAAATTATTACGGTGTAAGTTTATGTTTGGTTTAAATTTGCTCTGCCCACAAAGTTATGGTTTAATCATTAAATTTGTTATGAGCCAAGTAAATTGCCTTAATATTAATTTATTTAGTATCTTATACTTTAAAACAAGCTCCGTATGTACGGGCAATGTTTCTTTTTTTTGCTCCAAGGATTTTTTTATTTTTTGATTGAATATGGGGGTTTTGGCCCCCAGAAATCGATTGGAGCTGGTCCCATAGCTGGGAAAAATCCGGTTTTCGCGCTGGAGCCTTTCAAAGTTTCCATGTTATTCTTATGGAGATTTTATTAATTGAACAAAAATCAGCTGATAACTGTAAACTAATGTGTTACATCTTTAACCTGTAGTTTAAGACAATTATATCAAAGTGGCTTGGCGAGTGAGTGAAGCAAATTAGCTCATCTTTAAAATGGAAGATGGCGAGTGAGCGGAGCGAACGAGCTTTGTGTGATAATTTTACCGAGCTTAAGCTCGGCCCCCCTGGTACTGATTAAAAAATAAAATGATTTATTAGTGAACGTTTTCGTCACAAAAAAGTTTCGGTGACGTTGATTTTATTTGTATAAAAAGTTGTAAGTTTACGTTCTTCAACTCCCTAGCCTTGGACCAAGTTTTATTGAATTCTGGCTTTGTTATTAATAAATAAATCTATTATTTCTAATAAATTTCATTGGTTAGTAATAAATACACAATAAACATTATGATCAACGAATTTTTGTGTAAAAATATTTTACTATGTTACCGTTTCCAGAAGAAGCTAAAAATCCAGCCACTTAGGTGTTTTTGGAACAAAATATTACGATGTAATAATTTTTTCTTGATTCTCGAAAATTAAACTAATAATCATTATTTATCTAATATAGGCCTAGTTGTGCATTCGAAGTAAATCTGATCAATTAGGTATTTTGGGTAGAAGGACAGTTTTTAGCGTACCACCACTTTTTTCTTATTTACTAAATATAATATAAACTGTTTTTATTAGTTCAGAATAAAATTTCAGATTTAAAGCTTTGTTTGTTTCTATACATCTAATAAATCTTTATTTTACATGGAAAAAATCATTTACTATTGGGCTAAGCACATTCTCGGTAAGAATATAATTAGTAAAAAAGTTTACTTAATTGCTAGTTATTCCATAAATTAGCAGTACAAAAATCCATAAATAATACTGATAGCAGGTTGTAGGAAAAGATAAAATGTATTTAAGTAATCATACTCAAGTAGTTTACTTTTTCTTTTTCACTTTAGTGTTTAAAATACTTTGGGTTGTATGTTTAGGCTAACAACTCTTGGTTTTATTTTCTTTCTCTGGGTGGTCAACGAAAACTAATTGTTTAAGTTATCCTCAAAGTTTCTTATGAAACTATACAATATTTGTATAATATTTCATGCACACTTTATTTCCACTACAGTTCGAGTCTTGCAAAAGTTTAAACGTCTTGAGGTGCATATAACACAATATGAAAATGCATCGTAATATTCTCAATATCTTCTCCTTTTCTTACAGAAACCTTAAAACTGGTTAATAATTGCAAAGTTGACTCTGGATACAGCAATCGAAGTTGACATAAAATGTGGTAAGTCTTTTGGCTGTCCATGACGACAATTTCAATTCCTTCATGATCCATTCTTGTTGTAGACTTGGGGGGGTTGATGTCATCTAGAGTAGTGAAAAAATGAGAGAGATGTGACGTGACGGCATTGAATGGGATGAAATTGGTACTGTGACGTCATCGATAACCTCACATTCCAGCTCTCTCATTTTTGCACTACTCAAAGGGCATTGAAATCTCTAGCTGAGGAACATGAATAGTCAGTTGGTTAGAGTACGGAGAGAACCGCCTGCTAGAGGCTGCCAACCAGCTGTCCTGGGAGCATGGGATTTGCCCATCTAAGTGATCAATCTGTCGCCTGCTGCCCCGTTTCTCACCATTTCTCTTCCTTCCACATTCTCGTCCTCCCATTTCTCGTCCTTTGAGGGGATTGCGTAAAATGCCCGTTATAGGCAGAAGTGCTTAATGATTTGGCCCGGGTCTCGTTATCCACCAAAAGAACATCTTTAATCTTGCTTGGTTTAGAATTAAATATATTTAATTGTCTGGGCAAAAATCAAGACAGAGTGATCAAATCTATCACAATACAGGGCAAAAACCATATCACAATGCATATTATTTTAGTCCTTGTTAGACTTTTAGTTTTCGGAAAAAAGCAAGTACGGTTTATAAAAATAAATAATAATGCTAACCAAGTTACACGTAATGAAAATCGAAGATTTGATCTAATACAAATATAAGGTAATGGCACTATAAAACTTGTAAAAGCTACATATAATTGTATTTCCCGATATCGGAGCTGTTCCTATTGTAAAGAGCAATAAAATACACAGCTCGTTGCAGACCCCACGGCGCCGTGACCCTGGGGCTGTGAAGTGTAAAGTAGAAACAACACTGGCCACCAGCCAACTAGCACAGCGTTAATGTGGCCTCGTGTAATAAAAAGAGGCCAAGGCTATTAGGAGACCTGGACAGCTTACATCAATTTCAAATAAAATATAATTTAAACAGCACATTAAAATCAATTTATTAATGAATCAAAATTTAATATAAAGAGAAAACTAGGTATTTTTATTAAGTCTGTTTATTTGTTATGTTTTATTTAGTTGATAACCTGATCATTAATTTTTAAATTAACTTAGTCGTCTCCAGTTCAATCCTTAGTGTTGAGCTACAACTTGGTTTCGGTTCTGCTCTGCGAAATGATAACGTAAGTGCGCAAACTAACATTTCAAACTATTACGAAAACCAAACTGAACAACATAGTTAAGTATCGTAAAGTTTTAATAAATAAGAAAAATTACATTACGAAGAAAGACTGAAAAACACATAACATTATTAGAGGTTTAGTCATACGAGTTTCGGGTATATAATAAAATTTAAATTAGATAGCCATTTTTTTATTTGTTGTGTCACCTACATAATTCCTCTTTATTCAATCATATATTATATATTTATTTGCTTGAATGGCGGTTATGAAAAATAAACCAGAGACATAATATCATAAAAAATAATCGAGTGTTAGCAGACTATTTTACTTGACCGTCATTCACTACGCAATAAAATACTGAATATTTTACAGGCCCAAAATAGATACATGTAACTTGCAACTTAAAAAAAAGTGTTAAGTAATAAATACTACTGGAAAAATAGGTAGTAATACTTGACGGCGTCAAAGTATGTATTAGAGACAATAAATGAAAACTCTTGAAATTTTCATGTCAGGTATTGGATTGTGATTATGAAAATTTGTCGGGCAGGTAAATATTAATTTATTGGAAAACATTATTCCTTAAAACACTATTAACCTACTAATTACAATTTTAGTATTAGAAAACCAAATCACATCATGGGAGGATAAAATTCAATATTTACTTTAAATATAACTTATGTTAACGTTTATAGTAAAATGTGTATAAGAAATAATGCATATTAGGAGTTACCAAAATACATTATAACTTATTAAAACGTTATTTAAGAAAATCTGGTACTCGATCATTTTTGTCACGAGTAAAAATTTCTGTTTACAGTTTAAATCCCTCTCCATCCCAATATTCTTAAGAAGGATAAAAAAGATCTATAGAGATCGCCTTCTGATCGAAATTCGAAAAAATATAAATTGGTCTGGGCTGACGAAATAAAAAAAAGTTATAATAAATATCTGTTCTTCCTGATTTTTTAGCAATAATTTATTAACAGCTATCTAATGATTCAATTAATTATCCTTCCTCCATAAGAATAACATTGCAAATTTGAAAGCCCAACATCGTAGCCTTGGAGTCCGACGCGAATAAGAATAAGATTCGGTTCATATACAGTATTATACCTTTCTAACAGTATGCGCGGATTTCTCCGACGATGCATACGAGTTGAAATAAAGGAAGAAAAGAAAAATGTTTATTTATTAATATACGTCCAGATTTTATAATCTTTTACGTTAAAAAAATGAGAAGACAAAGTTAGTACACCTAGATTGAGAGGAGTCCTACTTTTTTGGTGTATAAATCTCCTGTTATGCTTAGGCAAAGTGATAGTTTGTATAATCGTCTTGAGAAAGCGGTAGTTATGGTAGTCCCTAGAGGAGACATTAGCGCTATCCTGAATATAAGGCTGGAGGCACTTAGAGAACTTAGCACAGTTTATCTTTACATGTCTTGAACTGGTTTACGACATGAAATGGAAAGGCTGGCAACATAATGCAAATAATTGAACTGAAATGATCAGCAATATTATCACCTATTTCAACACCATTTTTATAATTTAAAATTGAAATATTAAGAAAACAAATGACACAGCAGTCAGTACAGATTCAATTACTTTTAGAAAAAAATCTCTTTTACAATAGTCAGTTTCAAAGAAAATCCTTTTTCATATATTATGTTAAGACATTTAAGTAGAATTTACATTTTGGAAGGTTTACCACAAATTAATATGAGCCTTTGATGTAGACAACAAAATCGTTTTAAAAATGGAACAGTGTTTAAACTTTTCAGCGTATATTTTATTCGTCTTGTGCGTGCGCCAGTAGACGGTGCGTGCGGTGGTCCCTGCGGGAGATCTCGTGATACTGGCCATTAAGATGTTGCACAAGTGTTTATTCATCAATGTTAAATAATAAACGTCTACCATTATAAAATAATGGCTACAGTTTATTTAAATGATAAATGCACAACCCTCAAATTTAATTTAACTTTCTGTGATAATCTTTGTTCCAAAAACTGTTTTGGAACCAACACTTTTATTAAAAGTGTTTACAAATATAACCTACAAAACTTGGTTAATTAATTAAAAAGGTTGAATATAATTTATCCGACTTATTCAGCGATGTCGGAGCAAACTGAGACAACTATAGCCTCGTTAAATATTATTTAAAACGAATACGAACAATAACCAAATTAATTACTAATAATTACTCTTCAGATAATACATTATGAGTTTTTATGTAATGCAGTGTTTTTTTTTCTTTTTTAAGTGAATAGTAGAGTTTTAATACTAAATATAAAGAGAGTCGTACAAAGTTCATTAAACTAGTATTTTCATTAAAATCCTCTTTAAATCCGTTTTATACTGATATTTTTTGCACATTTAAATTTGTCTACCACATATAGCCCAGCTTTCATCTTAGTAGGGGGACTTGGCCGAAGTAAGGGTGGAGCGGCAAAGAGCGGCCCCCCCCCCCCCCCCGAGACCACCCAAGTTGTGGACCCCCCCCCCCCCGAGACCCCCCCCCCCGAGACCCCCCCCCCCCGAGACCACCCAAGTTGCGGACCCCCCCCCCCCCCGAGACCACCCGCGGCGTAAAGGTACCGACCCTCGGCCAGGTGCGACATTCCACACCTAGGGGAGCCGGCACAATAAAACCTCACCCCTGCGTGGGAGCGTCCGCCCGGCGATGTTACACAATAGCGCGTCTTATATTACCCATCACCCCACGCAGCTGCGCGTCCCTTCTCCGACCGTCACCTTACACAGGATAAGCAAACCGAGCATCGTCGGCCATTTTCTACACTCCCCGACATCAGTAGTTGCCTAGCTGCCGTAGTGACCGGACGTTCCTGCACTTCGCTCCGCTTGCTGCTTCCTTGCGCCTCTGTCTACGCCACTATCTTCTTTGGATACTTCTCACTTCAAATGTAAGTATTATTTCTAATTTACAATAACTAGTTATAATTAAATGTAGTTTTTACTTTTTATTAGATTTCAGTAAATTTTGACTTTGTCAAGAAACTCAAAGTGTACGATGATAATAGTTTTCACTGCTTCACACACAAAATGTTAAACATATGCAAATAAATATTTTTAATTTTACTAAACTATTCAAAATAGTTGTTAGCTTTTATCCCACATAGACTATGAATTGCAGCGCAACTCTTTAAACATCTTGTTACATTCTATCATATTAAACATAAATTATAAATCCATTATTGAGTCTCTGTAACATATTTTATTTTATTTTATTTTATTTTATTTTTATTTTTTTTATTTTTATTTATTTTTTTTTTTTTTATAATTTTACCTTTGTCTATAAACAGAAAGAGCAGGTTGGTTATAGTTTACACTACATCATACACAAAATGCTAACCATATGCGAAAAAAATATTTTTTTAATTTTATAAAAACTTTAAAAATAGTAGATTGGTTTGGTCACTTATAGACTATGTTTCGTAGCTCAAATAGTTTAAAGATCTACCTGATTTGTTTATAAAGCATGTAAATTTTAATCAATAAATTGAGTTATTAAAACGTTTGAATAAGCTAGTAGCGTATTTAGAGACTTTATATTCAACAAAAATGCGTATTCACAACTAGAGTAGTTTTGAAGAGTTTATTTAGGACTTAAACGTTTATACTTATTTATAATTTAATTTGTACTAGTAGTATGGAGATGTAGTTATATTTCATGTGACCCCCCCCCCCCCCGCCCTTAGCCTTAGACTGAAAATAGCGTCAGAGTTCTAATGCGTAGCGTTATTTGTTTACAGATCATCATGAACAACGTTGTGCTGGAACGCCGCTTCTCCTGCGCCCAGTGCGGAAAGTCGTTCAAGAAACGAGACCACGTTAACGAACATGTCCGCTCCGTCCACGGTGGGGCCAACTTCCCGTGTCCCGAGTGTGGACAATCGTTTACGAGGGAATCAAACCGTCGTCGCCACATCAACGCAAAACATGCTGAGCAGATTCAACCGGTGATGAACCCTGCATTCAGACCGGGTCAGTATCTTAAACATTATTTATATCCACTAAATAGTCATATGTCTGAAATTCTTCTCTCATTCGTAGTTTTCATAATGATGAGAAAGAAATCCAATTTAACATCCGCTTCACTGTAACTTAGATCATTTATTTGATTCCAATTAGCTAAACTTCATTCTCACTTAGAGTTCTGTAGCATTCGCACTCGAGATGTAATTATGATAAAAAGATTTACACCATTCACTATGTTTATTCAACTAATATAAAATATTCTAATCATGTCTATGATTTTCTTTATAGACTTCGTGCCTACACCGAGTCCGGCGGAACCGCGACCCGGGCCCTCAAATGCTCCTGTCTTTGCGCCGAGACCTGGCCCCTCAACTGCTCCTGACGTCGAGCCCAGGCCTGGCCCCTCAACTGCTCCTGACTGTGAACCGAGGCCCGGCCCCTCCAATGCTCCTGACATCGAGCCGAGACCATCTCAAGCCCCAGTACCTGCTGGAGTTCCTACAAGAGGTATGTATTTATCTTTAACTTCAAACTATCTTGTCTAAAATGTAAAAATTCATCCAGATATTTGATACCAACTACATGGACCATACTACCAAAGTATTTTGTTTCAAAGACTCTTGACCAATCTTAATATAAAATGAATCTCAATCGCAATGTGGACATTCAGAAAATATTTGAACTTTCTCCAGTTTTACAATTCAATGAATCCCATTGCAAAGTAAGTATAATAAATATTCAGTTTTTTCATATCAGTTTGGAATCTGTTTCTTTTATCATGTTTAGCATTATAATTATACATGTGACTATAGCATTGTGTGTTTTTTCAGACCATGTATGCGCAGGGTGCGGACAATCCTTCACGAGGAAGCATAACATGCAGTTCCACGCCCGGTACCGTTGCAAAGCCCTACGTGCGGAACGCCAGCCTGACCAGACCGGTGGAGTACAGCCACCTTCGCCTGCCCCCTCGTCGCCGTCATCCGTGGCAACTTCAAACGAAGACGTCGAAGAGGCGCCTGTGATCCCTGACGGCTTAGCTCCTGTGGGGTTCACCGAGGTAGAGACGGCGTTCCGCGGGCGGCTCAAAACCTACCGCTTGACTGAACCCGCAGACGAGACAGTTACCCTGCAGGAGTTTCTTCTGCCGCTAAGGACACAGGTAACCACACTCATGCGACAGATTCTAGTTCACACTCATGCCATCAAGTCTAATCTCTGGGTCGAATGCGAATTTGTTAACATTCACGGCGAGTCTTGTAGGCGTGCCTTCAAGACAAAGAATGTCGATATCTTCCACACAAGTGATGTTGATAATATTTGTCAAGACTTCATTAACAAAATCTTGTTGGAGAAGGAGACATGCGAGATGAAGGGCTCGGGGTGGAGCTTTGTTAGGGTTTTAGATATGGAGGTGAGAGTTAATGTTTACTGCCCTATCAGAGGTAGCTCCTTCATCCCCCTTCCTCGCGACATCGCCGTGAAGCATGCCGTGGTAAATGTGTATAACGATGCGGATGAACGTTGCTTTGAATATGCTATGCTAAGTAAATTCATTCAAAATGCTCCTAGTAATCAACTCACTACAAATTATTTCACAGCAGAGGTCAGGGCACGTTCAAATCTAAATTTTGATGGACTGGAGTTTCCGGTTAGATTAGACAAAATCCGCTCGTTTGAACGCAACAACCCTGGCATAAGCATAAATGTGTACGGTCTGGACAAGAAGAAACAGAAGAGGCAGCAAGATAGACAAGAACACTATGTCTTCCCGCTTCGCGTTGTGGAACGAGAGCTACCGAACCACTTCGATCTGCTATTCCTAACTGATGAACGGACCACCCACTATGCGTACATCGCTGACTTCGAGAGGCTAGTTGGTAGCCAAATAACACGTCGTGGACATCGTTTGTACATTTGTAGGAGATGTTTCGCGCATTTTGACAACCGACCTAACAAACTGGGTCTCACAGGAGAGCAGCGGTTAGAGGAACACAGGCGTTACTGCTACAAAAACGCACCATTGAGAACCGATGTTGCGGAAGAAGAGCACATCATGTTCAATCGGCCCGAGCGTACTAAGAGGAGTCGATTCACGATCTATGCCGACTTTGAGAGTATGCTCGTACCCTTTGAGGCTGATAGGCCTATTCATCCCACACCAACTGTTCGACCGCCTGCTTGGGACCCTGCAACTAACAGAATGACTGGTCAACAGCGCATGGGTGGTACGCCCAACAACGTTAGGAATGTCCACAGACCGTACGCTTATGCCTATTACATTCGCGACGACCTGAGAACAGCCGACGAGGGAGACTGCGACGACGATGATCAGGATTCCAACACCTTCTCCAAGCTGCGGATGTACAGAGGCGAGGATGCTGCGCAGCATTTTATCAACGCTGTACGGGATGACGTACGGAAGATTGGCGACATCCTTTACGGCCAGCGCATGCCCGGAGACCCACCTCAGTTGACAGAGCAGGAAGAACTTCAATTCCGACGTGCCACTGTCTGTCACATCTGTAAACGGGAATTCGGCCCTAACGATGGTGAAGATAAGATGAAAGTTAGGGATCACCAACACTCGCCTCCGTACAACTACAGAGGAGCTGCTCATCGTTCGTGCAACCTCCGCTACAGGGAGCAGGAGACCGTCAATATGTATTTCCATAACTTGTCAAACTACGACGCCCACTTCATCGTGCGTGAGTTAGGCGTGGACAAAGGAGACGTTGAGGTACTCGCCAACACCGAGGAGAAGTACATAACTTTCTCGAAGCGATTCAAATATCCGGGCGCGGGCCGGCGGAATAGTATTAAGTTACAATTCGTTGATTCGTACCGCCTCATGTCTAAGGCATTAGGCACATTGGCGTCTATTCTGCCGGCCAACAAAATGCACCTTACGCGCGCCCGGCACCAAGATCAAGAAGACTTTGATTTGCTTCGAAGGAAGGGAATCTTCCCCTACGAGTACGTCACGTCCATGGAGGTACTTAATGATGATCACCTGCCACCTAAAGATGTCTTCGGAGAAAATGTCACCGACGAGGACTACGCACACGCCCAACGCGTATGGGATAAGTTCAGTTGCACATCCCTCGGGCAGTACGCAGAAATATATCTGATGACCGATGTTCTGCTACTCGCCGACGTCTTCGAGGGATTCAGAGAAATGTGCATGACGCATTACAACTTGGATCCTGCGCATTATCTTACTCTGCCTTCATACGCGTGGGACGTAATGCTACTCAAGACTGGAGTGGTGCTCGATACCTTGCGAGATGTCGATATGTACTTGTTCTTTGAGAAGGGCATCCGAGGTGGACTGACCCAATGCGTCACTAGGCACGTTGTCGCCAACAACAAATACACAAGAGCTGAAGATGGCGGCAACCGAGACGGCCAGAGCGCATCGACAAGTGGAGGTGTCGTAGAACACGACAACGATACATTTTTAATGTATTATGATGCAAATAACCTCTACGGATGGGCCATGTCAGAACCACTTCCCTACAAAGATTTCGAGTGGCTTTCGCAGCAGGAAATCGCCGACTTGAACATCACGGACATACCGGCAGACGGCGAGTATGGATATGTTTTGGAAGTCGACCTGGAGTACCCAAGAGACCAGGCGCTCCACGACAAACACCGCGACCTCCCGTTCTGTCCGGAAGTACGAAAGTCGCCGGCTTACCAGCTGCCCTACTCATCAGAAGACATCATTAATAGCGGAGCAGGACAATCCAGCAAACTAATGGCTACTCTCACGGACAAGGATGAATACGTGATCCACTATCGTTACTTACAACAAGCGATCGAGAATGGACTGCGTGTTCGCCGTGTTCACCGGGTTATGCGTTTTAAACAGTCGCCGTGGTTAAAACCGTACGTGATGCTGAATACCGAACTGAGACGGCAGGCCAACAATAAATTTGAAGTAGAAATGTTTAAATTGATGGTCAATGCTGTCTACGGTATGAGTCTCCAGAATGTGAGAAAACACCAAAACATGAAGATCGCCACATCCCGCAAGACATACACGAAGTACGTGGCCAAGGCAAATTTCAACGATCGAATTTGGTACGATGAGAACTTGGCACTACTAAATATGGCGAAAGTACGAGTTGTACTCAACAAGCCAGTCTATGCGGGAATGTGCATTCTGGACCACAGTAAACGGTGGATGTACGGTTTTCACTACGATATGGTAGAAAGGTACGGCATCGAGAATATAAAGATGGCCTACATGGACACAGATGGTATCGTCTACGCCATCCGTACCCTAGACGTCTACCGCGACATGATGACGCACCTGGACGACTTCGACACCAGCAACTATCCCCAGAACCACATGTGCTACGACGGGCGCAACGCTAGGGTTTTGGGGAAATTCAAGGACGAAGTCGGTGGGAGAGTTATTAGGTTATTCGTCGGCTTGATGGCAAAATTATATTGTATGGTATCCGGAGGCTTTACGTGTGCTGTTGGTAACGGAGATGACGACGACTGTGGTGCGCCTCCGCCGATAAAGCGGGCAAAGGGCGTCAACCGCGCCGTAGTTGCAAAGGAACTGTCCGTACAAGATTACCTAGATTGTTTATACAACAAGACTATCAAAAGTACGGACAACCAGAGGTTCCAAAGCAAACACCACATAATATACACCGTTGTGGTAAGGAAGCGGTCCCTGGCACCATATGATGATAAACGTTACGTAATGCCAGAGGACGGAATAAACACGCTTCCGTGGGGGCACTATGCTATTCCCCCCAGGGCGCCACCGTTACCTCCAGCTCTACCAGCGCCGATGGACGTAGACGACTAGACAGTATAATTTAAGTCGCATGAGTGTGATCGGGTAGGCTCTGTTCGGATCTCGGGAGTGTATTCGTGTGATGGACTGTGATATGGACTGTTTATGGACTGTTGTGGACTGTGATATGAACTTTTATTTATTTTTGTGTGTAAATTTTTCTTGTTGTTGATTGTATGTAAAGTTTATAAACGAATCAAATTCATTTGTTGATTATTTTATAAATGTTTTATCCTTGTTGTGTATTATATAAATTTCTATTCTTTTGTAAATAATGTATAAACTTCATTCTTGTAAATTAATGTTCTGTTGAATCATTTCTTTTAATACACTCAAGGAAAGTTTTAAGATTGTTTCAATAAATCTACCCTTTTGTATTGATCTTTTAAAATATTGTATCAAGTTCATTTTCAAATATTGTATAAAGTTTCTATTATGTCGAATAATTTCAGAACACTCGATGTTAGGTTTAAGAATGATTCAATAAATCTAGTCATTTGTATTGACATACTTGTTTTCATTTTCCAGTTTTACACTTAGTAATAAGATCATTCACTGTCAGACTCTTTGCTTTTTAAAAATACTAAGATATCAAACTCTTTTCACTTTGAAAGTAAAATATAAATGACGAGTCTGCACAGATGTGTACAAATACTTAAACTATCAGACTCTTTTGAAATATAAAGTTACTGGACTCTCTGGTCTTTGAAAGTAAAAATGTAATGTCGAGTCTGTATAAAGGTTAAACTAATAGGCTCTTTTCACTTTGAACTATTATGTCAAATATGTGCAATGAGTAAATTATCAGACTCTTTTGAAATATTGAGTTACTAGACCCTCTGGTCTTTGAAAGTAAATTATAAATGTCGAGTCTGTTCAAAGATTAAACTATCTGATTTTTCTAAATGCACTTTAAAATATTGAGCCTATTCAAAAATGAAAACTTACATACTAAAAGGAAATGAAAAGATTGGTGTTTGTTGAGTACTCATTTTTATTACAAGAAAAAAAAAATATCATTACACGATAAATGAAAAAGATTTTTACTTTACAATACAAAGAAAAATAAAAGATTTTTACAAAGAAAAAGCAAACATTGCTACAAGTGTTTATACAATCTGGTGAATAGTTTTCTGATCATCGCATCATTGTGAGCGGTGGAGGTGTCGTCGAAGAGCTGCACGAAGTCCATCATCCTCATATCATGGTGAGTTCGGTAGTACAGGTAAGTCAGACAGTAGTGACCGCAGACTGTGCTGTCATCATCTTGTAGGCGATACTCGTTGTACAGGTAACGACGAGCGTTACGTCTCAGGAATCCTTGGTAGAAGTACAGATGCGGGGGTTGTCCGTAACTGTCGAAGAATTCAATGACATCACTCTTTCGGTCCAGGTAGAATGCAACCCAGTGCGTACCGGCTTCATTGTGTGGATCGGTATTCACAACGATTGCTGTAGACGGGGAGATGCGATGCGGTAGTCGGTCGGCGGCGTAGACCCCATGATTGTGCACTGGCAGAGTCGATAGATATTTCTCAATCTGATTGGTATTCATTCTACGGTGTCGATGCCAACAGTTGCGGTGGTAGTACTCGTTGTAGTGCTCGTAGACGTGTGAAAGCAAGAGCAGAAATACGAACTTGTTTCATCTGTAGATTCCAATTCATCGTCAATATTGTTAGTCAAAAATAACCATCCGTGCAATGCGATGCAATTGGAGAGTGAGCATCGATGGTTCGGTGATCTGTGATGGCGACATCGCAGCGTGGATTTCGATAGTAGATTGTTGATTGTCGCCAGTGAACCGCATCCGATATCGTCCAAGTCGATAACGTTGGTAGTGCAGTGATCAATAACTAAATGCCTGTATATAAAACTCTTCTTTTCCGATCCTTTGACATAGACGGTGTGTCGTTTGGCGATTATCTTTCTTAGCTTTTGTTCCAAGTCGTTGTAGCTAATGTCCCCTTGATCCCACTTTAATCCGTGATAGTGTTTCGATAGCCAGTGTGATTCTCGATGTTTGTCGATGGTCAGTTCGTCCCTGTTGAATGGCGGTTTGGCGATGTGATGCATCAGTAGTATTCCGCTGTCCACTTCCATAACGCAGACTTCCTTCATTATGTAATCATTGATGTTGTCTTTGAAACTCTGGAAATCAATAATGATGGGAGCAGCCAAATTCCTGCAACGTACTCTGCGTAAGCGATCCATCTCGTACGAGTGTTGATGAGAGACTAACCACCAAAGTCGACCATCACGTTGCGGTGTCGATCGATTTCAATTACGTTGTCAAACTCTGCGTACACCAAACAGTTGACAGTCTCGGTTAGCGCGGTGCCGAATCCCAGCTCCATACGCACGCTGCCGTTGCGTACGAGATTCCAGTGGCCGGTATCGCTGGCAGACAGGTCGGGTGTTAGATCAAACACTAGAAGGCAGTAGCCGTTTTCGAAATCTTCTCTGCTGATCACGTTTCCAGCGTCTGAGAAATGTATTCCCGTGCCATTGAATATTGTGTTGTACGCCATAATGAACTTTGCACTAGCAGCAGGAGAGAACTTGGGTTGGAGTGGTTTGGCCGGCACCTGTTCACCGTCCACGTACAGTGAGAAGTAGTTCAAATCGAAATTCTTGAAATTGTACGGATTCTTTTTGACATCACCGTTGAATGCGGCATTGGTTACCATACCGACAATCACGCGCTTCGGAACTTGTCCCAGAAATACGTTGTCCAGAGTCTTGCTCCTTATGCCGGAAGCGAGCGTGAATGATTTCACGTCCACTCGTGTGATTGGATATTTAGCGGTGCCGGACTGTAGTATCTTGCTGTGCGCCAACAGTACGGTCGGGCTGACTTTGCATCTTCTAATCCACAGGTTCGCATCGACGATATGCACTTTGTAGTCACCTTCGTGTACCATTATGGAGAATGCATCTTTCGACCTGTTTAACTTGAAGCGTAGCTCGACTCCGTTCAAAAGATATTTATTCTGATTACACATGTCCAAATGCAGATGACCGACCATATCGATTTCTCGTCCTCCTTTCGTTAGCTTACGTCTCTTTTCCAATCCATCATTATCGTCTTCGGTGTTTTCCATATGGCCTGAATCATCGGCGTTCCACAGCACGGACGATAGATGTGATTTCCTGGCATCGAATCCGTAGTTCAATACTGTTTCGATGTACGCTCGATAGGCGTAAGTGTTGTTTTGTGGTGTAACCAATTTTTGATTCATGCACATGTCCACTTGACTGAACAACGAGTGTAGCCAGTTATTTATCGGACCAGCTTTTGTTGCATCATCCGCAGCGATCGCCGATCCGTCCGCCTTGATTATCGATGCTGTGACTTCCAGCATTGTTTGCGAAAGATCGGTGTACTCTTCGCCATTGCCGGGCACTACAAACTCTATCGGTGAGTCGTCCGTCAGTGTGGATATCGGTTTGTATTGGATCCATTTTCCATTTTCGATACTCGTCTGTGTGGGCGGTAGTGAAAACAAGTCCAGCTCCGTCTTGACGCATTCGCATGATCTTTGATGTATGAACGACATGATTAATTAAAAATATCTCTTATTGCCTTTGTCACTTTCCTTTTATTCTTAACTGCTGCTTTTCTCTTCTTGGACGGCGATGATGACGTCCTTCCTCTAAGGAGTTTAGCCAGAGACTGAGGTGTGACACGCTGTGTGCCACGGCCACTCGACTGCTTCCTGCCGCCAGACATAGCGCGCTTCGCGGAAGTCTTGCGCGTTGCGCGTTTCGCGCCACTCTTACGCGATTCGCGCTTTTTGGATGCCGGACGGATGCGTTTGCCGCCACCACGGAGAACTCGTTCAATCTTGTCATCGGCCGTGCGTTTCAACGAGCCGGTAAACTCTTTCATGCGCTCCTCTGCCGCATCTCTGGGATGTTTCGTGCGGAGAGTCACATCACCTAGAAAACCCATTCCGGACTTTAACGCTTCTCTGCCCAATGCCGCAACTCCGCTCTTGATTATCGGAGATACGGTGCGAAACATTCCGCCCAAGAAGCTGCCGACTCCATGTCCTCTCTGATAGGCAGCACCGCGAAACACTTTGTCTATCGATCCGCCCGTCTGCGAATGCTGGCGATAGTAGTACGCCATGTACGGATCGTTCGAAGTCATTATTACAGTTAATTATGCAGAGCTCTTCTGAAATGCAGCTTCACGTACGACGTCCCGAACAGGAATGACAGGTTTTGGCCCGTGTGATCCCTGAGGTCGATTTCCACAGTCTCGAATGCTCCTTTGGTGATCGGTACGTAATGCGGACTGGTGTAGAGTACAGTCTTATTCGCCCCGTGCACGTAGTCACCTCTGTCAATGTTGATGATCTTCAATAGCGGGGCAGAAGCGTCTCCGATCAACTGCGGCTCAATCAGATCGCAGTACACGTACATGTTAGCTGGAAGCCCCATTGATAGATTCGGTGGCCATGACGCTTTATTGTTTTTCACAATGTCCTTCTGTTGCGGATCGAATCCCAACTGTAAAGCTAGTTTATAGTCTAAATGTATCGCAACCACATCTTCTTTCAGTATTTTTATTTCCACTCTGTCCGCATCTTTGTCATAAGTGAACTCCACGTAATCGATGAGGTCCTTTGCATCATTAATCATATTCAGCAGTTCGGTTATATTCTTGTAGTAACCCATGTCCAGAGTAAACGTGTACTTGTCTGGCTCTTCCATACCTATGGCGGAAAGAATAGTATCCTGTTCGATTATTATAATCTCGTTTTTGCCCACTAATGGAAATGAACATGGATAGTGAGATTCCACCAGAGCCATCTCCCATGCACCTTCCAATCGTATCTGTTTCGAAAGATGCGTAGTGTAGTTTGACACCTTATTGTTGGGGAAATATTCCATAGAACTGTTGCTGGGTAGCGTCAGGAAGAATTGCGAGTTAGACATTTTGTAAGTCTTGCGCTCTCACCCAAGAGTTAAACTCGTCTCCGTAACCTCGCCACTTGACGTAATAACGCTTACTGGTGCCTCTGCCACGAGTGTCCAGTATTTTGTCAATCTTGAATAGTTGATCACTCCGATAGATTACTTTCTGTAATTCGTGTTCGTAAAACTGACCGGTCAAAACTTCACCTTTGAGGTCCGCCAACGTGTACATGGGCAGCGGCATCAGAGTGTTCACTTTACGAATAGTAAACACTTCGTTACTCCAATTGGTCTCGTAGCCTTTGGCGAACGTGCCCTTCTCCTTTGCTATGCGCACTGTGTCACCAATCTTGAGTTTAGGCTTAACACGGCGTGGAATTTTACTGTACATGCGTTGTAGCACTTGTACTATCGTCCGATCATTTTTCACATCGATGGGGCGCAATCCGCCACCGAGACTCTTGTGTTCACTGGCGTTGTATGCTTTCACCAGTTTGTTCAGTACATCGATATATCGGTAAGTGTTTTTGTAAGTCAGGTAACGCCACATGCGAGACTTTAATGTACGATTCACGCGTTCCACTACTGCTGCTTTAACATCGGGATTCTGCGTAGTCACATATTTTATTCCGTACTTTTTGAATAACTGTCTGGTCTTGGCGCCGGTAAACTCTGTTCCTTTGTCAGACTGGAGGCAACGCGGAGTTTTAGTCGCTTCTTTGAATATTTCTTCGAATGCCACTGCCACTTCTGCACCTTCCTTTCTCTTCAACGCTCTCACGTACAGGCGTTTACTGAACACATCTATCACGGTCAGCAGGTAATTGACTCCATCGTTGTATTTACTCAATCCTCGCATATCATTCAAGTCCGCTTGCCACAGTTCATACGGGCCAAAAACAGAGTACTGGTTGCGTGGGAAGCGTTTACGAGCCGGTTTGTGTAATGTATAAGTATCCTGTGATTGTAGCCATTCGATTACTTTCGACTTTGAAATATCTCCCTTGCGTGCAGCTCGCACTAGCGGTGTGACACCGCCGAACGCACCGGGCTCGCCGGGGTTGTAATAGAGCCGGTCCATGCTCACTTGGCCGGATACGGTTCCCACCTGTCTAAAAAGCCCAGCGGCTCCCTGTCCCACTGGTATTCATCCCTGTTTGCGGGAGTTGACGTAGCATAGCCGCCAGTCGCCGCTTCTTCAATCGGTGTTTTCGCTAGATAATCATCGACCTCACGTAATGTTCTCTGTAATGATGTCTCACCGCGTCGCTCCTTAGCTCCTCGTTTCACTATTGCCCACGAACGTAGCCGCTCTCGCATCGGTGTTCTGCGTGGTGATGGTGCACTCGGTGAACTGGTCATCCGCAATGATGATTTGAATGTGTCATTCAATTCCCGTAACGCTCTGGTATTATTTATAAATTCTAGAGGTACATTCATTTCTTTCAAAGCGGTCATCACTTCCATCCATCCTGGCGGTATACGTTCGGTCATTCGAACTCTCACTATGTTATTCAAAATATCAACTATATTCGCATTCGGTAGTTTTCGACCATCGATAAACACCGAGTAGTTGATATCCCAACTGATTCGACTATCGGGTTTTTTCATAAACCGTAACAGATTGCGGGCGTCACTCCTGTATGTCTTTGAGAACATTTCGACAATCTCATCGGCTGGCCCTTCCGCTGCACCCCGTGTCGGGTGTTGGGCATCATCACCGAATGTAGCATCCACGATTGGAATATTAATCGACTGTCGATTATTAGAGGCAAAGTGTAAGAAACGTTGCAACGCCTGATTGTACAGTTTCCATTTTTCACTATCGTCTATACTCTTGTTATTCATTATTTTCTGCATCTCCACATCCAGTCCTTCCGTAGTGGACAAATTGTTTGATGACTTCTCCGATGATGTAGACTGTAAACGCTCAATAAGCTCTTGCGGGACGATAGCCATCTTCTTTGCGTGCTCCATTATTGATGTGCAGCAGCGGCCGGTCGGAAGTGTAGTTTAACGGTCAACGCTCCGTGACGGAATGAGAGATCTCGCTTTAAGATGTCCTTCACATAAATTCTCACACTTTCGAATGTCTTCTTTCTCACCGGTACGTAGTGCGGATCATTGATGAGTGCTGCCTTGTACGTCCCATAATCATCTATCGTGTGGGATATATTGATAATCCTCAATAATGGTGTACGGGCATCGCTTAATATTTGTTCTTCAATCAGATCGCAGTACACGAGCATATGTGATGGTAAACCAAGACTTAAATTAATCGGTCTAGTACTCGTTTGTAAACCTGGTGCATTTACCAATTCGTCTCCCCGTACTATTCCTAACTGAAGTCCGATTTTTGGGGAACCGGCCACTCCTTCGGTAGTTCCCAATGTATTTGTTCCGAACGTCACTTTAAGACGCTTTGCTTCGTCAATATCGAATACACTTCCAGTTTTCTTTACAGTTTTCAACCCGTTGATGTGTTTCAACAAATCTTCGGCTGAAGTGTAGTGTCCGGGATTTGGTTTAACGTCGACGATCCATACTTCTTTTTTGCTGAATGGTTTGCCTTCTTTTCCTGCAGACTTCTTGACTTCTTCCTTTTTGTAACCAAATATTTTTAGTAGAGCATCGGAGTCTACTGTTGCGAGCGTACATGGATAATGCGCTTCTACGAGCGCTACTTCCCAATCTCTACCGTCCAAGCAAATGTAATTCGGTAGTTGTACAGTAAAATCATGTGTAGTATTTTTCGGATAATAATGTATTGAGGGACCCGTACCGCTAAGTAAAGTCAAATAAAATGGCTTCGTCTGGACATCCATTTCACTTTCCCAATGCACTACTGACTGCTGCCTGTAACACTGTGCTCAATAGTAATGGAATAAAAACTCCGCCACCTTTCTGCACTAGATACTTTCGTTTCTGTCCCCAACACTGTCCTTGTCTTACTAAGCGTCTCAGAGTCACTTTATGTTTGCTCAACTGACTTTTAGTCTTTCTCGACAGAGGTACGTTCCCACGTAGCACGTTGTAGGCGCACTCGCAGACTGAACGAATGCGACTCTTGTCACAAACCTTTAACAGTGCCTTGCGTTCCTTGGGTGTTGCATGTATCAGCGCTCTGAGCAGCGGTGCGTCCTTCTTCAAGCACGACATGATTGCAACTGACTTACTTTTATTTTTTCTTTGGTAAGTACACGTAGTTTACACGATCCTCGGGGAATATGCAAGTGCGTACTCTCATGTCCTCAGATGTCGACTGTTTCAAGTCCAAAAGTAGATAACCGTGTGCCTGTTTTGTGGCGTCACTGTAGGCTTCCTCTATGAACTTTGGGCTGTCTGGATATATCTGCCTGGCTAAATATCTGATTTGTACTCTGTCTCTGGGATTTTTAAAAAATATAATGTAGTGAGCATTTAGTGAGATGTCTCTCTGCCCACGACCCTGATGAAAAAGATTTTGAGTAATGAAAAACACACTGATGTTACGGTGATGACAACCCTTCGTGAATAGATCCACCACTCTATCATCTGCCTCACGCATCATATCGTCAATTATAACCAGTATTGGTTCCTTACCATCATAATCACTCAAGTCTGGTAAGCCCTCAATGTGGTTTATTTTGGAATTACTTACATCACCTCCTCCTCCACCACTACCATAATGCCAGTTGATTTTGGCAAATTTTACATCACACATTTCATTTATGTGTTCAATAAACTTGGACACAAAATGTGATTTACCGCTGCCCGATGGACCCGCCACAATGGCTGAGAATGGATGCTGCCACTTCAAGCTCATGACTGCTACTGACACTAAAACTAAATACCATACACTTTTCTTAATATAAAGGTTTGGGGTTTCATCTTAAAATAAAAGGCATTAGTTTATGCTGTAATGTACATGGATTATTTATTGCTTACGAAAGCTATCAAAATTTATAAAGGTTAATTAAATCTTGAGTCTTCTTTTTCTTGCTTTACAAAAATTCCAACGGTGTGAATTTACTGCCTGGAAGTGGACTGCGCTTCACCAGACGTAGGCGATCTCCGAAGCCGCTGTTGTACCTCTCGATGTCGTGATCGCTCAGGACTTGGTTGAAACGCCTGGGTAGGTAGACTCGTAGGAAGAAATCATCGCCGACTTGACCCTCGAGAATGACGACGACTGTCTCGCCGAATGGAGTAGTCACACGCTCCATCCCGCTGATCGCATAGCTGCACTCCTCTCGCAGATCAGACAGGCGGGTGTAGGCCGGAGAGCTGGACTTGCAGGTGTTCAATGATGTCCGCAGGTCCATCGTTACACCAGGTGCGGACTCTGAAGTCATGCTGCTGCTGATGCTCGACATGGTAATGATGAGAGTATGAGGATGATGCGACTAGTCGAAGTGGTCTCCAGGCGAAGAATGATGCTCGGTCGGTCCGTTCGTTCGGTTTTTGTTGCCTGCGACGCCATCTTGGAATTTTTTATGTGCGCAGGTGGTCGATGAAACGTGAGAAGGGTCGTCCCGCAGGTGTTTGGCACATTCCACAATGTCTAGACATCATAAATCTTCTTTTGTTTGTGCAGGTGGTCGATGAAATCTGAGAAGGATCGTCCCGCAGGTGTCCAATCTTTTGTTTGTGCAGGTGGCCGGATGCAGGTGGTCGATGTAATCTGAGAAGGGTCGTTCCGCTTCTTTTGTTTGTGCAGGTGGTCGATGAATTCTGAGAAGGGTGGCGACCATCATGGATTTTTTATGAGCGCAGGTGTTCGGCGAGGTCGCACTCCACAGTGTCTAGACGTTGTTCCTACAATGTTTTCTTGGTGGGTCTTCTACGCGCATCTTGCTTTTTCGGTTTTATCATTGGCTTTTTCGGTTTCTCTATTGTCTTACTGTATCGTGTTACTGTTTGTGTCAAGCCGCTAATCTTCGGTACTCCCGTAGCTTTATTAATCCACATATTCTCTGACTTGTCCACTACTTGGTTGACGCTCTCGTATAATTCACTATTCTTGTCTATAAATAATCCGCATCTGTACACCATATCCGAACCATCATACATTTCCATTTTTAATAGCACTGGTCCGCTGTTTGATGGATTTTGTACTGCGTAAAATTGTCCATTTTCAAGCCATGACACGATGGGGCAATCATCTGAAGGTTTTGGAACCCATCCTGGTTTTGCTGTTTCTTCCACTTTAGGCTTAGGCGTAGGTCTTATCCTCTTCTTAGGCCTCGGTGATGGTGGAACTGGTATCTGCTCGAGTGTAGCGTTGTCGTCCGCGGCGTTGATGTCGGCCATGAATGCATTCAAGTATTCGTCAATTAATCCGGACGCGCTCATGTCTGTACCGCACGAGTGACTGTGTAAGACTGAGTGAATCGCTTACTTACAGTGTATGAGTCGAACGACATTTTGTAAAAAGCGCGCGGGTTTCAAGGACATGCGGACGGTTATGTAACTAACGTTGATGGCGTGGGTAGTGTTTAGGCGGGAAGTAAATTATGTAAATTGAAAAATGGAATAAACGAAAATAAATGAAATAAACGAAATAAACGGAAATAAACAAAAATGAATGAATTAAAAAAAAAAAAAAAAAAAAAAAAAAAAAAAGTCAAATACCTCTACTAATTCGGGGGGGGGGGGGGGGGTCCGCAACTTGGGTGGTCTCGGGGGGGGGGGGGGGTGCCGCTCTTTGCCGCTCCACCCTTACTTCGGCCAAGTCCCCCTACTGGCTTATTCTGTAGTTGTTTTCCCCAAAACTGATGAGAATCGGACTTAAATCAAATGAACTATACATTAAAATTTGAAATTTTCCTGTTAGAATAACATTGAAATTTGGTTGAGCATTATAAACATCTTTTAATATACAGCTGTAAATATTTTTTTGTTTTGGTATAACCATAACCACGATATTAGATCGGTCATGTTTAATTGATTTACAACCGTAAATTTTAGCAATGGCTTGTGATAGTCCAAATTAATGTGTTCGATTTCGAGCATTAGTTTCTCTATGCTATGTTAGTATTTTGAAATACCGTATTGTTTGTATGCCTTATGAAATACCTTTAGCGTGTATGTGTTTGAAGTAAGGTTTTGATCTAGATTCATTCAAACTTTTACACAGATTATTCGGGGGGGGGGGGAGGGATTATGGGGGGGGATTATCCATAAGTTATTAAGGTGGTTCTTTGAGCCAAAACTTACGAAAACTATCACATAATGTAGTCCTATCTTGCTTGGTTTTCTTGCTATCCCTCAGTAAGTATAATAAGTTAACTGTGAATGTCTATGATATGAAACTTCGTACACTACCTGTGTTAAAAATTAATTTATTATTTAATTTCAATACTTTAAACCGTTTCTTAACGGTGGCAATGATAAGATTTCCTATGATTGAATGAGTATAAAAAATGTCTCCATTATTTTTTTATATTCAGAAATTAATTTTTTAAACTACCATTTTGAAACTATTTAAGATATAACGTAGAAATTCTAAAATAAACTACGTCTTTAATAGAGGTAGGTAATGTTGTTTTAAATAGACACACCTGTATGTGAAATAGAGTATCAAAACATTGATAATGGCCCATTTTATTGAAAAAAATATATTGACGAAAAACTAAGAGAGCTAGGATTATACTTTATGATATATATTTAGTTGTTTTGATTCAGAAAGTTTGATTCATCATGTAGTTGACGAAGAGTGTTTCTGAACACCCTGTATACTTCGGGCGTTATTCTTTTATAAATAATGCGTTATTGTCATATTGTTTTACAGTGAGGGAAGTCAGTTTAAAATGCGTACACTAGCGTGCCAAACCTACTCCGGGGAAACCCCCAAGAGGCAGTATATAACGCTATCTGCTTTGAACCTTGAACCTCACGCACTTACACAGCCGAGATAACATGGCATGTGACTTTATCTACAGCTTGAGTCAAATACAACTTAAAAAACAAAAATATTCAATGTTTTTATATGAACATATCCGTATTGTGGTTATATAATTCAGAAAAATAAATCACTCATTGTACACATGATAATAAAGAAAAGTATAACAGTAAACATACGCCTTAAATGCTTAGTTTAGCCAATGGCCACAAATTATTATTTTTCAATAGTTTTTTTTTTCAGCGAATTATTTTTATTTCAAGTTTAGAGTTAGGTCAAGGCAAGATCCTAAGAATTCCTGTTCAAAGTGAAATCCTGAAAACATTTTGCTAGTTCAATGTTCAAAACTTTATAATTTTGATATATTTTTTTTAAATAATTATTAATTATTTTGACAGATAAATAAACTGGACTCGGCCAAATGCCA
This sequence comes from Neoaliturus tenellus, assembly GCA_030545055.2. Taxonomy (NCBI): domain Eukaryota; kingdom Metazoa; phylum Arthropoda; class Insecta; order Hemiptera; family Cicadellidae; genus Neoaliturus; species Neoaliturus tenellus. Next base: position 33,458,264 of record CM061533.1, read on the forward strand.
TATTCATCAAACTCATTACATTCACACATGACGCATATTCACTTTAAATTAAACACCAGTGTGGGTCGATGTAATAACGATGTTATTAATTGTTATGTACAGATGGAGGTAACAAAAGAGAATAATGCCAAAATAAAATCAAACAAATATTAATCGAATGTGAATTCTCTACTACATTATTTTAATTACAATGACCTCAACTTTAAATTAAAATGAGTACACATTTCACAAAGGATTTAATTATGAACAGATCAGAAGTCAGAAACGTTTCATTATTTATTTTCAGCTTAGCTATTGGAATTGATATTTGGAATTATAAAAATAGGTGTATTTCTTTAAATCAGTGTTGCGCAATACTTATCTTCTATGGTGTTTATCGATAGTATATTTTAACTGTTTATTTAGTTTATTTATTTTTTTAAATATTTTTATAATTATAGGAAAGAAATTTCCAATAAATGGTGATAGGAGAAATTCTTAAGTTTAAATATTACTACGTTAAATTAAAAATAAACTATTAATCAAATAATATAAAAATGATGACTGTACAAATAAGAAACTAAAAAGTATTAAAAAGAAGAGAATCCTATAATTCAACAGTAGTAATGCCGGTCACTTGAGGTCTAACATGGGCTCTTATGGGGAGTAGGCGTAACGAGGATCGGGCACAAAAAATGGCGTGCGCATGCGCCAATTTTTTTTGTGACGTCAGCTGTTTTTTTGTGACGTCACCAAGATGGCGGCGTTCGCGCCAATTTTTAAGATGGCGGCGTTTTTTGTGACGTCATGGCGGCGTTTTTTTTGTGACGTCATCAAGATGGCGGCTCCCGCCAATTTGACTGTTTTTCTGTGACGTCATCGCAGCGCCCGCGCCAATTAAGATGGTAGCGTCCGCGCCTGACAGGTGCCGATTGCGTCGATGGCTGCCGTTTGGTGGGAACTGTTTTGGGACCGCCTACATGACCACATGAACGTTACTGGGGGAGCGTGTGTACCAATATGGCAGCGCCCAGCGGGTGACACCCACACTAGTGTGGCCCCGCGCCACGTCACCATCTGCGGGGACCACCCCCAGTTTGTGTTTGGGTTGTGTGGCACCCTTGCGCCAATTTTGCCTAATATTCGCGCCAATCGTCTGCCGTTTTTTCTGTCATCATGGGGAACAAGACCATATGGATTGCTGGGGTCATACTATATAAAGTGTACACAATACTATATAAAGTTTAGAATATGTAAAATGATGTACAACACCTAAATAAAGTGCATATTATACTATATAAAGTGAAAAACATGAAAATTTTGGCTTAAAAATCTAAAAAAACGCAAATATCTCGAAAATGGTGTGTCCTAGGGGTCTGGGGACCTCAAAAAACCACCTTCTACGAAGTAGAGGTGCCCCTGGGGGGTAGGTACCCTAAAATAACAAAATTAACCAAAATGTTGCGGGTTGCATTCAAAAAATGAAGGGGCAAAACTTTGAAAAATCATATCTTAGGAATGGCTTCATGTATTAACTTCATACTTGGTATGTGTGTACACTTAGTTGGTATATAAAAATGCATGGCACAAGGTATCCAAAAAATGAAGGCGCGAAAAAGTTTTATTTTTTATCTTGGAAATGGCACTACGGATTTTCTTTAAACTTGGTATGTGTATATGTGTAGTGTTAGTATGTAATAAAATGCTAAGCATCACTTCCCAAATTCAAGGTCACAACTGTTAAAAATAAAAAAAACATATAACTATTAATTTTTTATCCCCTGCTGGTGTATGACTGTTCCTTTGAGTCTCTAAGTATTTGTTAAGACTAAGAAGAGTGTAGTGGTCAAGGTCAGACATATTAAAAAATAAAAAACATCTTAAAATAACAGACAGAGGCCTACAGGCCTGTTGGCGCCGGGCTCTACCTTCTCAATAGCAGATCAATACTTAGGAGGTGAAGGCAGTATAGTGTTATGGTATTATCTTAAAGAAAAATCCTTATATTTTTAAGACAGAGGGTGAGCAGTCTTTATAAGTTAGCAGATACTAGTACAATTTTATTGAAGGGAAATACATAGCAGTTTATAATGTAACTCAGCTGGTCTTGCGTAACATAACCTCACTTTTGATTGTACTTTTGCTGTACATATAGTAATACCAGTCCCTTAGTGATTTTCTATAAAGTTATAGTTATCAGCTCTATTGCTTCAGTCTCAGACGTGATAATGTACAGATGTGTTGGTCTCGTGTAACATAACCTTACACTGCACTTTAGTACTTTATTAGTAAAAATTACAGTATACAGTATACAGGGGGTCTGCTGAACCCCTATAAAACCAGAGCTATCATCTCTATTGTTCCAGTGTCTTTTCAGACGTGGTACTGTACAGACGTGCGTGTAACATAACCTCACTTTTTATTGTACTTTTACTGTACATATAGTAATACCAATCCCTAGTGAGTCTCTATAAAACCTGGGCTATCAGCTCTATTGCTTCAGTGTCTTTCCAGACGTGGTACTGTACAGACGTGCGTGTAACATAACCTCACTTTCTATTGTACTTTTACTGTACATATAGTAATACCAGTCCCTAGTGAGCCACTATAAAACCAGAGCTATCAGCTCTATTGCTTCAGTGTCTTTCCAGACGTGATACTGTTCAGACGTGCAGGTCTCACGTAACATAACCTCACTTTTACTGTACATATAGTAATACCAGAGTGAGTCCATAGTGAGTCTCTATAAAACTAGAGCTATCAGTTCTATTGCTTTAGTGTCTTTCCAGACGTGGTACTGTACAGACGTGTGTGTAATATAACCTCACTTTTTATTGTACTTTTACTGTACATATAGTAATACCAGAGTGAGTCCATAGTGAGTCTCTATAAAACCAGAGCTATCAGTTTTATTGCTTCAGTGTCAGACGTGGTACTGTTCAGATGTGCGTGTAACATAACCTCACTTTTGATTGTACTTTTACTGTACATATAGTAATACCAGAGCGAGTCCTTAGTGAGTCTCTATAAAACCTGGGCTATCAGCTCTATCGCTTCAGTGTCTTTCCAGACGTGATACTGTACAGACGTGCCGGTCTTGCGTAACATAATCTTACACTACACTTGCACTCTAGCAATATATTAGTAAATTTAAAGTCCCTAGTGAGCCTTTATAAAATCATAGCTATCAGCTCTATCGGTTTAGTTTGGTTCCAGACGTGATACTGTACAGACGTGCGGGTAACATAACCTCACTTTTGATTGTACTTTTACTGTACATATAGTAATACCAGAGTGGTCCCTTAGTGATATTTTATAAAGTTATAGTTATCAACTCTATTGCTTTAGTCTCAGACGTGGTACTGTACAGACGTGCGGGTAACATAACCTCAATTTTACTATAAAAATCCCAATTTCTCTTCATAATAAGATTAGTATTTTTATAAAAATGGAATTGTCTTCTAAAATGGGTTCTCAAAATATGACTGAACCAATCCATTTTATTAGCGAGGACCAGTGGTACATAAAAAAATTCAGGTTGTATGGTCTTAAAACCATTTTTAAGTTTACAAACCCCCCAGCCGGAACGTCCGAATTTGAATGGCTTAGACAAGGTTTTGCTCAAATAGTTGAGAGAGCGAAATCCGAATGCCATCCTAATGATTACCTTGGCTTTACATTAGATAGCATTAATTTGAAAACCAAAGAGTCAGGGTATGTAGTTCCACGTCCAGCTTCTGAAGTTAACAGTGATGTCCTTTGGAGTGTGTTTGGAGGTATTGTTCAATCTAACTCTGAAAATATCAAATCAACTGACACGTTTAGAGTTGATGTGGTGAGAGTCAACGTGCCTGTAGGTCGTGGTAGAAAACGCCCTGGATTCTATAACACCTTCGAAGAAGAGTGTAAGGCGAGGCAGGGAATTGTTGTCATAAAAAACAAAGATAACTTGTGTCTTCCCAGGGCTTTGGTAGTGGCAAAAGCGTATGCGAAGAATGATCCCCAAACCTATGCTATTCGAAAGGATAAAGGCCTTAGGCAAACACTTAGAGCTAAAAAATTAATTGCAAAGGCGAGAGTAGAGATCCCAGAGGAAGGAGCGGGCATTCCTGAGCTTGAGAAGCTTCAGGCTCATCTTAAAAAGTACAGAATAACTGTTTATAACTACAGCTCAAAAGGCCGTGATGTATACTTTTCTGGTGGCAGCGAAGATGCTAACCTTAAAATTAACTTGCTTTTCCATAATGGCCATTATAATGTAATTACTAGTCTCACAGCTGCTTTTGCTTGTGTCTACTACTGTGAGGCGTGCCATGTCCCTTCCAATAATAAGTTTGAACATCGATGCACTAACAAATGCACATCATGTCACTCCATATCTCCTCCATGTAAGCTTGAGCATGGAGGCCTTACTTGTCGATTTTGCCATCGCCACTTTAAAAATGAGCAGTGTTTGATAGCCCATCGTGGTCAAGTTTGTAAAATGAATAATTTTGCCATAATTGCCAAAAACTGGTCTTTCCAACAAAACGCAAATCGGCTCATGTATGTGGAGAGGTGTTTTGTAATACTTGCAAAGACTATAAACCGGCTGATCACCGGTGTTTTATGCGTGTAGACAAGCAAAGCCCTAAAGACCACGATTTCTTATTTATATTCTTTGATTTGGAGACCCGCCAAGACGAATCACTGGCTTCCGATAGTGAAACTAAAATTCATAGAGTCAACTTGTGCGTGTCCCAACAGTACTGCTTTAAATGTATCAAAGGAAGTGACTGTGATACATGTTTGGAACGGCAAAAGATATTTAAAGAAGACCCTGTCAAACAATTTATGGACTATGTCATGCAGGTGAGGAAAACTTTTAAGACTGTATGTGTGATTGCCCATAATGGACAGGGCTTTGACTTTCAGTTTATCTTAAAGTATTTGATGGAGGAAACTAAATTTGTCCCAAACGTAACTTCTCGGGGGACTAAAGCAATCTTAATTGAAGTAGATAATGTAAGGTTTATCGATTCACTTAGCTACTTCCCCATGTCCCTCTCTGCACTCCCTAAAGCGTTTGACCTGCCTTTAGAGAAGAAGAAAGGCTATTTCCCACATCTTTTCAACACATTGGCGAATCAAAATTATGTAGGCCCTATGCCAGCCAAGGAGTATTACTGTCCAGACTCTATGTTTGAAGAGTCCCATTCAGCTTTTGAAAAGTGGTATGACGAGCGAGTAGCAGAATATTACAAATTTGACTTTCAAAAGGAGATCTTAGAATATTGCATTTCAGATGTCGAGATTTTGGCCCAAGCCTGTATTAAATTTAGAGCCTTACTTCTTGAGCAATGCAACGTGGACCCATTCCTTGAAGCAATTACTATAGCCAGTGCGTGCAACCTAGCTTTTCGTAGAAATTTTCTAAAACCTGATACAATTGGCTTGATTCCAAAAGGTGGGTATCGTTTTTCTGACACTCAATCAGCTGCTGCATTGCAGTGGTTGACGTGGGAGGAGGAGAAACGTGGAATTAAGATACAGCATGCAGGCCGGGGCAAAGAAGCTAAAATTAATGGGCTAAAAGTAGACGGATTTGATGGAGAGAACATCTATGAATTCCATGGATGCTATTGGCATGGCTGTCCCAAATGCTACCCATACAGAAGGGAAGAACCACTGAAGGAGGATCCCTCTGACACTCTTCACATTAGATATGAGAGAACAAAATCCAAAATTGATAAACTTTCTGACTATAATATCGTAGAAATGTGGGAATGTGAGTTTAGCAGGCTGAAGAAGGAAAATAAACTAGATCATCTTAATAAGCTACCAATTTTAAACAATCTTCCCCTCAACCCAAGAGATTCGTTCTTTGGAGGCAGGACAGGCAATGCAAAAGTCTATCACAAATGTGAGGAGGGTGAAACGATTCAGTATGTAGATGTCTGCTCTTTGTATCCTTATGTAAATAAATACTGCAAATATCCCATTGGCCATCCAAAGATTTATATAGGTAATGAGGAGTGCAGAGCACGTGGCCTTGATGTCAATGGATTGTTGAAATGTAAGATTCTACCACCTTGGGATCTCTACCATCCCATACTCCCTGCTAAAATGAACAATAAATTAATGTTTGTGTTATGTCGCACTTGTGGGGAAACCTTAAATCAGGGTGATTGCCTACATGAGAGTGAGGAAAGGGCTATAGTGGGGACGTGGACAATGGATGAGATACGGAAGGCTGTAGAGAAAGGCTATACCATCCTAGACATGTATGAGCTATGGGAGTATCGAGTGGCGACCTATAAGAACGGGGGCTTATTCACCGACTTTATCAATAAATTTCTAAAGATGAAACAAGAAGCTTCGGGCTATCCTGGGTGGTGTAAGACTGAACAAGACCAAGACCAGTATATCACGGAGTATTTCAAACATGAAGGAGTTCAACTTGAGAAAGTCAAAATCGCAAAGAATGCTGGTCTTCGATCAGTTGCTAAATTAATGTTGAACTCATTTTGGGGTAAATTTGGGCAAAGGGAAAATATGACTAAAACGTCGATCGTGAAGGACTCTAAGGAATTTTTCAGATTGCTAACCCAGCCTGGAGGAAGAGTAAATTTAATCCAAATTATAAACGAAGAAGTACTCCTCGTGAATTGGCAAATTATTGACGAGGCTAGTGAACCCTTGAGGACCGTGAATGTTGTGATCGCAGCTTATACCACGGCTCACGCGAGACTTAAGTTATATGAACATTTGGAAGCCCTAGGAGGCCAGGTATTATACTACGACACGGACAGTTGTGTTTATTACTATCGCGACGGCCTGTATAGGGTTAACACTGGCGATTACCTGGGAGAAATGACAGATGAACTAGCCAAGGACTACGGCCCAGGTTCCTACATAGTCGAGTTTGTATCTGGAGGCCCTAAAACCTACGCCTACCTTGTGTATTCCACATACCAAAATAAACTAGTCTCTGTATGTAAGATCAAGGGACTAACCTTGAATATTAAGACGTCAAAAAATGTGAATTTTGATACATTGAAAGAAATGGTTCTAAACGAAGCCACTCAAGTACTGGAAATTAAAGAGAGCCGAATCAGAAGGACAAAAACTCGAGACATTGTCACGGTAAATGAAGTCAAACAGTTTAAAATTACTGGAGCAAAGAGAAAATTGAATGATGATTATGATACTGTCCCATATGGTTACAAAATTCAGAGAACCATATGAACTAGCAGACACCAGTGCTCCATGGATGTCTATGGTTGTCACTAGCTTGTTTGATCATTCTCCTTCCAACTCCCGTACTGGTCGGACGTGTTTCCTCTTATTGACAGACAAACATGGCGGTATTTCTGAAATTTTTGTCAAAGAGAAAGTTAAATGAAAATGCCAAATTTTGCATTACTTCTTTTGAGTATAAGTTTTTTCTTACAGGTCAGATAGAGACATGCGAATGGCCTCTAGTATTTTCAGAGCATATAGTTGATCAAATTACGGAAAATGCTCCTTCAAACGCTCATATTGGCATAACAATAAAACTAGGAAAAGATTCAGGTCATATACCATTCATGTCTCTGGTTAAATTGACTCCAACCGTTTTCGATGAATATTTTGAAAAAATATTTCGTGGAGTCGAAATGCTATCGGGCACTTTAAATGTAGAAGTGTCACTTGTCGCAATTCCAAGTTGTTACATCAAATAGATGTTTAAATAGACTTTGCAGAGTAATTAGCCATCATTATTGTATATACTAGTCTTTTCTAATGTAGTAATTGACATGGAATACTGTAAATTTGTGTTAGCGCTTTGTATTAAATATTGCGTTTATAAATAAAGCTTTTTCGAATGGCTTACACAATCTGGCCTACACATGGGTTACAACTCAAACACTCTCCCCCACATATAGAATTATGTATGGACTAATGTGGCTTAGCGCTTCCTTTCCCAGGGTTCTATATAAATTTATAACTTGAAACTGGGGCGTTGGATTCGAGTACTGACCGTACATTTATGTATGAATGTGAGGGCCTAGTAAATTGAGGCGCCTCGACCCGAGGAGGGTTCGGGCTACTCCTTGGAACGGTCCTGAGGTCCCTGGCGTGGCTGACGAAAAGGCCCGTAAACCTCAGTATGAATGCGAGGGCCTAGTAAATTGAGGCGCCCCGACCCGAGGAGGGTTCGGGCTACTCTTTGGAACGGTCCTGAGGTCCCTGGCGCGGCTGACGAAAAGGCCCGTAAACCTCTGTATGAGTCAAAGTACTACGCTTCCTTCGACCACGTTAAAATTGAACCTCATGGAAGGCCATGTAGATTGAGGCGTTGGGGTCTGAGGAAGGCCCTGACTACTCCTTCGAACGGTCTGACGTGAATGGTTTGTAATATCTCACAGCATATAGTAATGTGAGGGACCGTCTAGAGAAGGAAGCTCTACGCCACAATTTTTATCAAAGCATTTAACATGTTGTGGGGGTGTGATTGATGTACCACATGTACAGCTTGATTGTATCAATATATTTTATACATCATATTATAGACACTTTTGCAATCAAAACAGCTCTCAAAGTGGATTATTCTGCCCAAAAACCACTTTTAAATAAAAAAAGGTGTGGCTAGGCCCGTAGAGGAGAACCTAGACCCATAGAAGGGAACCTAGGCCCTCGTAGGGGAACCACGTCATGGTTAATGTTTTTTACATGAGCCATGATAAAAGTCAACGCCATGGAGCTGGGAAGTACCACCTCGAAAGAGCTCTGGTCCATGGGAGGAAATCTTCCTGAGCTGTTTTGATAGTTTAGTAGCCTTCAAAATACAAGACTAGCATACCTTATGCGAACGAATTAAACTAAATCATGTCAAATGAGGGAATGTTAAAGGTATCCTAACAATAATTGGCAACTATCAAACACACGAGAAAATTTAAATTGTATATACTACAATATAAAGTTAATTGTGAATGTGGCTTTTAGGATTTGAATGTTTCTTCTGGGCAATGGTCACCTCCTCGCTTAAACTATAACAATGTAGACGAATTAAGGCAAAACAGCTCTTACAGTGGATTATTTCGCCAAAACACCACTTTAAAAAAGGCGTATCTAGGCCCGTAGAGGAGAACCTAGACCCATAGAAGGGAAACTAGGCTCTCGTAGGGGAACCACGTCATTCTTGACCTATATGGTCAAACACATGGTAAAAGTGAGGTTAGAACACATGGTCAACAGTTTAGAATTTCCCGCCAAAACAGCCACCATCTTGACTCACGTGGGCAAACACACGGTAAAAGTGAGGTTAGAACACGTGATCAAAAGTTAGGTTAGGAAATTTCCCGCCAAAACAGCCGCCATCTTGGAAAAGGGGCGTGACTGATGACGTCATCGGTCACAATTTGAAGAAACATTTAGGTGAAGTTAGGTTATAATTGGTTGGCTTAAGTTAGGTTTCACTCTCACTTACCCATGCTTTTAGCCTTGTTTTATACTTATTACAATACTTATTTCTAAAACTTTCTAAGTAGCCTAGTTAAATGTTTTGCGAGAGTGAAACCTAACTTAAGCCAACCAATTATAACCTAACTTCACCTAAATGTTTCTTCAAATTGTGACCGATGACGTCATCAGTCACGCCCCTTTTCCAAGATGGCGGCTGTTTTGGCGGGAAATTTCCTAACCTAACTTTTGATCACGTGTTCTAACCTCACTTTTACCGTGTGTTTGCCCACGTGAGTCAAGATGGTGGCTGTTTTGGTGGGAAATTCTAAACTGTTGACCATGTGTTCTAACCTCACTTTTACCATGTGTTTGACCATATAGGTCAAGAATGACGTGGTTCCCCTACGAGAGCCTAGTTTCCCTTCTATGGGTCTAGGTTCTCCTCTACGGGCCTAGATACGCCTTTTTTAAAGTGGTGTTTTGGCGAAATAATCCACTGTAAGAGCTGTTTTGCCTTAATTCGTCTACATTGTTATAGTTTAAGCGAGGAGGTGACCATTGCCCAGAAGAAACATTCAAATCCTAAAAGCCACATTCACAATTAACTTTATATTGTAGTATATACAATTTAAATTTTCTCGTGTGTTTGATAGTTGCCAATTATTGTTAGGATACCTTTAACATTCCCTCATTTGACATGATTTAGTTTAATTCGTTCGCATAAGGTATGCTAGTCTTGTATTTTGAAGGCTACTAAACTATCAAAACAGCTCAGGAAGATTTCCTCCCATGGACCAGAGCTCTTTCGAGGTGGTACTTCCCAGCTCCATGGCGTTGACTTTTATCATGGCTCATGTAAAAAACATTAACCATGACGTGGTTCCCCTACGAGGGCCTAGGTTCCCTTCTATGGGTCTAGGTTCTCCTCTACGGGCCTAGCCACACCTTTTTTTATTTAAAAGTGGTTTTTGGGCAGAATAATCCACTTTGAGAGCTGTTTTGATTGCAAAAGTGTCTATAATATGATGTATAAAATATATTGATACAATCAAGCTGTACATGTGGTACATCAATCACACCCCCACAACATGTTAAATGCTTTGATAAAAATTGTGGCGTAGAGCTTCCTTCTCTAGACGGTCCCTCACATTACTATATGCTGTGAGATATTACAAACCATTCACGTCAGACCGTTCGAAGGAGTAGTCAGGGCCTTCCTCAGACCCCAACGCCTCAATCTACATGGCCTTCCATGAGGTTCAATTTTAACGTGGTCGAAGGAAGCGTAGTACTTTGACTCATACAGAGGTTTACGGGCCTTTTCGTCAGCCGCGCCAGGGACCTCAGGACCGTTCCAAAGAGTAGCCCGAACCCTCCTCGGGTCGGGGCGCCTCAATTTACTAGGCCCTCACATTCATACTGAGGTTTACGGGCCTTTTCGTCAGCCGCGCCAGGGACCTCAGGACCGTTCCAAGGAGTAGCCCGAACCCTCCTCGGGTCGAGGCGCCTCAATTTACTAGGCCCTCACATTCATACATAAATGTACGGTCAGTACTCGAATCCAACGCCCCAGTTTCAAGTTATAAATTTATATAGAACCCTGGGAAAGGAAGCGCTAAGCCACATTAGTCCATACATAATTCTATATGTGGGGGAGAGTGTTTGAGTTGTAACCCATGTGTAGGCCAGATTGTGTAAGCCATTCGAAAAAGCTTTATTTATAAACGCAATATTTAATACAAAGCGCTAACACAAATTTACAGTATTCCATGTCAATTACTACATTAGAAAAGACTAGTATATACAATAATGATGGCTAATTACTCTGCAAAGTCTATTTAAACATCTATTTGATGTAACAACTTGGAATTGCGACAAGTGACACTTCTACATTTAAAGTGCCCGATAGCATTTCGACTCCACGAAATATTTTTTCAAAATATTCATCGAAAACGGTTGGAGTCAATTTAACCAGAGACATGAATGGTATATGACCTGAATCTTTTCCTAGTTTTATTGTTATGCCAATATGAGCGTTTGAAGGAGCATTTTCCGTAATTTGATCAACTATATGCTCTGAAAATACTAGAGGCCATTCGCATGTCTCTATCTGACCTGTAAGAAAAAACTTATACTCAAAAGAAGTAATGCAAAATTTGGCATTTTCATTTAACTTTCTCTTTGACAAAAATTTCAGAAATACCGCCATGTTTGTCTGTCAATAAGAGGAAACACGTCCGACCAGTACGGGAGTTGGAAGGAGAATGATCAAACAAGCTAGTGACAACCATAGACATCCATGGAGCACTGGTGTCTGCTAGTTCATATGGTTCTCTGAATTTTGTAACCATATGGGACAGTATCATAATCATCATTCAATTTTCTCTTTGCTCCAGTAATTTTAAACTGTTTGACTTCATTTACCGTGACAATGTCTCGAGTTTTTGTCCTTCTGATTCGGCTCTCTTTAATTTCCAGTACTTGAGTGGCTTCGTTTAGAACCATTTCTTTCAATGTATCAAAATTCACATCTTTTGACGTCTTAATATTCAAGGTTAGTCCCTTGATCTTACATACAGAGACTAGTTTATTTTGGTATGTGGAATACACAAGGAAGGCGTAGGTTTTAGGGCCTCCAGATACAAACTCGACTATGTAGGAACCTGGGCCGTAGTCCTTGGCTAGTTCATCTGTCATTTCTCCCAGGTAATCGCCAGTGTTAACTGTCATGAATGCGACTTTCCAGTTGGCCAGACTGAGAAGCCACACTACATGACTGAGGGCGTAGCTCATTAAATAAAAGAGACATGTTAAGATTCAAAACCAGATATAATTAACAGATATTAAAAATCAACATAACAAACAGAAAAGACAAACTTTCCAAACAGTAAAATAACTAATGATAAACAAGAACGGAATTCAACTTATACATTTATTAAATTTAATATTAGGGTTAAGAAGACTGGAACTCCAAAAGAAACAATTCAAACCTTTAAACTAGAAAAACTTTAAACAAATAAACAATTTTGGATCGGACCCCCCTTAATTAAAAAAAAACCCCCAACTAATTTGGACTTACCCCGGGCCCCAGGCCTTGAGCCCCATGGCCCCTCTGACCTAACCCCCCTAAACCTTTACACTCACATCACTGCACTAGACACACTCCCCCGAATCTAAGTCTGCTGACCTATTTAAGCCAGAGCTACCAATAGGTCAGCATAAACAAGCTATTGTTTAATAACAGTTCCAGTCTACTCATACAACAGCAAGCTCAAATACTTCCTCCTTACATTACTGCCTTGACCTCGCCTGAAACTAACAATTTTAAAACCCAACAATCAATAATTAAATAAAACAATATTAATCCAGTTCCCCCCTTACATCCCCCCTTCTTCCGAAGACGATGTCCTCAGCGTCTCATATGAAATTTTAAATTTTAAACAAAGTTAATTTCCCTACTTATACATTTTACAAATTAAAATATGGAAAAATTAGGAAAATTACGGAATGGACAGGACTGACCAAACAATGTCGACTGGAGTGCTCCCGTTGTTTGGTAGAGCCGTAGTCCATCTATCCTCTCCATCTGCAAAGCTGCAAGTCTCCAAAAACTGCAAGTGTCAGCATCGAACCCTTGGGTCCCCACCAAGCTTGAAGTTCCTGATCCTCAGCACCATCACGTGCCTCTCCAGAGAGTGGTTGTTTCTGGGCAGTTGAAGGAATATTATGAGCTGGATCCAACGTGGATGTACTGTAGGAAAGCTCGACCCAGCCACAGTGATGACCCCTCCACGAAGGTCACAGAAGATGATGATACTGAGGATGAATCCCCCTGAAGAAGTAGTCCTCCAAAAATGAAGTCCAGCAAGATTTGATAGGTTGAGGGTAGATCCATGATGGCAAGCAGCCGAAGGACGTCTCTTTGGTCAGTTAAGGATGGGAGTCAGTTGAGGAATTGAGAACATTACAAAACATTACTAAAAAAAGTTAAAAAAACATCTCATAGTAGACCCTGACAAAATTTACCAATTTAAAATCCCAGATAAAAAACTCAAACATTACAAACATTTATTTTAGAGGAAGTATTTAGCCAGTGTCCCCATTAACAATATTGATCATAACATTTCACTATAAAACGCAGTTACTCTGAAACATTTAAAAGTAACAAGTTAACAATAGTACAATACAAACAACAGTTAGGCCTATCTTTAAAAATAATCTCTTGCAAGTCATTTTCATGAAACTTAATTTTTAGCTTAAAAAGTTCATTCGAGCTGAAAAAGTAATTTAATTAAAACTCATTATTGACGAGTAAATCTCTTTGAAAAAGTCAATGAAATCTACAAAGGATTCCAAAAATATCATAGAAAACAAAACCAGAAATGCTTGATAAAAGTTTTTACCTAATAAAAAAAAATTTGCTAGTATATATAATATTCATAAATAACCGTACATAAAACTATTAATAAAAAATGAGTACATATAAAATCAATTTCTCACTGATCATTTTACATTCAAACGATTCAAACAAATTAAACAAAATCTTACAGACTCAACTCTCAAAATACTTTGCACAGATTTATACAAATCCTCATAAATCATTGAAAACTGCTATTAATAAAAATTTGATAACATATAAAATCAATTTCACACTAATCATTTTACACTCAAACGATTAAAACAAATTAAACAAAATCTTTCTCACACATTTAAAGGAAAAATAGATTTGGGCCCAAATCTTTATGAAAAAAAAAACAAAAATATGATAAATATGATAAAATTGGTAATCCTCTCTTATTTCATAGTAAACAAACTCTCTATGTGAAAAACTCTCAATTCAAATTTTCTATGAATATTATCAAACAGAAGATGTGCATTTATAATTTACATAAACAAATGTTAGTAAAAGCGTCCATCAGCAAGCACCAAAACCCATGCGTCAGCAAGGTCAAGACGACTACTGTAGTTCATCAGCACCAGACTCAGCAGTTCTGACCTGAAAACAGATGTCTCAACAAAAAATTCTCTCGCCTGTTTGTTCTACTGGTCTTCCTAGCATTATTTCTCCAAAATGGTGACATACTTAAATAATAAAATAAACAACTCCATAGTTTTAACCAAGTACCATTCCTGAAACATATAAATACAGAAATCCCCAAAATTTACTACTCTAAGATCTATTCTAAACTTAAACAATAAAACTCCTTCCTTATACATCTCCCTATGCAATCAAACTCTCTCCTCGCACATCAGTAGGTAAAACATAAAACTCCAGCGCCGACCTGAAAACTCAATTAGTCTGCATTTTAAAATTTCTCTGGAATAACACAGCCTAAAAACTCTGGCTATCACTGTACCTAAAACTCAAAACGAATCATTTCTATAAGAGGGGAAAACATCCTCAACTTCAGCATCAACCTGCTTTCTCAGCCTGAAACATAGGCCTACATAAAATAATAACACATGCCGGGATTCTCTACCCGACACAAAACACAGTACATCTATTAGACACAAAGCAATCTCTGCTTAAATCGCGCTGTGCCCTCAAAACAATAAACATACAAAACTCCTGTATAAAACACAAATCGCGGCATGAATCCTCGCGGCACATATCATAACACACACATCGCGGAATGGACCCTGGCGGCACAAAAACACTTATCGCGGCATGGACCCTCGCGCACATTTCAAAAACACCTCAAGAACACAAAATTAAACTTCACTGCACTCGAAGCAAACAAACCACTTGGCTCTAAAACACACTGATAACGCAAAAGCCCGTGTGGCTCAACACAACCACATTAACACGTAACCAACATCTGTCTCACAGCCCGTGCTGTAACACTAAAACCCAACTCTACGCACTATCATAAACATAACTAATAACACCACATAAACACACTTTACACTTATCATCTTCCAACAAAACTCTACACACCAACTCTGCCCCCACTTAAATATCATACTAAAAAGAAACTTGGATATCTAAAATATAATTTTGAACATACTGTGACAAAAAAAAATGTTTCTTTTTAAAATTTACTTCAAACTCGTTTAAACAAAACATTTTAAATTTTGAAAAGTAAATGCTTAACCCTTCTGTAAACTGAAACCCCCAAATTTAAAGCCAATTACAAAGAGCAGTACCAGGATCGAACGTTTTGTAAAACAAAACGTCCGGCGCATCCATCACCTGTCATAAATGCGACTTTCCAGTTGGCCAGACTGAGAAGCCACACTACATGACTGAGGGCGTAGCTCATTAAATAAAAGAGACATGTTAAGATTCAAAACCAGATATAATTAACAGATATTAAAAATCAACATAACAAACAGAAAAGACAAACTTTCCAAACAGTAAAATAACTAATGATAAACAAGAACGGAATTCAACTTATACATTTATTAAATTTAATATTAGGGTTAAGAAGACTGGAACTCCAAAAGAAACAATTCAAACCTTTAAACTAGAAAAACTTTAAACAAATAAACAATTTTGGATCGGACCCCCCTTAATTAAAAAAAAACCCCCAACTAATTTGGACTTACCCCGGGCCCCAGGCCTTGAGCCCCATGGCCCCTCTGACCTAACCCCCCTAAACCTTTACACTCACATCACTGCACTAGACACACTCCCCCGAATCTAAGTCTGCTGACCTATTTAAGCCAGAGCTACCAATAGGTCAGCATAAACAAGCTATTGTTTAATAACAGTTCCAGTCTACTCATACAACAGCAAGCTCAAATACTTCCTCCTTACATTACTGCCTTGACCTCGCCTGAAACTAACAATTTTAAAACCCAACAATCAATAATTAAATAAAACAATATTAATCCAGTTCCCCCCTTACATAACCCTATACAGGCCGTCGCGATAGTAATAAACACAACTGTCCGTGTCGTAGTATAATACCTGGCCTCCTAGGGCTTCCAAATGTTCATATAACTTAAGTCTCGCGTGAGCCGTGGTATAAGCTGCGATCACAACATTCACGGTCCTCAAGGGTTCACTAGCCTCGTCAATAATTTGCCAATTCACGAGGAGTACTTCTTCGTTTATAATTTGGATTAAATTTACTCTTCCTCCAGGCTGGGTTAGCAATCTAAAAAATTCCTTAAAGTCCTTCACGATCGACGTTTTAGTCATATTTTCCCTTTGCCCAAATTTACCCCAAAATGAGTTCAACATTAATTTAGCAACTGATCGAAGACCAGCATTCTTTGCGATTTTGACTTTCTCAAGTTGAACTCCTTCATGTTTGAAATACTCCGTGATATACTGGTCTTGGTCTTGTTCAGTCTTACACCACCCAGGATAGCCCGAAGCTTCTTGTTTCATCTTTAGAAATTTATTGATAAAGTCGGTGAATAAGCCCCCGTTCTCATAGGTCGCCACTCGATACTCCCATAGCTCATACATGTCTAGGATGGTATAGCCTTTCTCTACAGCCTTCCGTATCTCATCCATTGTCCACGTCCCCACTATAGCCCTTTCCTCACTCTCATGTAGGCAATCACCCTGATTTAAGGTTTCCCCACAAGTGCGACATAACACAAACATTAATTTATTGTTCATTTTAGCAGGGAGTATGGGATGGTAGAGATCCCAAGGTGGTAGAATCTTACATTTCAACAATCCATTGACATCAAGGCCACGTGCTCTGCACTCCTCATTACCTATATAAATCTTTGGATGGCCAATGGGATATTTGCAGTATTTATTTACATAAGGATACAAAGAGCAGACATCTACATACTGAATCGTTTCACCCTCCTCACATTTGTGATAGACTTTTGCATTGCCTGTCCTGCCTCCAAAGAACGAATCTCTTGGGTTGAGGGGAAGATTGTTTAAAATTGGTAGCTTATTAAGATGATCTAGTTTATTTTCCTTCTTCAGCCTGCTAAACTCACATTCCCACATTTCTACGATATTATAGTCAGAAAGTTTATCAATTTTGGATTTTGTTCTCTCATATCTAATGTGAAGAGTGTCAGAGGGATCCTCCTTCAGTGGTTCTTCCCTTCTGTATGGGTAGCATTTGGGACAGCCATGCCAATAGCATCCATGGAATTCATAGATGTTCTCTCCATCAAATCCGTCTACTTTTAGCCCATTAATTTTAGCTTCTTTGCCCCGGCCTGCATGCTGTATCTTAATTCCACGTTTCTCCTCCTCCCACGTCAACCACTGCAATGCAGCAGCTGATTGAGTGTCAGAAAAACGATACCCACCTTTTGGAATCAAGCCAATTGTATCAGGTTTTAGAAAATTTCTACGAAAAGCTAGGTTGCACGCACTGGCTATAGTAATTGCTTCAAGGAATGGGTCCACGTTGCATTGCTCAAGAAGTAAGGCTCTAAATTTAATACAGGCTTGGGCCAAAATCTCGACATCTGAAATGCAATATTCTAAGATCTCCTTTTGAAAGTCAAATTTGTAATATTCTGCTACTCGCTCGTCATACCACTTTTCAAAAGCTGAATGGGACTCTTCAAACATAGAGTCTGGACAGTAATACTCCTTGGCTGGCATAGGGCCTACATAATTTTGATTCGCCAATGTGTTGAAAAGATGTGGGAAATAGCCTTTCTTCTTCTCTAAAGGCAGGTCAAACGCTTTAGGGAGTGCAGAGAGGGACATGGGGAAGTAGCTAAGTGAATCGATAAACCTTACATTATCTACTTCAATTAAGATTGCTTTAGTCCCCCGAGAAGTTACGTTTGGGACAAATTTAGTTTCCTCCATCAAATACTTTAAGATAAACTGAAAGTCAAAGCCCTGTCCATTATGGGCAATCACACATACAGTCTTAAAAGTTTTCCTCACCTGCATGACATAGTCCATAAATTGTTTGACAGGGTCTTCTTTAAATATCTTTTGCCGTTCCAAACATGTATCACAGTCACTTCCTTTGATACATTTAAAGCAGTACTGTTGGGACACGCACAAGTTGACTCTATGAATTTTAGTTTCACTATCGGAAGCCAGTGATTCGTCTTGGCGGGTCTCCAAATCAAAGAATATAAATAAGAAATCGTGGTCTTTAGGGCTTTGCTTGTCTACACGCATAAAACACCGGTGATCAGCCGGTTTATAGTCTTTGCAAGTATTACAAAACACCTCTCCACATACATGAGCCGATTTGCGTTTTGTTGGAAAGACCAGTTTTTGGCAATTATGGCAAAATTTAATCATTTTACAAACTTGACCACGATGGGCTATCAAACACTGCTCATTTTTAAAGTGGCGATGGCAAAATCGACAAGTAAGGCCTCCATGCTCAAGCTTACATGGAGGAGATATGGAGTGACATGATGTGCATTTGTTAGTGCATCGATGTTCAAACTTATTATTGGAAGGGACATGGCACGCCTCACAGTAGTAGACACAAGCAAAAGCTGCTGTGAGACTAGTAATTACATTATAATGGCCATTATGGAAAAGCAAGTTAATTTTAAGGTTAGCATCTTCGCTGCCACCAGAAAAGTATACATCACGGCCTTTTGAGCTGTAGTTATAAACAGTTATTCTGTACTTTTTAGATGAGCCTGAAGCTTCTCAAGCTCAGGAATGCCCGCTCCTTCCTCTGGGATCTCTACTCTCGCCTTTGCAATTAATTTTTTAGCTCTAAGTGTTTGCCTAAGGCCTTTATCCTTTCGAATAGCATAGGTTTGGGGATCATTCTTCGCATACGCTTTTGCCACTACCAAAGCCCTGGGAAGACACAAGTTATCTTTGTTTTTTATGACAACAATTCCCTGCCTCGCCTTACACTCTTCTTCGAAGGTGTTATAGAATCCAGGGCGTTTTCTACCACGACCTACAGGCACGTTGACTCTCACCACATCAACTCTAAACGTGTCAGTTGATTTGATATTTTCAGAGTTAGATTGAACAATACCTCCAAACACACTCCAAAGGACATCACTGTTAACTTCAGAAGCTGGACGTGGAACTACATACCCTGACTCTTTGGTTTTCAAATTAATGCTATCTAATGTAAAGCCAAGGTAATCATTAGGATGGCATTCGGATTTCGCTCTCTCAACTATTTGAGCAAAACCTTGTCTAAGCCATTCAAATTCGGACGTTCCGGCTGGGGGGTTTGTAAACTTAAAAATGGTTTTAAGACCATACAACCTGAATTTTTTTATGTACCACTGGTCCTCGCTAATAAAATGGATTGGTTCAGTCATATTTTGAGAACCCATTTTAGAAGACGATTCCATTTTTATAAAAATACTAATCTTATCATGAAGAGAAATTGGGATTTTTATAGTAAAATTGAGGTTATGTTACCGGCACGTCTGTACAGTACCACGTCTGAGACTAAAGCAATAGAGTTGATAACTATAACTTTATAAAATATCACTAAGGGACCACTCTGGTATTACTATATGTACAGTAAAAGTACAATCAAAAGTGAGGTTATGTTACCCGCACGTCTGTACAGTATCACGTCTGGAACCAAACTAAACCGATAGAGCTGATAGCTATGATTTTATAAAGGCTCACTAGGGACTTTAAATTTACTAATATATTGCTAGAGTGCAAGTGTAGTGTAAGATTATGTTACGCAAGACCGGCACGTCTGTACAGTATCACGTCTGGAAAGACACTGAAGCGATAGAGCTGATAGCCCAGGTTTTATAGAGACTCTCTAAGGACTCGCTCTGGTATTACTATATGTACAGTAAAAGTACAATCAAAAGTGAGGTTATGTTACACGCACATCTGAACAGTACCACGTCTGACACTGAAGCAATAAAACTGATAGCTCTGGTTTTATAGAGACTCACTATGGACTCACTCTGGTATTACTATATGTACAGTAAAAGTACAATAAAAAGTGAGGTTATATTACACACACGTCTGTACAGTACCACGTCTGGAAAGACACTAAAGCAATAGAACTGATAGCTCTAGTTTTATAGAGACTCACTATGGACTCACTCTGGTATTACTATATGTACAGTAAAAGTGAGGTTATGTTACGTGAGACCTGCACGTCTGAACAGTATCACGTCTGGAAAGACACTGAAGCAATAGAGCTGATAGCTCTGGTTTTATAGTGGCTCACTAGGGACTGGTATTACTATATGTACAGTAAAAGTACAATAGAAAGTGAGGTTATGTTACACGCACGTCTGTACAGTACCACGTCTGGAAAGACACTGAAGCAATAGAGCTGATAGCCCAGGTTTTATAGAGACTCACTAGGGATTGGTATTACTATATGTACAGTAAAAGTACAATAAAAAGTGAGGTTATGTTACACGCACGTCTGTACAGTACCACGTCTGAAAAGACACTGGAACAATAGAGATGATAGCTCTGGTTTTATAGGGGTTCAGCAGACCCCCTGTATACTGTATACTGTAATTTTTACTAATAAAGTACTAAAGTGCAGTGTAAGGTTATGTTACACGAGACCAACACATCTGTACAGTATCACGTCTGAGACTGAAGCAATAGAGCTGATAACTATAACTTTATAGAAAATCACTAAGGGACTGGTATTACTATATGTACAGCAAAAGTACAATCAAAAGTGAGGTTATGTTACGCAAGACCAGCTGAGTTACATTATAAACTGCTATGTATTTCCCTTCAATAAAATTGTACTAGTATCTGCTAACTTATAAAGACTGCACACCCTCTGTCTTAAAAATATAAGGATTTTTCTTTAAGATAATACCATAACACTATACTGCCTTCACCTCCTAAGTATTGATCTGCTATTGAGAAGGTAGAGCCCGGCGCCAACAGGCCTGTAGGCCTCTGTCTGTTATTTTAAGATGTTTTTTATTTTTTAATATGTCTGACCTTGACCACTACACTCTTCTTAGTCTTAACAAATACTTAGAGACTCAAAGGAACAGTCATACACCAGCAGGGGATAAAAAATTAATAGTTATATGTTTTTTTTATTTTTCACAGTTGTGACCTTGAATCTGGGAAGTGATGCTTAGCATTTTATTACATACTAACACTACACATATACACATACCAAGTTTAAAGAAAATCCGTAGTGCCATTTCCAAGATAAAAAATAAAACTTTTTTGCGCCTTCATTTTTTGGATACCTTGTGTCATGCATTTTTATATACCAACTAAGTGTACACACATACCAAGTATGAAGTTAATACATGAAGCCATTCCTAAGATATGATTTTTCAAAGTTTTGCCCCTTCATTTTTTGAATGCAACCCGCAACATTTTGGTTAATTTTGTTATTTTAGGGTACCTACCCCCCAGGGGCACCTCTACTTCGTAGAAGGTGGTTTTTTGAGGTCCCCAGACCCCTAGGACACACCATTTTCGAGATATTTGCGTTTTTTTAGATTTTTAAGCCAAAATTTTCATGTTTTTCACTTTATATAGTATAATATGCACTTTATTTAGGTGTTGTACATCATTTTACATATTCTAAACTTTATATAGTATTGTGTACACTTTATATAGTATGACCCCAGCAATCCATATGGTCTTGTTCCCCATGATGACAGAAAAAACGGCAGACGATTGGCGCGAATATTAGGCAAAATTGGCGCAAGGGTGCCACACAACCCAAACACAAACTGGGGGTGGTCCCCGCAGATGGTGACGTGGCGCGGGGCCACACTAGTGTGGGTGTCACCCGCTGGGCGCTGCCATATTGGTACACACGCTCCCCCAGTAACGTTCATGTGGTCATGTAGGCGGTCCCAAAACAGTTCCCACCAAACGGCAGCCATCGACGCAATCGGCACCTGTCAGGCGCGGACGCTACCATCTTAATTGGCGCGGGCGCTGCGATGACGTCACAGAAAAACAGTCAAATTGGCGGGAGCCGCCATCTTGATGACGTCACAAAAAAAAACGCCGCCATGACGTCACAAAAAACGCCGCCATCTTAAAAATTGGCGCGAACGCCGCCATCTTGGTGACGTCACAAAAAAACAGCTGACGTCACAAAAAAAATTGGCGCATGCGCACGCCATTTTTTGTGCCCGATCCTCGTTACGCCTACTCCCCATAAGAGCCCATGTTAGACCTCAAGTGACCGGCATTACTACTTTCAACCGATTAATGTATCGATGCATAAGTTTATGGAAGAAACATCACACGATTTCTAGCAATTAAACATCCTACTAGTTATGTAAATTTGTATGGCACATACCCAATAAATAATCCTTCATATAATTCGATGTCTAACCATATAATAATCCGGATATGGTTTTTTTACTAACAAACGCAATAAACGTTAAAAATTATGTGGTCATTTTTCAAAGGTCAAGTTAGAAACATATGTACAGTGCTTAGAAACATATTGCTATAAAATAAAAATTAAATACATCGCAGTATAATTATATCAATAATAATATAACTGTTTTGCAAAGTATGGTAAATTTCAAGCATCTTTCTAGTGTTAGGAAAACTAACTTTTTCTTAAAAAGTGTAATTCTATTAATATTTCTGTTTTATAGTACAAAAAAACTCATTGTGTGAGATATGTGCAAAGGTGCGATGTGAAATATTGACATTGAAGGACCAGAGTAAATATTGATGCTGTTTATAAAGATACCCGTCATAGAGACACCCTTAAACAAATATCCTATAGTATTCTCTGCCCTTGAACTGCACCCCTGATATTTAATGTTATTTGCTGAAACCCTTTTGGGAATTTTTACAATACATATTTTTAATTATTAATAATTATTAAAAATAAATTGTACCATTGGGTATAACTAACTGCATTAAGACATATTATATATTTTTGAATTAGAATTACTAACTATTTACTACTTATTTCTTCACTAAAATTATTCAGTACAGTATTATCGTTATTATAATTCGTTTAGGTGAAAAAATAAATAATGAAATAATGAAATTCGAAAAATACTAATTTATCTATTAAAGTATGTGTAGTTTTTATGCAACAATATACATAGGCAACATATACACTTATTTTTCATTTAATACACTTAGTAGAAAAATCCTTTAAATAATTTTTGGACTCTAAGCCACAAAATATAATTATAAAGATGTCAAAGATGAAATTTTACTGCGATATCAAGAGGATTGAAACAAAATGCCAATGCTAGAACAAGTGATTAAACTTCAAATAACTGTGTTACATTTTAAAGATTACACATAATAAACTTCTTTACAAACGATTATTTCAATTAATATAGTTTACTTTACATTACTTCCAATAAAATAAGTAATGAATATAATTTAGCAAACCTTTTAATTCGTTGTTAGTTATTTATTTTGCAATAACTACGTAGCTTCATGTGCATGAGTGAATTTTCGTTTCATCAACTTGGAGTGTAAAAAATTTTACTGCATAATTTAATTTAAAGTATATGTTTAATTTTACCGATTGAGTGAACAAATTATTTTAAGTAAAATACTCGTATAATGAAACTAAGGGGTTTTATGTAATTATATTGCAAATATATTTATTTTATGAATTAGTAAATCATATCGACATTGCGTATATCTGGGTTGGAATACAGGTTAAGTGCACTCTAGTTATTGCAAGGAACATTCTGTTTAGTGGGAGAATGTCACGTGCTCTAAATGTCTCTCTCCTGTAGTACTTGAAATTCCACTTGAGACATGCAGTAATGAACACAATAATGTACTTTTATTTTTAATTTTTTCTATATGTGTCTATCTACGCCATTCGAATTTTTAACGTTTTGACGGGGAGTGGTCCAAACCCTAGTCTTGTTACTATCTAACATCGACCAGTTGTTGGAAAGCATCATTAATTAATAGCCCTATGACAAATGAGCTGTTCATTAATATATGTACTGAGCACTGTTAAGGAGAAGTGGTATACGCCCAACATATATTTTAGGTGTGCATGTTATTTTGAAATTCCCATAATTATAAACCCAAGAAAATACCAAAGTGTACTTTTTACTGTTGTAGCTCTTAAAAACGCCTTTTTCCGATTTTGGCAGTTAGACTAGACAAAGGACTGAGTAGGACGAAATATTTGATAGTCTCTAAATTACATAAGATATTTATGAAAACAATGTCTATCAAAACATGAAGAAACAAAGTTACATAATACAATAAAATGCCTATTAACACATAAAAATCCATAAAAAACATGGCCTATAGTTATAAAATTAACAAACTACTGCTAAAATATATATTTTTTCTTTAAATTAAACTTAGCAACAAAACTCGTATTTGTAATAATTACGTTGTAATAGGTAATACAAACAATAATAAAAAGCAATTTAAACGTATTTGGAAACTAACTAATAATTATTTAAACTAACGTATTAAATTATTTATGGGGGAATTCAACGGATTCAATCAGGGTCTTCAAAATTCAAAAACGAATGATTAGAGTCTTGGCAAGGCTGGCGAGGCGTGACCACTGCAAACCATGGTTTACAACCCTTAAGGTTCTAACATTGGCCTCACTTTATATTTTTCAAACCCTCACCTTTTTCAAAAAATAATTAAAAACTTTTTGAAAGTGACAGGAGCAACAACGTCTACAACACTAGATTCAAATCCAACCTTGTGTATCCCGTTCATCGTTTGACCCTCCTTGAGCATGGGCCTAGGTATGCTGCTCTCCGGCTCCACAACGCACTGCCCCAAAACCTAAAGCAGGCGTCCATCACGGCAGTTTTTAAGAAAAATTTGAAAGATTTTTTGTGTGAAAAGGCTTATTACGGGGTCGATAAATTTCTTCAAGGCAAGTGAGTTTTTTTTGATTTTGTGAATTTTTCTTTTGAGGAATGTTTTCCTTTTTGTTTTTGTAAATAATTCGAACAAATTGTACTTTTAGTTTTAGTTCAGTTTTAGTTAATTTTGACTTGTTCAACACAATTTATTTTAAAACTGAACAATAAATGAATTGAATTGAATTGAATTAAACTTTAACACCCAAGGCGTGGAATGGCTACTCGGATTCATAAAACTTTTTGAGAAAGTTTTAATTACCTTGAGGAGACCGTAGCTTCAACCAGCAGACACTCTTACTTTGTTATTATTTTCATCACATTTTGCCTCCAATTGCAATCAGTAACCCATTTTTAGGAGGTAATTATTTTTATAAAAAGTTTTTATGTAATATAGATTTCAAAGTATTGGTACAACTTTTTGGGGATTTTAGAAAATTGTGCTACGTTCCCCTTGATGTATTTCGTTGTATATATTTACTGAGCTCGTGAAAATAAGCGAAACAAAAGATTTTACACAGAAAATAATATTTATTTATTTCAACGTCAATGTAATTTTATACATCAAATGAGGAAACAGAATGGTGACTAAATTGAATATGATATAACCTAAAAGATAATAAAATAATGAAAACAGCTCATATATATTATCTACAAACTAATATATTTTCATATGTACATTTAATGTATAATTTAGGTGTTAAATGGAGGAGACTAAATTAATTCACAGTAAAATTTGTTATTAATGTAAAAACCAACTCCAACAAAGTTTTGCAAATGAAGCGCTGGAGATAGCTTTGAGCATTGCACCCGAAGCAATATTATCAGGCATAACATTAATTAGTGGTTAGGTATTCAGCTTGATTCAAAACCCATCCTTTTAAAAGAAGAATTTTGAATTATTATCCCACGAAGTTTGACATCAGTTTTAATATTAAATAAAAATTACTGTCCCCTTGGTAAAACTTATTTAACTTTATAAAGATTTAATAATGCCTTTTTACTAACATATAGGCATAAAATCAGTGTTGCTTTAAATATGCTTAGTTCTTATACTTATCAAAATTAAAAACACACATATATATATATATATATATATATATATATATATATATATATATATATATATATTTACTATGACAAAATGCCCCCTTCTACCACATGTGATGAACATAATGATGGATTTAATCATGGAATATCCAATACATGTAAAAGCTTTTTTTAACATACTTTTAAAACATGACTTTTTACTCTCTGAATTCGTTTAGAGCAAATAAATCCAAATCTGACCAATGATTTTGTTTTTTTAAGTCACCCTTGAAAAACGCTAATCGCCTTGCCTGTTTTAACCTGTAGGAGTACGTAACTCCGCTGATAGGGAAAGTGATTTCATACATTAGAGCATTTTAAATAAATAGTAAAATGTATTTCTCATAAGAATGAACATGTTGCTTCACCCGTGCCTATTAATCAAATGGAAATAACAATACTATACCTAACAAGAAGGTAAAAAGTTTATATAATGACAAAAAAATTTTTACTGTTTTATGTATCAAGCTATAGATATCGAATAATCTTTTATTTATTTTATTTCGCTTCATCAGTGCGTGTTTGCACCAATATAAAACCATAAAAAAATTAAAATTACTTTAAAAAATAGATATGTAAAATATTAGGTTTGTAATTTTTTTTCTTTACGATACTACTTGAGTATATAAACAGAAAATTAATCAATTTAAGGCTATCAGATAGTTAAGAAAACAAATCAGTCAATCAAGACCAACACAGCGCCTTGGGAAGAGAAGCCGCCCAAAGGTGATAAATCTGTAGCTGACATTCAAACACAAACACAAGACCGAGTGCGCTGCTGCCCCAGTCCGTGGCGGCCGGTGGAACTATCAAGAGTATCACGTTGATAAGGTTAACAATCTACTTTGCTTTATAATGTTGTTTTTATAATACTGATTAATCATACTAAAGTTTGTCTTTGCCCGTTCTGGTTTGTCTAAGCATAATTTTCAACACGAAAAATACTCTGGAGAGTTGAACCCCCATGAGAGTTAAGGTCCCATGAGAGTTGAGCCCCCATGAGTGTTGAAATCCATTAGAGTTGAGCTCCCATGAGAGTTGAACCCCCATGAGAGGTGAACCCCTATGAGAGTTGAACCCCATGAGAGTTGAGCCCCCATGAGAGTTGAACCCCTATGAGAATTGAACCCCTACGAGAGTTGAACCCCATGAGAGTTGAGCCCCCATGAGAGTTAATTCCCAGGAGAGTTGAACCCCTATGAGAGTTGAACCCAGGAGAGTTGAACCCCTATGAGAGTTGAACCCCGGGAGAGTTGAACCCCATGAGATTTGAGCCCCCATGAGAGTTGAAACCCTACGAGAGTTGAATCCCTATGAGAGTTGAACCCCTATGAGAGTTGAACCCCTATGAGATTTGAACCCCAAGAGAGTTGAACTCCTATGAGAGTTGACCCCACATGAGAGTTGAACCCCTATGAGAGTTGAACACCCATGAGGGTTGAGCCCCCATGAGAGTTGAACCCCTATGAGAGTTGAACCCCTATGAGAGTTGAACCCCAGGAGAGTTGAACTCCTATGAGAATTGACCCCACATGAGAGTTGAACCCCTATGAGAGTTGAACACCCATGAGGGTTGAGCCCCCATGAGAGTTGAACCCCTATGAGAGTTGAACCCCTATGAGAGTTGAACCCCTATGAAAGTTGAACCCCTATGAGAGTTGAACCCCAGGAGAGTTGAGCCCCCAGGAGGGTTGAGCTAAAAGTGGCTAGAGTGATCTGAGGTTTGTTGAGTGGACATGCGATGCTCTCGTTATAGAGGAATATTATAATTTAAATCATTTTACATAATATATGGAAAGATTATAGTAAACAAAAGAACTAAGAGTCTTATGGTACAATATTATTTGCACGCTTTGGGAGGAACATCACATGTAAAAGAAAAAAATCTGTCAATATAACAAATAAACACTCTTACAAATTGATAACCAAAGAGTTTTTTCTACTTATTCCATAAGTTTTAAAACTCTAAGGAATACATATTTATTCGTTAAAACTTTGAATGTTATCACAGTTATGGTAGCAATCTGTAAGCATAACCATAAAAGGTTGTTTAATCAAGTAAAAGCTCTTCCATTGGAAAGTTATTTTTATAGTAGGTTTACTGCAATTAAGTATTGTTATTATGTATTTTTTATTTATTTTTTTTATTAAAGCTGTTTTTAATCATTGCACTAAAGAAAAATTTAAAAATAGGATAATGCTTTGACAAAAGTAAATAAGCAACAGATATTATACAGTTCATATATATTGAAAATTTTAAAAGGGTGATTCCTTCTTTGGTTTGTTTTCTTTACTTTAAACACATACGATTATACGCAACAGTTATTCCACAAAAACGGATTGCGATTTTTATAGTATATATATGCAATGCCTCATTACCTATTCATAGCATCATATTAATTACCCTGAATAATGGATATGAACCAGGGATTTGGAGTAATTAACATTTGATAGACCATCAGGGAAGCTCTAAAACCCTTTGCGAAATATGCATTTAGGTGGTTTGATTTAAGAGTGATTTATTACATATTGAGTATTGATTAAAGCTACCTTATGTTTTATAATTGATTTTATTAATACTATTCAAAACTAAATAAATCAAATACTTTATAAAATTAGTTATTCAAACTATTTGTTAACACACAATTATTTTGGGTAATTTTTTTATAATGAACATTATAAGAGATGTAAGGGTATAGTGAAAATATTAAACTTGTTAATAAAGTTTTTTATAGTCTACTTTAATAAATCATTTAAGGTAATCTAAATATCTCATAAGTCAGTAGTCTAAAGGTGCGTTTACACCAGTGGTTGACAAAAAAAAGTTGTCAGCTTTACTCGTTGTACTTTCATATGGCTATTGTTTACAAAAATCTGGTGTAAACACACCTTCGTATTTTAAAAGAATGGCATTCAATTCATAATACCATCTGAACTGTATTTTTTGTGAAAACAATGTTATTATTGGGAAAGAGATTGTTTTTCCATACAACTAATTTTTATTAACGTTGTCTTCTCTGGGATTATACAAATATTATAAAACCGTAATTATTAATTTTTTTATTTGAAATAATTTTTGTTTTCATACATATTAAAAAATAAATATACTCGTATATGAAAATCTCAATATATTTATTAATATGGCAATATCATTTTATATTTGTTCTGAATCAAACAAACATGTTTAACACATGTTCCATCAATCCATCACTTCCATCCATCCTTTTAAGTAATATTTTATCATAACATATTGGTTATCTCGTAATAAATATTCTTTTAAATTTTTAATTTGTAAAATTAACTACAAAAATATTTTGACTAATAAATTTACAACAATACAACGACTATATTAGAAATATCCACAAACTTGTATGAGGTTTCGTATCAATAGCTGTATACATATTGGAAACTCTTAAGTTAAAAGAAAAAAGGTCACTGTGTGATATGCAGCATTTTGTTGTCTAAGCAAGCGAAAAGGTTATCTGTAAAGGAGGATCTGTGAATTAAATTCTCTTTTGACTAGCATTGCCTTATTATTGAAATGAAATCTAATATCCTATGATACATACAATTCTACTGATTATACAAATTAAATTACAGTATTTTTCAAATGTGTAAAAACAACTTAAGAAGCCTTCGTCACGTAATAAAAGGCTAAAATCGTCTTTACAGTTTACGAGATTGTAAATTTATTTGATCATCACTGACTACTTTCTTTTCCAAATATTCATGCTAAGTTTAGTTCAAGTTTAAAGCTTGATATTCCTTGATCAATAAGCTAGTAAGGTACAGTGGAGTCAATATGTACCTCTGCTGCAATGATAAGCCCTGAGAATTCATTGGATTCGACTTCTCTTATCACCAACATTGTTCGAGGTATTGTTCATTGAAGTTATGTTGTGATAACGTTCATATTTGGAACAAACTTTTTAGATAAATTTTATAACATTTTTATTTGATCTAATTCTTTCATTTAAAAAAAGACTCTCAAATGTTCTAAGGACGCTTATATAACATATTATTGTAATTTAGTTACGTCAACAATATTTTAGTTTATTTTGTAGAAGTTACCTTGTGTTATAAAACTAGCTTAGTAATTACCTTACTAATAATTATTTAATTATTTTGAATACTTTCAAAAATCCTTCGAAAAATTTTAACGATAAATGTGTAATCTACAGAATAATAAGTTGAACTGGGAAACTTCTTTAGTTGTGATTTTTCTTTGAAATTTGTAAACCTATAAATAAAATAGAGCAAAATATCCAAAACAAAGTTAATTATAGTTATATTCTATTTACTTTTTATTTGTGTTCCTGATGAAGGCTAATGCCGAAAATTTGAACTTTAATAAAAGAAAATGTAAAGAAGCTTTTTGTTTTTGTTCAAAACAAAATTAAGTTAATTTTTGGTTGTTTCTCTGAGAATTAAATGAAAGTATGTCTTAAAAGAATATTTGATATAATTGTTGATACAGTATTGCCTTATCTAAAGTCTATTTTTTTAGGTATGAACATGGAAACGGGATTTTTCTGATTTTTTTTTAACAGTAACGGTGATATAACTCTACCAAAGTTTCATATTTTTAATTTATGACTTACAACAAAGTATTTTTATCTCCGTTTATATATGTGTTCTAGCAAATGAAAATATTTAAAAATAATTATCAATTATTCTTAGATCATTCTAATTTACACATTGTATTTGCACTACTCAAGTGCTTTAAAAAACAAGAACAATTGCTTAGGTTAAATTTAAAAGGACTACCATATTAAATGCAAAAAGTTTGTCTCTTTAAAATCATAACTGTATAAAATTAATTGTATTAAGTTTTGGTTCACTGGTGTAAATTGTTGATTCACCAGTTTTTCTGTACATGACATCTTAAAATGTGCTATGAACTATATTACATATAGAGTAATAATTAATTATATTTTAATTATATTAAAAACCAGTTATTTTTAATCTTTTTTTTGTATTTTTCAAATATTTAATATTTCTTTTAACAGTACAGTACATTTTATTTACATTTTACATTTTTACATTTTTATTTACATTTATTTTTTTTACATATCGGGCACTTCTTCTTTGTCAACCAGGGAACTTACAAATCAATTCCTTATAACTTTCCCTGAAAAAATAATTTCTTCAATCTATTATATTTTCTTGTTATTTGAAAATCAAATAACTAACTATTAAATGAACAATTATCTAAGAATTATTTTATTTGTAACAAAGTAAACTGTATGACCTTTTTTCTGATAAAATATATAGTTCATAATAAACACATTCTGAGGTGTGAGAAAAGTAAAAAGATCGTACCTTGATAATGATGATTAATAAAAAAAGAATTCAAGGATGAAGAAAGCGAAAATTATCAGTTGCTTTTTAACGAGAATTTCATAAGACGACCAAACGCTCAAGCGTTGCTCATTCCGTCTTCGTCTGGTTTATTAAATGAAACTCGTCTTCATGTTTGCTAAGTAGCTTGGATTCAACTTTGATACTTAAGAAACAAATTATATTAATGATAAAAGAAGTGTCCTTATATTGTTTACCACACTGTTTTCTATTTCTTTTATCAAAGGATCCTAAAAAATAGTTATTTCTTATCGAATACAAATTCAAACGTAACATTTTGAAAATTGTTATTTTAGGTCAATTTGATAAATGACAAATAGAGAATATGATTTGAAAAATGGTATTCGTGTTGAAGTGGTTGTATTTATCATGTACCAGTATTTTTATATTTTTCTAATAAATAAAAGCAATAGTATTTTATTATTTAATGTTTCTTCAATTGCTATAATCATCAAAATATTTATAACTAATATGTGATTAAAATATGTAGTGTATTTTACTTTCATCAACTATTGCATGTATGACATCCAGATATCTTCTACATAACAATGTAATGCGAAATACTGCAGCATTTAAAGTAATAATTAATTTTTCTTGGATAAATTTAACGCGAAATAAAGTAAAATTATTAACAATTTGTTTGAAAGGAAATAATGTATATTTGTTTTTATGACTCAGGGATTTTAATTTTTTAAGAGGACAATTATGATGGTAAAATGTTTGTAAAATTTACATATTTAATTTTCTTTTAATATGAGTAACATTTTACAAATCATCTCTGTACATTTCAGTTTCAAGTTCATTATTTTATGTTTATCATAACCTACACCTCTTGAAACCCAAATAATAAACAGTGGCTTCTTAACTTTTTATGGTCAATCTTAACTCGATCAGTAACAATTAATAGCTTTCCCCTATTCCGCACATATTAATCGTAAGTTATACATTTTCCTGTTTTAATGTTCCTTAAAAAACAAATCAATTTTGGAAAAGATAATTTTTTACCTTGTTAATGCTACTTTCTCACATTATCTTATCACATTTCTTCAATATCTAATATTTACTAAAAGTGTCACTTAAATAATTTATACAAAATCGGTGCAGATGAGTTTTTATACAATCGTCAAATTAATTCGTGAGGAAGTCCTGATTTGGTATTTACGTGAAAATGTCTTTGTTCTTTAGTAAATATTGTGTTTCTTGCCTAAAACAATGAACCCATAGGGTTCGGTGGTGTAGACGGTACCCGGTTGAAGCATATATCCAGTAGAATCACAATCACATCTTTGTTTGTAACAGTGATATGTGGTTTGATAGTTAGCGGCAAGGGATCAGCAGCTGATTGTGAGTGACAGAAAATACGTAAAGGAACATGAGGCGTCCTTTTCACTCCTTTTCGTCACTCCTTTTCAAATAAGCTTTCAAATTTAACAAAATGTTATGGTATAAACATTACATTTTGAAGAGTCATTTTAACTTTTCAAATCTTTAAAACAATAAATTTGAATTTATCTACAGTCATTCAGAAGGTGGTAAACCTGTCCGGTGTTCTCTATAAACGTGCAAAGAAATCATTGTGTAGGTTTACATGTAGTAAAATCTATAATTTTTCTAACACAATTTCTAATTATATATCAGCATTTAGTGAGCAGTACACTTGTCTACGTAACATTTTTGTTTACCTAAGTCCGAATGTGTTTGGAAGTCATTTAAGTTTGCTAACCTGTCACGCAAACCCCTCGTTGCCAGCAAATATTATAATTTAATTCTGTTAAGAATCTGTATAAATAGCTAAGGTTGGACAGAAAGTCGATTGAATAAAATAAACTTTAGCACCTAATTTAGGTTAATAGAAATCTATTTTTAATTGTCTATTTTTAAATCACTTAATAACTTCAAAAAAAATTCTATTATTTTTTTATTTTAATATTTAAGAGTTAACCCAAAATTAACGTATTTAATGTTGTCCATGTAGTTTATTCTTTGTTCATGTTTTCAACAGTGATAATAATTAACCAAGCTATATTTTAAGATCAACAACAATATAACATATTTAGCAATTGAAAAACATAAATTTCTTTTATTCTCACTCGCTGAGTCATGTGTGATAAGCAAACTCAGAAATAACGAAAGTTGATGTAACAAATGTTTATTTTCCGTCAAACCCCAACAAAGCGAGAGTCGGTAGAACGAAGCGGAGCCACGGACGTGTGAACTGATAAGAGCAGACGAATCAGTGCTGTAAATCCCGGTCTTATCAGTCGGTCGACTTACAAATCGACTACTCCTGCAACTACCACAGGTTTGTTTATTGAACTAGGATATCTACACGAACTCAGCGCTGTGTACAATAGAAGACTTAACAGGTATATTATATTATATCCAATAATTTTTTTACAATTTTTTACCATAAAATCTTTTTATTTTGCCGGTTAAGTAATTTTTCTGTTCATGATGTTAAAGTTTTAGGAAAAGAGAGTATTAACAACTAAACATTTCTTACAAACTATGATAAGTTATTAGATGAAATAACTTCAAATAAATGAATTACAGTAAAATAATTGTAGAAAAATAGATATAATTACAAAAGACTACTTTTGTGGAAAGCAGTAAAGATACACTGTTTCGTTTACATCTGAGCTATTTCTCTTGCAAGAACATATTTATTCTTTCACTTAAAGCTAATGAACGAACAACATGGGTTGTGTAGCGATCGCTATCTAGAATTAATGGCGCTCGACGCCGGTGAAAGGAAAACTAGGCAAGCTAAACTGAAAGAGTATAGCCATTATCTTAACTATAAATATTAGAATGTATTCTAAATCTTATTAAGCTAAAATTTGTCTTCCTTTAAGTAAATGGGTGGTTTGATGGGTATTCACACAAAATTAAATGTTCAACAGAGTCAAGACAATACGGGATATTATTTGGTATACAAAGTAAGGTACTTGTCGGTTGCACCAGCTATAATGTTAACCATGAGTTTCAGGTAACGTGGTGAAGATAATTAAAGTACCGTTTTTGTTAATATTTTATCAAATATTTAAGGTATCTCGTATTTAAATATGTACAGTTTTACAGAAACCAGTAATGTTGGTAAGGTGAGTATAGAGTGTGTTCCTATAGATATTATTGCGTATACTATTCCAATGTACCCTAACTAATATGTTTGACCTCTTTCTTGACTAATACTGGCTTAATGTGGTTAGTTTGGTTTTAGTTACATATGTAAGTCCATTATTTTTGTTCCAATATACCCAACTAATATGTTTTATCCCTTTCTTGACTAATACTGGCTTGATGTGTTTGGTTTGGTTTTCGTTACATATACAGGGTGTCTCACGTAAGGTGTCTCAAATCGATTACAGATCAACAGTTTGTCCTACAATCTTGAAATAAAATCATTTCCCACTAAATTGACCCCAAGGAATAATTTAAAAATATTTTTAACGTTGTATAAATACAGGGTGTCCCAAAAACTGGGGGTCACAGGTTCGAATCTCGGAAATTTCAAATACAAACATATGTCAAATTATACATCATTAGAAAGGGCTCTTTAATACAAACATTTTGGTGAAAACAGAATTTAGTTATCTTTATTCGTTTCAAAATGGCGTCCATTTTTGTAGCAAAAATCAAAATTTACGGAATACCCTGTAATTCTTTTATTATTTGTCATAAATGACTTCTGATTCAAAATACTTATTTGAAATAAGCTAAGCTTTACAATGATATGTCACAAGACAAAATTTATAAAAAAACTAAAATTTCAAAAATTTCATATTTTAAAAATTTTTACATAAACAAAACTCAAAAATTTTAAATACAAACACATGTCTTTTTGTACATTATATTAAAGCTCTCGTTAAACTGAACAACTTTGTAATTTACACTAATGGCGTATCTCTTTTGGTTTTGTAGTAATAACGTAAAAATGTCATTTTCCCATTTAACTTGCATGTTAATTTAATGGTATGGCAACAATGGAAGAAGGACTGCCATACTATCATGTCCTGATTAATTAACGTGCAAATCATATGGGGAAATAACATTTTTACGTTATTACTACAAAACCAAAAGAGATACGGCATTAGTGTAAATTACAAAGTTGTTCAGTTTAACGAGAGCTTTAATATGATGTACAAAAAGACATGTGTTTGTACTTAAAATTTATGAGTTTTGTTTATGTAAAAATTTTCAAAAATATGAAATTTTTGAAATTTTAGTTTTTTTATAAATTTTGTCTTGTGACATATCATTGTAAAGCTTAGCTTATTTCAAATAATTATTTTGAATCAGAAGTCATTTATGACAAATTATAAAAGAATTACAGGGTATTCCGTAAATTTTGATTTTTGCTACAAAAATGGACGCCATTTTGAAATGAATGAAGATAACTAAATTCTGTTTCCACCAAAATGTTTCTATTAAATAGACCTTTCTAATGATGTATAATATGACATATGTTTGTATTTGAAATTTCCGAGATTCGAACCTGTGACCCCCAGTTTTTGGGACACCCTGTATTTATACAACGTTAAAAATATTTTTAAATTATTCCTTGGGGTCAATTTAGTGGGAAATGATTTTATTTCAAGATTGTAGGACACACTGTTGATCTGTAATCGATTTGAGACACCTTACGTGAGACACCCTGTATAAGTTCATTATTTTTGTCCACTCATCTATTACGTAAAACTACACAAATATATAATCTATATCTTGAACTAACTAATCACACTCACCATGCGTATGTCTACTAGTGACAGAGCAGGACTAATAATTATCGCCTGACATTGAATGACATTTGTATCAACAAATGATATGCATTGTTGTCAATCAAACAATAACGAAGATATTGGAGCCAGATTGACATATCTACACTAACTTGACCTAAACTATAAAAAAATAAAAATTAAAGTTGTTGATGCCCACCCCTGACAAGTACCCAAACGGTAATGTTAAAAATGTAATTTTATACTGTTGTACTTAGAAGTTTGATGCTTATTTACATCAAACAATGATTTTAGAATATATTATCAAAAGTGATGTAAATGAATATTTTAGACAACCAGCTAATTATACTGGATGAAAAGATAATATATTTGAAAAAACTTCAAAGTAAAGCTCTAAGCTGGTCATATTCAGACAGGTCAAGGTTAATCCCAGGCTCAGATCTCAGCGGTGAGTCTGTGAGGCGGGAAGGTCAGGGATGAGCCTCTTTAATGAGCGAGTTTCTATTTGAAGTGGTCCAAAACCTTGGGTTCAACAGAGCTCCCTTTTAGGGAGTACTCATGTGTAGAATTATTTTGACTCAACCCTGTGGGTTATAGAAAAGGTGCAAATGTCACGTCTCTTAATTGAAGAGAGAATTTGAATATTTTTAAATCCTGATATAAGTAAATATTTTTATACTTCTGTGTAAGAGTTGTCAATTTGATGAATACAAATATTTTTAAGATGATCCGTGTAAAATATCATACGTTCTAATTTTATAGAAGAATATAAATTAATGATTCTTACATTTAGTAACAAAAACTTACGATGAAAATAAATTGTAAATGAAAAATTATGTGCAAATTTGTATGCCTTTTTAAGATACAAATTATGCTGTATATATTAAAATTCTATGCTCAAACTAAAATCTATTTTAAAAGTCAAATATTTTTGCAATTTAAAATGTGTAATAATTGAAGTTTTTAAACTTTATACAATTATTATTTAATTGAAAGAAAGAGCCTAAGAGCCATTTAAAATATGAATAATGTCTATGAAGTTATTCGAGCCCAACAAATCCAATAATTTCTTTATAATAAATTTACAATAATTTTACATAAGTTATTCTGTGCTTTTTATTACATAAAACAGATATATCAATGAATTAAAGAAAAGACAAAAAAAAATATTTTACTGGTTGTCACAAAGGTATTTAATTTTAATTGCTCTGAAACTCAATGCCTCATCAATTATGCAATGTAATCACCACTGACCCAAGTCAATGGGAAATACATCATTGCATCATTAGTGACATCTTGGGTGCATTAAATATCTCAGTTGCTATAATAATACATCTCATTAGTACACAGGCCTAATTTATGATCACGCTAAACATTTTAAAAGCCGAATTTGTAAAAGCTTAACTTGTAATTACCCAAATTATTTATTTTAAATTGAGTGCAGCAGTTAAGTGCTAAAATAATAAATCTTAACACTTCAAAGTATTAAAAAATTAAAATAATACAACGAATTATTCAGAATTTAATGTACGGGTTTTCCAATGTTTCATAAATTCTATGCAGTTTATTATAAAGGATTGTAATTGTGTCAAATCGATGTGACACATTTAAATACTGAGTGCATATATTTTAATTATGTAATGAATGCTTAAATTTGTTATATCAACACCACAAAACATAATTATATTCGAGTAATAGATTTGTCTATTAAAAAACCTTAATTTGCATTAATTTAAACGTCAACGTATTTATGGAGATAAATCTTAAAAACGTTTCTTTGAATATGAGCTACGTTTGATAATTTATTTTAATATGAAATGGAAGAATGTAAAGATAAAATACACATGTTTATTAAAATATTTAGGAGTTTTTATCACTTTATAGAAATGAAGTAAACTGAAAATGCTCATCAAACCTGGAAACGAAAATTTTAAATTTCTCGTTTATAAAAATAATAATTTTCAATACTTTTAATACGATTATATGGAATTTAATTTTATTATTTATATTTTTACTTCACTTACCTTTTTAATGAGAGGAACAATAATGCTTTTATGTACACAGGTGGTCGACTTGTAGTGTGGGGCTCCTACAAAAAAATCAGTGGAATACATATTAAGAAATCTACCCTGTCTTTTTCCGACACTAGACTGGGATCGGTTTTTGAATTACACCAGAACTAGGCCTACTTTGGCTTTCACCCTTTAGATCTCACTACAAGTCCAGCCGTTAATTATTCCAGGTATTTACCACCGTTCCATGAGATGAAGAGGGGTAATTCCAGCGATTACTAGGACACCCGACAATCCTACATTGTATGACAGAGGATGTGACCCTGAGTGCTGGTTTACGATGCACTCGAGCGAGCCTCATCTGGTATATTTGTTTAGTGAGAGCATCTGCCTACACTTCGGAGCAGTACAAGAGCACGGACTGGACTGCGAGCATTCTTCTTCTGCGAGCATAGTCTTCTTCTACTTAACCGACCTAAAACATTGACCACAAGCTTGGTGAGATGAGGATCGCTCCTAGCAGCCTTGTCTGCCTTTCAGGAGATCTGATCCCTCCAGCTGAGTTAAGTCCACCACAACCCCGTGGTATTTAACAGTTCGCGTGGTCTGGACCACTTTATTTACCACGTTCAGCAGCACAATGGTGTTAATTCGCTTCATAGTTAGGACCACTATCACTCATCCATTCATTGACGATGCGAATGACGTAATTCAGCATCGAATAAGCAAGTTCAACATTTTTCATGCCTTAACGTCTTTGTTGTACCCTACTAAAATCTCTTGTCAGGCATCAGAGATTAAAGGACACTGCCGTAGGCGACATTCTAATTCCAAAACTAACACAAACCTTAGCAATAAAATTATTACATTATTATTATTATTAAACGTAACTGTCACATAAGTTGGAAGTTACTAGAATCATACATATTTTAAGTTATAGTAGAAAACGTTTTTTACTTTTTATCCAATTAACGTAAAAAAGGTTTTTATTTCATTATTTGGAAGGTTTTGACATTATAAAATAAAAATTTATTCTAAAGTTAATAATACAATTATAGTTTAAATCCTTTCAGAAGCCACTCATTGGTACTTTCGGGAAAAAGTGTCCTCATCAGTATATTAACTAGCCAAACAACAGTAATTTTCATCATTAGGATCAAAAGTGGCTGTTTTTAGTGCGCAATCATGTTTAAAAACGAGGGGTAGTCGAGTTTTTAAAAACGATGAAGTAAAATTGATTAGGTATAATGCAGAATGACACTTTTAATCGTTAAAAATATTAATTATAAATTTATACTTTTGAGGTTATATTTACCAAGTAATATGCAGTGTTTTGCACTTCTGTTATTTACAAACAATGCTTTAATATAACGTTTGAATTTTACAACTCTCCACAGGAAATTATTAAAACACCACTTAGAAAACAGCTGACTTTTCAGTCCTAGGACTAAAAATAATCGTTTCTATTGAGAGAACACAAAAACAGGCTGATATTGTGCGGAATAATAAAAATGGTTTATTAGCTGTTGGTTAATGGTATTCGATTATCAACTTATCGCTCTACATACACAGTTGGCTGTTTCCCTGCACGTCACAGAAAACGCTGGTCGGTGACAGATAATATGAGTGACAGAATACTAACACAAGATTTCATGCATATTTTCACCTTAAGCTAATATATTTGTTTTTTTAGTTATTTTTATAAATTTTTAATAACGTTTCTTTTATGCATGTCAACGTCCTTGCTCTATCCTTGTTAAATATATACAGTAAAAGTAAAACAACAGAATAACATTATCCTATTCAGATTTCAATAAATCAAATATATATTTTTTTTAATTGAATTTTTTAAAACTACTCTTACTATTATTAATACTAAGTCCAACCACAACTTAAAATTAGGCCTATACTATTTTACTATGTAGAAGTAATATTTTTAAATTCCTAAAAATACTACAACAGTTCTTAATATTTAAAAAGGTAACTATAACACATTTAAAAACATATATATTTCAAAAAATTAATATAAGGAAAATACACTGGAAACCACAAGAGACTACCTTCCATATAAAGAAGTAAATAATGTAATATTCATGATGAAGCGGGCCCGTCCCTGTGCTTGACACTTCTAGCTTCTTATACATACCCCTCTCTCTAAATGCTATAATATATTATGTTTACATTGTGTAAAAAAGTGTAGTTTTATTTAATATTAATTTATTGCAATGATATTAGTGCTTACGTTAAGTATTTTAATACATATTATTTATGTAATAAGTGATTTACAAGCTTTTTTAAAGGTATATATTTGGTCGTGATATTTGATTTTTTTAATTTTTTTTAACTGCACAATTAAGCAATATGTATTTAACGACTTTTATTTCAATTTAAAACGAACATAGCTAACAAATATTTTTTTTACTATGGTAGCCTTCATAATATAGCTCTTAAATTGTGTAATACCAGAAAATGAATTGTTTCGAAGCTGCTATTTGTTAGTAACAAATCTACATCTCATCGGATCCGTTATACACATCAACACTTACCCTTCAGTCATATTATCTTTCAATTATTTTAAGTAGTAATAATGATGTTGTAGTACTGAAAGAAAGTTTCTCTCTCTTCCTACTGTTATTAAGGAATTTCTCTTTCTCTTGCACTATGGTCGTGCTCCACTATCTCTAAATAAGTGAATATAGTCTAGAAAAATGGAATATAAGAAGATGAATACAGAATCAAAGACTGTGACAGTGTCTCAAGAAATGTATCAAATATATCAAATGTTTTTATCAGTCAGTTATTATTGTTCTGATTCAGTTACGCATTAATATATAAATATGTATTAGTATCGCATACGATAAATATGTATTAGTGTCATGAAATATTTCTTATATAGTCCTGAAACTTATAAAAAACCCAAAAATCCCCCTTAAAAACATAAAAATAAAAATAAAAAAACATATGAAACATGTAAAAATAAGAATATTTATAGTTTACACTAGTTTGTCTAACATTTGATAAATGACAGAACATGTTTAAGTCCATCCCAGGTGACAAGCATTATGTCACCTGTTAAATATAACGTAAATATACAATATGTTAAATATAACGTAAAGTTACGATACCTTGTAAAGTGCTCAATCCAAGATTTTGTGAAGATGACTAGTTTCGGAGCAATAGACGCCAGATGATTATTGGTGTTAAACAGTTTTTAAATATTTTTTTTAGCGATTCTTTTACGTATTTTAAATTTAAGTTCGATCAACCAGAACTATAGAATAGTTTTCTGGTAGAGTATATTCATCAAATATTTAGACAACGTCATGTTGATTAGATTCTAACAAATGTCTCTTTAATTTTCATGAAGGAATGTATAAATTTTTTATTAATTGTAAGGACAATCCTAAAGTAAAATAAACAATTAACGCTCAATAATCTACTTCGAAATTAAGTTTCGTATGAGTTGATATCACACTCATCTACGATATCGAGAATCTGTCCTCATTAACATCGCTTGTACTTTAGCATCCAAACTCTCTATAAGGATCAAGAGCGCAGGTTTACTTCGTATGATTTTGAACTAGTAAATTGTTTATAATTACACATAATGTAAACTAAACCATCTTTGGCCTGAATTTGTTGTTTTGTTTAGATAAAAGAAGAAACTATTCATTATTAACCACCAAATGGATATTCATTCATTATCTTTAGATAATTCATGTAGATGACCACTTGGATGTACATTCAATATATTTTGGTAAATAAGCAATGTACTGAGTTTTATCAATTTCATATAATAATATCATTTAAAATGTATTTCTTTGTTAATGGTTGGCCTACACAGTTCATAGTATGTGATACAGTGGCAAAGGCCCCAGGATTGAGCTTTGAGAAGGAAGGTAAGAGTCTACATTCATTGTATCCGACTAATTTGTTTGTTCTATGTACGAAAAATATTTCGATCATTTTGTTTTACAACTGCGGTGCCGGTGGGGGGGTAAGAACATCATACAATTTACATTTGTATGAAGCATATAGATTTTTATATTACACTAATTGATATAACAGCATAAGTGTATTTGGATAAAATAATTTATAAGTATACTAGAATTCTTTATGTTTAAAATGACCTTCAAAAATAAACTGAAGGTTATAATGCTGTGTGTACTTTTTTTTATTATTATTTTTTTTTTTGCAATCAGTATTCTATAACTTATATTATTCTTTAACAATTAATGTTAATTGTCGTATATAACAAAGATTAAATAAACCATCAATATAAATATAATTTTAATTTGTAGAAATGTATTGATTTATTTTTAAGCTACAAAATGAAATTACTATTAAATAAGTTATCATTTCTAATCCTAGTAATTATTTTTTTCTATCAAAGACTTTTAATGATGAAAATCTCATTAACGTTATTTTTATCCAAATACCCAGTGAAATAGAAGGAACTTGAGCCTTTGACTTTTAATTAATTACAAAGACACCACAGTAGGGGGACTTGGGGCTGCATACGCCTGCTGTGGGATATGTGGGATAATTTATGCAGCCCCCCCCCCCCCCCCCGAGGCCACCCAAATTGCTGACCCCCCCCCCAAAATAGTAGAGGTGTTTGGTGCTTTTTTTTTTTATTATTTATTTATTTTTTTTTTTATTTATTTATTTTTTTATTTATTTTTTTTATTTTTTTTATTTTTTTTATTTATTTTTTTTTATTTTTTTTTTATTTTTTTTTTCATTTATTTTATATATTTCGTGTATTCTCATCTACATAATTCCATTCCCGCCTTAACGCTACCCACGTCATCAACGTTAGTTACATAACCGTCCGCCTGTCCTTGAAACACGCGCGCTTTTACAAAATATCGATCACCTCATACACTGCAAGTAAGCGATTCACTCAGTCTCACACAGTCACTCGTGCGGTACAGACATGAGCGCATCCGGATTAATTGACGAGTACTTGAACGCATTCATGGCCGACATCAACGCTGCGAACGACAACGCTACAGTTGAACAGATCCCAGTTCCACCAACACCACCGAGACCTAAGAAGAGGATAAGACCTACGACTAAGCCTAAAGTGGAAGAAACAGCAAAACCAGGATGGGTTCCAAAACCATCAGACGACTGTCCCATCGTGTCGTGGCTTGAAAATGGACAATTTTACGCGGTGCAGAATCCATCAAACAGCGGACCAGTACTATTTAAAATGGAAATGTATGACGGTTCGGATATGGTGTACAGATGTGGCTTATTTATAGACAAGAACAGTGAATTATATGAGAGTGTCAACCAGGTAGTGGACAAATCGGAGAATATGTGGATTGATAAAGCTACGGGAGTACCGAAGATTAGCGGCTTGACACAAACAGTAACACGATACAGTAAGACAGTAGAGAAACCGAAAAAGCCAGTGGTAAAACCGAAAAAGCAAGCTGCGCGTAGAAGACCCACCAAGAAAACATTGTAGGAACAACGTCTAGACACTGTGCAATGCGACCTCGCCGAACACCTGCGCTCATAAAAATCCATGATGGCCGCCACCCTTCTCGACCACCTGCACAAACAAAAGAAGCGGTATGATCCTTCTCAGAATTCATCAACCAGCTGCACAAACAAAAGAAGCGGAACGACCCTTCTCAGATTTCATCGACCACCTGCATCCGGCCACCTGCACAAACAAAAGATTGGACACCTGCGAGACGACCCTTCTCAGATTTCATCAACCACCTGCGCAAACAAAAGAAGATTTATGATGTCTAGACACTGTGGAATGTGCCGAACACCTGCGGGACGACCCTTCTCACGTTTCATCGACCACCTGCACTGAACACCTGCGCACATAAAAAATTCCAAGATGGCGTCGTGGGCAACAAAAACCGAACGAACGGACTGACCGAGCATCATTCTTCGCCTGGAGACCACTTCGACTAGTCGCATCATCCCCATACTCTCTCATCATTACCATGTCGAGCATCAGC
The DNA here is from genome assembly GCA_030545055.2 of Neoaliturus tenellus. Taxonomy (NCBI): domain Eukaryota; kingdom Metazoa; phylum Arthropoda; class Insecta; order Hemiptera; family Cicadellidae; genus Neoaliturus; species Neoaliturus tenellus. Next base: position 33,502,559 of record CM061533.1, read on the forward strand.
AGCAGCATGACTTCAGAGTCCGCACCTGGTGTAACGATGGACCTGCGGACATCATTGAACACCTGCAAGTCCAGCTCTCCGGCCTACACCCGCCTGTCTGATCTGCGAGAGGAGTGTAGCTATGCGATCAGCGGGATGGAGCGTGTGACCACTCCATTCGGCGAGACAGTCGTCGTCATTCTCGAGGGACAAGTCGGCGATGATTTCTTCCTACGAGTCTACCTGCCCAGGCGTTTCAACCAAGTCCTGAGCGATCACGACATCGAGCGGTACAACAGCGGCTTCGGAGATCGCCTACGTCTGATGAAGCGCAGCCCACTTCCAGGCAGTAAATTTACACCGTTGGAATTTTTGTAAAGCAAGAAAAGAAGACTCAAGATTTAATTAACCTTTATAAATTTTGATAGCTTTCGTAAGCAATAAAAATCCATGTACATTACAGCATAAACTAATGTCTTTTATTTTAAGATGAAACCCCAAACCTTTATTTTAAGCAAATTGTGTGTGATATTTAGTTTTAGTGTCAGTAGCGATCATGAGCTTGAAGTGGCAACATCCATTCTCAGCCATTGTGGCGGGTCCTTCAGGTAGTGGTAAATCACATTTTGTGTCCAAGTTTATTGAACACATAGATGAAATGTGTGATGTAAAATTTGCCAAAATTAACTGGCATTATGGTAGTGGTGGAGGAGGAGGTGATGTAAGTAATTCCAAAATAAGCCACATTGAGGGTTTACCAGACTTGAGTGATTATGATGATAAGGAACCAATACTGGTTATAATTGACGATATGATGCGTGAGGCAGACGATAGAGTGGTGGATCTATTCACGAAGGGTTGCCATCACCGCAACATCAGTGTATTTTTCATTACTCAAAATCTTTTTCATCAGGGTCGTGGGCAGAGAGACATCTCACTAAATGCTCACTACATTATATTTTTTAAAAATCCCAGAGACAGAGTACAAATCAGATATTTAGCCAGGCAGATATATCCAGACAGCCCAAAGTTCATAGAGGAAGCTTACAGTGATGCCACGAAACAGGCACACGGTTATCTGCTTTTGGACTTGAAACAGTCGACATCTGAGGACATGCGAGTACGCACTTGCATATTCCCCGAGGATCGTGTAAACTACGTGTACTTGCCAAAGAAAAAATAGCCAGTCAGTCAGTTGCAATCATGTCGTGCTTGAAGAAGGACGCACCGCTGCTCAGAGCGCTGATACACGCAACACCCAAGGAACGCAAGGCACTGCTAAAGGTTTGTGACAAGAGTCGCATTCGTTCAGTCTGCGAGTGCGCCTACAACGTGCTACGTGGGAACGTGCCTCTGTCGAGTAAGACTAAAAGCCAGTTGAGCAAACATAAAGTGGCTCTGAGGCGCTTAGTAAGACAAGGACAGTGTTGGGGACAGAAACGAAAGTATCTAGTGCAGAAAGGCGGCGGAGTTTTTATTCCATTACTATTGAGCACAGTGTTACAGGCAGCAGTCAGTAGTGCATTGGGAAAGTGAGATGGATGTCCAGACGAAACCATTTTATTTGACTTTACTTAGCGGCACGGGTCCCTCAACACATTATTATCCGAAAAATACCACACATGATTTTACTGTACAACTACCGAATTACATTTGCTTGGACGGTGGCGATTGGGAAGTAGCGCTCGTAGAAACGCATTATCCATGTTCGTTCTCAACAGTAGACTCCGATGCTCTACTAAAAATATTTGGTTACAAAAAGGAAGAAGAAGACAAGAAGTCTGCGGGAAAAGAAGAAGACAAGAAGTCTGCGGGAAAAGAAGGCAAAAAGAAATTATTCATCGTCGACGTTAAACCAAATCCCGAAAACTACACTTCAGTCGAAGATTTGTTGAAACACATCAACGGGTTGAAAAGTGTAAAGAAAACTGGAAGTGTATTCAGTATTGACGAAGCAAAGCGTCTTAAAGTAACGTTCGGAACAAATACATTGGGAACTACCGAAGGAGTGGCTGGTTCCCAAAAAATCGGACTTCAGTTGGGAATAGTACGGGGAGACGAATTGTTAAATGTACCAGGTTTACAAACGAGTACTAGACCGATTAATTTAAATCTTGGTTTACCATCACATATGCTCGTGTACTGCGATCTGATTGAAGAACAAATATTAAGCGATGCCCGTACACAGTTATTGAGGATTATCAATATATCACACACGATAGATGATTATGGAACGTACAAGGCAGCATACATCAATGATCCGCACTACGTACCGGTGAGAAAGAAGACATTCGAAAGTGTGAGAATTTATGTGAAGGACATCTTAAAGCGAGATCTCTCATTCCGTCACGGAGCGTTGACCGTTAAACTACACTTCCGACCGACCGCTGCTGCACATCAATAATGGAGCACGCAAAGAAGATGGCTGTCGTCCCGCAAGAGCTTATTGAGCGTTTACAGGCTACATCATCGGAGAAGCCGTCAAGCAATTTGTCCACTACGGAAGGGCTGGATGTGGAGATGCAGAAAATAATGAATAACAAGAGTATAGACGATAGTGAAAAATGGAAACTGTACAATCAGGCGTTGCAACGTTTCTTACACTTTGCCTCTAATAATCGCCAGCCGATTAATATTCCAATTGTGGATACGGCATTTGGTGATGATGCCCAACACATGACACGGGGTGCAGCGGAAGGGCCAGTCGATGAGATTGTCGAAATGTTCTCAAAGACATACAGGAGTGATGCCCGCAATCTGTTGCGATTTATGAAAAAACCCGATAGTCGAATCAGTTGGGATATCAACTACTCGGTGTTTATCGATGGTCGAAAACTACCGAATGCGAATATAGTTGATATTTTGAATAACATAGTGAGAGTTCGAATAACCGAACGTATACCGCCAGGATGGATGGAAGTGATGACCGCTTTGAAAGAAATGAATGTGCCTCTAGAATTTATAAATAATACCAGAGCGTTACGGGAATTGAATGATACATTCAAATCATCATTGCGGATGACCAGTTCACCGAGTGCACCATCACCGCGCAGAACACCGATGCGAGAGCGGCTACGTTCGTGGGCGACAGTGAAACGAGGAGCTAAGGAGCGTCGCTGTGAGACATCATTACAGAGAACATTACGTGAGGTGGATAATTATCTAGCGAAAACACCGATTGAAGAAGCTGCGACTGGCGGCTATGCTGCGTCAACTCCCATCATAAGAGACGAATACCAGTGGGACAGGGAACCGTTGGGCTTTCTAGACAGGTGGGAACCGTATCTGACCAAGTGAGCATGTACCGTCTCTACTACGACCCCGGCGAGCCCGGTGCGTTCGGCGGTGTCGCGCCGCTAGTGCGAGCTGCACGCAAGAGAGATATTTCAAAGTCGAAAGTAATCGAATGGTTACAATCACAGGACACTTATACATTACACAAGCCGGCCCGTAAACGCTTCCCACGTAATCAGTACTCTGTTTTCGGCCCGTACGAACTGTGGCAAGCAGACTTGAATGATATGCGAGGATTGAGTAAATACAACGATGGAGTCACTTACCTACTGACCGTGATAGACGTGTTCAGTAAACGTCTGTACGTGAAAGCGTTGAAGAGAAAGGAAGGTGCAGAAGTAGCGGTGGCATTCGAAGAAATATTCAAAGAAGCGACTAAAACTCCACGTTACCTCCAGTCTGACAAAGGAACAGAGTTTACCGGCGCCAAGACCAGACAATTATTCAAAAAGTACGGAATAAAATATGTGACCACGCAGAATCCCGATGTTAAAGCAGCAGTAGTGGAACGCGTGAACCGCACGTTAAAGTCTCACATGTGGCGTTACCTGACTTACAAAAACACTTATCGATATATTGATGTACTGAACAAACTGGTGAAAGCATACAATGCCAGTGCACACAAGAGTCTCGGTGGTGGATTGCGTCCCATCGATGTGAAAAATGATCGGACGATAGCACAGGTGCTGCAACGCATGTACAGTAAAATTCCACGCCGTGTTAAGCCTAAACTCAAGATTGGTGACACAGTGCGCATAGCAAAGGAGAAGGGCACATTCGCCAAAGGCTACGAGACCAATTGGAGTAACGAAGTGTTTACTATTCGTAAAGTGAACACTCTGATGCCGCTGCCCATGTACACGCTGGCGGACCTCAAAGGTGAAGTTTTGACCGGCCAGTTTTACGAACACGAATTACAGAAAGTAATCTATCGGAGTGATCAACTATTCAAGATTGACAAAATACTGGACACTCGTGGCAGAGGCACCAGTAAGCGTTTTTACGTCAAGTGGCGAGGTTACGGAGACGAGTTTAACTCTTGGGTGAGAGCGCAAGACTTACAAAATGTCTAACTCGCAATTCTTCCTGACGCTACCCAGCAACAGTTCTATGGAATATTTCCCCAACAATAAGGTGTCAAACTACACTACGCATCTTTCGAAACAGATACGATTGGAAGGTGCATGGGAGATGGCTCTGGTGGAATCTCACTATCCATGTTCATTTCCATTAGTGGGCAAGAACGAGATTATAATAATCGAACAGGATACTATTCTTTCCGCCATAGGTATGGAAGAGCCAGACAAGTACACGTTTACTCTGGACATGGGTTACTACAAGAATATAACCGAACTGCTGAATATGATTAATGATGCAAAGGACCTCATCGATTACGTAGAGTTCACTTATGACAAAGATGCTGACAGAGTGGAAATAAAAATACTGAAAGAAGATGTGGTTGCGATACATTTAGACTATAAACTGGCTTTACAGTTGGGATTCGATCCGCAACAGAAGGACATTGTGAAAAACAATAAAGCGTCATGGCCACCGAATCTATCGATGGGGCTTCCAGCTAACATGTACGTGTACTGCGATCTGATTGAGCCACAGTTGATCGGAGACGCTTCTGCCCCGCTATTGAAAATCATCAACATTGACAGAGGTGACTACATGCACGGGGCGAATAAGACTGTACTCTATACCAGCCCGCATTACGTGCCGATCACAAAAGGTGCATTCGAGACTGTAGAAATCGACCTCAGGGATCACACGGGGCAAAACCTGTCATTCCTGTTCGGGACGTCGTACGTGAAGCTGCATTTCAGAAGAGCTCTGCATAATTAACTGTAATAATGGCTTCGAACGATCCGTACATGGCGTACTACTATCGCCAGCATTCGCAGACGGGCGGATCGATAGAAAAAGTGTTTCGCGGTGCCGCCTATCAGAGAGGACATGGAGTCGGCAGCTTCTTGGGCGGTATGTTTCGCACCGTATCTCCGATAATCAAGAGCGGAGTTGCAGCATTGGGCAGAGAAGCGTTAAAGTCCGGAATGGGTTTTCTAGGTGATGTCACTCTGCGTACGAAACATCCCAGAGATGCGGCAGAGGAGCGCATGAAAGAGTTTACCGGGTCGTTGAAACGCACGGCCGATGACAAGATTGAACGAGTTCTCCGTGGTGGTGGCAGTGTCAAGCGTCTGCGGCCTGCATCCAAAAAGCGCGGATCGCGTAAGAGTGGCGCGAAACGCGCAACGCGCAAGACTTCCGCGAAGCGCGCAATGCGTGGCGGCAAGAAACAATCGAGTAGCGGTCGCACACTGCGTGTCACACCTCAGTCTCTGGCTAAACTCCTTAGAGGAAGGACGTCATCATCGCCGTCCAAGAAGAGAAAAGCAGCAGTTAAAAATAAAAGGAAAGCAGCAAAGACAATAAGGGATATTTTTAATTAATCATGTCGTTCATACATCAAAGATCATGCGAATGCGTCAAGACGGAGCTGGACTTGTTTTCACTACCGCCCACACAGACGAGTATCGAAAATGGAAAATGGATTCAATACAAACCGATATCCACACTGACGGACGATTCACCGATAGAGTTTGTAGTGCCAGGCAATGGCGAAGAGTACACCGATCTCTCGCAAACAATGCTGGAAGTCACAGCATCGATAATCAAGGCGGACGGAGCGGCGATTGCTGCGGATGATGCAACTAAAGCTGGTCCGATAAATAACTGGCTACACTCGTTGTTCAGTCAAGTGGACATGTGCATGAATCAAAAATTGGTTACACCACAAAATAACACTTACGCCTATCGAGCGTACATCGAAACAGTATTGAACTACGGATTCGATGCCAGGAAATCGCATCTATCGTCCGTGCTGTGGAACGCCGATGATTCAGGCCATATGGAAAACACCGAGGACGATAATGATGGATTGGAAAAACGGCGGAAGCTAACGAAAGGAGGACGAGAAATCGATTTGGTCGGTCATTTGCATTTGGACATGTGTAATCAGAATAAATATCTTTTGAACGGAGTCGAGCTACGCTTCAAGTTAAACAGGTCGAAAGATGCATTCTCCATAATGGTACACGAAGGTGACTACAAAGTGCATATCGTCGATGCGAACCTGTGGATTAGAAGATGCAAAGTCAGCCCGACCGTACTGTTGGCGCACAGCAAGATACTGCAGTCCGGCACCGCTAAGTATCCAATCACACGAGTGGATGTGAAATCTTTCACGCTCGCTTCCGGCATAAGGAGCAAAACTCTGGACAACGTATTTCTGGGACAAGTTCCGAAGCGCGTGATTGTCGGAATGGTAACCAATGCCGCATTCAACGGTGATGTCAAAAAGAATCCGTACAATTTCAAGAATTTCGATTTGAACTACTTCTCTCTGTACGTGGACGGTGAACAGGTGCCGGCCAAACCACTCCAACCCAAGTTCTCTCCTGCAGGTAGCGCAAAGTTCATTATGGCGTACAACACAATATTCAGCGGCACGGGGATCCATTTCTCAGACGCTGGAAACGTGATCAGCAGAGAAGATTTCGAAAACGGCTACTGCTTGCTAGTGTTTGATCTGACACCCGACCTGTCTGCCAGCGATACCGGCCACTGGAATCTCGTACGCAATGGCAGCGTGCGCATGGAGCTGGGATTCGGCACCGCGCTAACCGAGACTGTCAACTGTTTGGTGTACGCAGAGTTTGACAACGTAATTGAAATCGATCGACACCGCAACGTGATGGTCGACTTTGGTGGCTAGTCTCTCACCGGCACTCGTACGAGATGGATCGCTTACGCAGAGTACGTTGCAGGAATTTGGCCGCTCCCATCATTATTGATTTCCAGAGTTTCAAAGACAACATCAATGATTACATAATGAAGGAAGTCTGCGTTATGGAAGTGGACAGCGGGATACTACTGATGCATCACATCGCCAAACCGCCATTCAACAGGGACGAACTGACCATCGATAAACATCGAGAATCCCATTGGCTATCGAAACACTATCACGGATTAAAGTGGGATCAAGGGGACATCGGCTACTGCAACTTGGAACAAAAACTACGAAAGATAATCGCCAAACGACACACCGTCTATGTCAATTGATCGGAAAAGAAGAGTTTTATATACAGACATTTAGTTATTGATCACTGCACTACCAACGTTATCGACTTGGATGATATCGGATGCGGTTCACTGGCTACAATCAACAATCTACTATCGAAATCCACGCTGCGATGTCGCCATCACAGATCACCGAACCATCGATGCTCACTGTCCAATTGCATCGCATTGCACGGATGGTTGTTTTTGACTAACAATATTGATGATGAATTGGAATCTACTGATGAAACAAGTTCATATTTCTGCTCTTGCTTTCACACGTCTACGAGCACTACAACAAGTACTACCACCGCAGCTGTTGGCATCGACACCGTAGAATGAATACCAATCAGATTGAGAAATATCTATCGACTCTGCCAGTACACAATCATGGGGTCTACGCTGCCGACCGACTACCGCATCGCATCTCCCCGTCTACAGCAATCGTTGTGAATACCGATCCACACAATGAAGACGATACGCACTGGGTTGCATTCTACCTGGACCGAAAGAGTGATGTCATTGAATTCTTCGACAGTTACGGACAACCTCCACATCTGTACTTCTACCAAGGATTCCTGAGACGTAACGCTCGTCGTTACCTGTACAACGAGTATCGCCTACAAGATGATGACAGCACAGTCTGCGGCCACTACTGCCTGACTTACCTGTACTACCGAACTCACCATGATATGAGGATGATGGACTTCGTGCAGCTCTTCGACGACACCTCCACTACTCACAATGATGCGATGATCAGAAGACTATTCACCAGATTATATAAACACTTGTAGCAATTTTTGCTATTTTCTTTGTAAAAATCTTTTTATATTTTTCTTTTTATTGTAAAGTAAAAATCTTTTTCATTTGTCTTGTAATGTAATTTTTTTTTTCTTGTAATAAAAATGAGTACTCAACAAACACCAATCTTTTCATTTCCTTTTAGTATGTAAGTTAATCATTTTTAACAGGCTCAATATTTCAAAGTGCATTTAGAAAAATCAGATAGTTTAATCTTTGTGTAGACTCGACATTTATAATTTACTTTCAAAGACCAAAGAGTCTAGTAACTCAGTATTTCAAAAGAGTCTGATAGTTTACTCATTGCACATATTTGACATAACAGTTCAAAGTGAAAAGAGCCTATTAGGTTAACCTTTATGCAGACTCGACATTACATTTTTACTTTCAAAGACCAGAGAGTCCAGTAACTTGATATTTCAAAAGAGTCAGATAGTTTAAGTATTTGTACACCTCTGTGCAGACTCGTCATTTATATTTTACTTTCAAAGTGAAAAGAGTTTGATATCTTAGTATTTTTAAAAAGCAAAGAGTCTGACAGTGAATGATCTTATTACTATGTGTAAAACTGGAAAATGAAAACAAGTATGTCAATACAAATGACTAGATTTATTGAAACAATCTTAAGTCTAATATCAAGTGTATTGAAAAAGGAGGAATATTGAATCATTGGATAGAAACTTTATACATTATTTAACAATAATAAAATTTATAGAATAGACATCAAAGATAAAACATTATAAAATGGTCAACAAAAATGAATTTGATTCATTAATAAAATTTACATACAAGCAACAACAAGAAAATGTACACCACAAAAATAAATAAAAGTTCATATCACAGTCCACACCAGTCCATAAACAGTCCATATCACAGTCCATAAACAGTCCATATCACAGTCCATCACACACTCCCGAGATCCGAACAGAGCCTACCCGATCACACTCATGCGACTTAAATTATACTGTCTAGTCGTCTACGTCCATCGGCGCTGGTAGAGCTGGAGGTAACGGTGGCGCCCTGGGGGGAATAGCATAGTGCCCCCACGGAAGCGTGTTTATTCCGTCCTCTGGCATTACGTAACGTTTATCATCATATGGTGCCAGGGACCGCTTCCTTACCACAACGGTGTAGATTATGTGGTGTTTGCTTTGGAACCTCTGATTGTCCGTACTTTTGATAGTCTTGTTGTATAAACAATCTAGGTAATCTTGTACGGACAGTTCCTTTGCAACTACGGCGCGGTTGACGCCCTTTGCCCACTTTATCGGCGGAGGCGCACCACAGTCGTCGTCATCTCCGTTACCAACAGCACACGTAAAGCCTCCGGATACCATACAATATAATTTTGCCATCAAGCCGACGAATAACCTAATAACTCTCCCACCGACTTCGTCCTTGAATTTCCCCAAAACCCTAGCGTTGCACCCGTCGTAGCACATGTGGTTCTGGGGATAGTTGCTGGTGTCGAAGTCGTCCAGGTGCGTCATCATGTCGCGGTAGACGTCTAGGGTACGGATGGCGTAGACGATACCATCTGTGTCCATGTAGGCCATCTTTATATTCTCGATGCCGTACCTTTCTACCATATCGTAGTGAAAACCGTACATCCACCGTTTACTGTGGTCCAGAATGCACATTCCCGCATAGACTGGCTTGTTGAGTACAACTCGTACTTTCGCCATATTTAGTAGTGCCAAGTTCTCGTCGTACCAAATACGGTCATTGAAATTCGCCTTGGCCACGTACTTCGTGTATGTCTTGCGGGATGTGGCGATCTTCATGTTTTGGTGTTTTCTCACATTCTGGAGACTCATACCGTAGACAGCATTGACCATCAATTTGAACATTTCTACTTCAAATTTGTTGGTGGCCTGCCGTCTCAGTTCGGTATTCAGCATCACGTACGGTTTTAACCACGGCGACTGTTTAAAACGCATAATCCGGTGAACGCGGCGAACACGCAGTCCATTCTCGATCGCTTGTTGTAAGTAACGATAGTGGATCACGTATTCATCCTTGTCCGTGAGAGTAGCCATTAGTTTGCTGGATTGTCCTGCTCCGCTATTAATGATGTCTTCTGATGAGTAGGGCAGCTGGTAAGCCGGCGACTTTCGTACTTCCGGACAGAACGGGAGATCGCGGTGTTTGTCGTGGAGTGCCTGGTCTCTTGGGTACTCCAGATCAACCTCCAAAACGTATCCATACTCACCGTCTGTCGGTATGTCCATGATGTTCAAGTCGTCGATTTCCTGCTGCGACAGCCACTCAAAATCTTTGTAGGGGAGTGGTTCTGACATGGCCCATCCGTAGAGGTTATTTGCGTCATAATACATTAAAAATGTATCATCGTCGTATTCTACGACACCTCCACTTGTCGATGCGCCCTGGCCGTCTCGGTTACCGCCATCTTCCGCTCTTGTGTATTTGTTGTTGGCGACAACGTGCCTGGTGACGCATTGGGTCAGTCCACCTCGGATGCCCTTCTCGAAGAACAAGTACATGTCGACATCTCGCAAGGTATCGAGCACCACTCCAGTCTTGAGAAGCATTACGTCCCACGCGTATGAAGGTAGCGTCAGATAATGTGCAGGATCCAAGTTGTAGTGCGTCATACACATGTCTCTGAATCCCTCGAACACGTCGGCGAGCAGTAGAACGTCTGTCATCAAATAAATCTCTGCGTACTGCCCGAGGGATATGCAGTTGAACTTATTCCATACGCGTTGGGCGTGTGCGTAGTCCTCGTCGGTTACATTTTCTCCGAAGACATCTTTAGGTGGCAGGTGATCGTCATTTAGTGCTTCCATAGACGTGACGTACTCGTAGGGGAAGATTCCCTTCCTTCGAAGCAAATCAAAGTCTTCTTGGTCTTGGTACCGGGCGCGTGTGATGTGCATTTTGTTGGCCGGCAGAAGCGACGCCAATGTACCTAAAGCCTTCGACATAAGGCGGTACGAATCGACGAACTGTAATTTAATACTATTCCGCCGGCCAGCGCCCGGATATTTGAAGCGCTTCGAGAAAGTGATGTACTTTTCTTCGGTGTTGGCGAGTACCTCAACGTCTCCCTTGTCCACGCCTAACTCACGCACGATGAAGTGAGCGTCGTAGTTGGAAAGGTTGTGGAAATACATATTGACGGTCTCCTGTTCCCTGTAGCGGAGGTTGCACGAACGATGAGCAGCTCCTCTGTAATTGTACGGAGGCGAGTGTTGGTGATCCCTAACTTTCATTTTATCTTCACCATCGTTAGGGCCGAATTCCCGCTTACAGATGTGACAGACAGTGGCACGTCGGAATTGGAGTTCTTCCTGCTCTGTCAACTGCGGTGGGTCTCCGGGCATGCGCTGGCCGTAAAGGATGTCGCCAATCTTCCGTACGTCATCCCGTACAGCGTTGATAAAATGTTGCGCAGCATCCTCGCCTCTGTACATTCGCAGCTTGGAGAAGGTGTTGGAATCCTGGTCATCGTCATCGCAGTCTCCCTCGTCGGCTGTTCTTAGGTCGTCGCGAATGTAATATGCATAAGCGTACGGTCTGTGGACATTCCTAACATTGTTGGGCAAACCACCCACGCGCTGCTGGCCGGTCGTTCGGTTAGTTGCTGGGTCCCAAGCAGGCGGTTGAACAGTTGGTGCGGGATGAATGGGCCTTTCAGCCTCAAAGGGTACGAGCATACTCTCGAAGTCGGCATATATCGTAAACCGACTCCTCTTTGTACGCTCGGGCCGATTGAACATGATGTGCTCTTCTTCCGCAACATCGGTTCTCAATGGCGCGTTTTTGGAGCAGTAACGCTTGTGTTCTTCTAACCGCTGCTCTCCTGTGAGACCCAGTTTGTTTGGTCGGCTATCAAAATGTGCAAAGCATCTCTTGCACATGAATAGTCTTCGATGACCTAGTGTTATTTGCCTAACAACTAGTCTCTCAAAGTCTGAGATGTAAGTGTAGTGGGTGGTTCGTTCATCAGTTAGGAATAGCAGATCGAAGTGGTTCGGTAGCTCTTGATCCACGACGCGAAGGGGGAAAACATAGTGCTCTTCTTTGTTTTGGTGGTGTTTCTGCTTCTTTTTGTCCAAACCGTACACATTTATGCTTACGCCGGGGTTGTTGCGCTCAAACGTGCGGATTTTATCTAATCTTACTGGAAATTCCAGTCCATCGAAATTTAGGTTTGACCGTGCTCTGACTTCTGCCGTGAAATGGTTAGCAGTAAGCCTGTCACGTCGAGCATTTTCAATAAATTTAGAAAGCATTGCGTATTCAAAACAACGCTCATCCGCAACGTTGAACACATTTACCACGGCTTTTTTCATGGCGATATCGCGAGGAAGGGGGATGAAGGAGCTACCTCTGATAGGGCTGTAAACATTGACTCACTTCCATATCTAAAACCCTAACAAAACTCCACCCCGAACCCTTCATCTCGCATGTCTCTTTCTCCAACAAGATTTTATTAATAAACGCTTGACAAATTTCATCAATGTCACTCGTATGGAGAATTTCGACATTCTTTGTCTTGAAGGCACGCCTACAAGTATCGCCATGGATATTTACAAATTCGCATTCGACCCAGATGTTGGCTTTGATGGCATGAGTGTGATTTAGTATTTGTCGCATGAGTGTGGTTACCTGAGTCCTGAGCGACAGAAGGAACTCCTGCAGGGTAATTGACTCGTCCGCGGGCTCTGCTAGGCTGTAGGTCTTGAGTCGCCCACGGAACGCCGTCTCAATCTCCACGAAACCCGCATGAGCTAAGCCGCCAGGGATCTCAGGCGCCTCGTCGTCTTCACTTGATGTTGCCACTGATGCTGGCGACGAGGGGGCAGGCGAAGGTGGTTGGACTCCGCTGGGCTGCTGTTCCGCACGGCGGGCTTTGCAGTGTTTGCGGGCATGGATCAGCATATTCGACTTCCTCGTGAAGCTTTTGCCACACCCGTCACACGCATGGCCTGAAAAAATACAAAATATTGTAGTCTCGTGTGTAATTATAATGCTCAACCTGAAAAGATTCAGTTTTCAAACCAATATGAAAGTTTAAGTTCAACGTTTAATATAGATATTTCACATTGGAATTCAATATAGATATTTCACATTGGAATTCAATGAAAGATATAATTGACAAAAGTTAATAATACTTTTCTGAATGTCTGCATTGTGAATGTCTGCATTGTGACTGAGTTTCATTTAATATTAAGATTGTATGGTTTTTACAATAGAGCCCTTTGACGCTGTAATCCATTTAGTGTAGACGAAATGTCTGAATGAATATTTTATTTGAGGTGAGTTTGTAAATTAATATTTCAAAGTAATGGATAATCACATACCTGTTGTGGGGGCTCCAGCGGGCTCTGGGGCTTGAAGTGGACTCGGTCTTTGCTCGACGTCAGGAGCGGAAGAGGGTCCGGCCCTAGGCTCAAAGTCAGGAGCATTAGAGGGACCGGGTCTGGGCTCGACGTCAGGAGCAGAAGAGGGGCCGGGTCGTGGTTCCGCAGGGGCAGGAGTAGGGACGAAGTCTATAACAAAAGCACAGACATGATTAGAAACTTTTATATTAGATGTATAAACACAGTGAAAGGTGTAAATCTTTTCAAACACAAAGTACATCAAAACGCAAATGTTATAGAAATGAAAATGTTGATTTACGTTAGATATGTGAGTGTGCAACAAAGTGTTTAACTAAATTGAGATTAAAAGTGAGTCTAGTTACAGTGGGGCGGATGCTAAATTGGATTTATTTCTCATCATTATGCATAGTACGAATAAGAGTAGAAATTGTGAAGTATATAGACATCTGACTGTTTAGTGGACATATATAAAGTTTAAGATACTAACCTGGTCTAAATGCTGGGTTCATTGCCGGTTGAGGTCGATGAAAACTGTTGATGTGACGGCGCAGAGCATCCTCCCTCGAGAAATCCTTGTTGCACTCCGGACACGTAAAGTCGATTCCGCCGTGGGCGGAGCGAACATGTCGGGTGACATGGCACTTGTTTTTGAAGGCTTTGCCGCAGTGGACGCAGGAAAAACGACGGTCAACGTTGTTCATGATGATCTGTAAATAAAGAGCATTGACTATTAGATCTCTGACACTATTCTAAGAGTAATATGAATCGGGGGGGGGGGGGGTCACATGAAATCCGACTATATCACCATACTACTAGTACAAATTAAAATATAAATAAGTTTGAACGTTTAAGTCCTAAATAAACTCTTCAAAACTGCTCTAATTGTGAATACGCATTTTGTTGAATATAAAGTCTCTAAATACGTTACTAGCCTAATCAAACGTTTTAATAACTCAATTTATTTATTATAATTTACATGCTATATGAATAAATGTGGTAGATGTTTAAACGATTTGCGCTACGAAAAGACAGTCCAGGATGGACCAAACCCATCTACTATTTTTAAGTTTTATAAAATAAAAATAAAATAAATAAAAATTTAAAATAATAAATAAAATAAATGGAAATATAAGTATGATTGAGAATTTGAGTATGAACATTCTACTCAACGCTACGAGCCATAGTCTATATGGAACAAAACTAATCTACTATTTGTTAAAAGTTTTAGAAAATTAAAAAAGTCTCTAAATACGTTACTAGCCTAATGAAACGTTTTAATAACTCAATTTATTTATTATAATTTACATGCTATATGAATAAATGTGGTAGATGTTTAAACGATTTGCGCTACGAAAAGACAGCCCAGGATGGACCAAACCCATCTACTATTTTTAAGTTTTATAAAATAAAAATAAAATAAATAAAAATTTAAAATAATAAACAAAATAAATGAAAATATAAGTATGATTGAGAATTTGAGTATGAACATTCTACTCAACGCTACGAGACATAGTTTATATGGAATAAAACTAATCTACTATTTGTTAAAAGTTTTAGAAAATTAAAATATTTATTCACATATGTGTATGATGTAGTGAAAACTATTGCCATCTTACTCCTTAAGTTTCTTGACCAAGTCAAAATTACAGAAACGTAATAAAAAGAAAAAAAAAACTATATTTAATTATAACTAGTTATTGTAGATGATAAATGATACTTACATTTGAAGTGAAGAGTATTCCAAGGAATGCACAAACACTAGCACTGGTACTGACGCTGGAAGACAGAAGTGGCGGAGCGATGAGCAGACACGTCTGTACTGGGCAGCGACTCGAAGCAGAATGATTTAAGATGGCGGTCGTGGAAGGGACGCGCAGCTTAGTGGCGGGAAATAGGAGACGCGCTGTTACGTAACTAGCTAGTTGGTGAGCGGGCGTTCAGGGAAGAGTCCATTGTGTAGTTCCCCTCTCTCTGGAATGTGGTCGGAGGGTCGGGCGCAGCTGCACGGCGGGAAATAATAGACGCGCTGTTATATAACTCAGAGGGTTGATGTTCCCACGCAGGGGTGAGGGCTATTGTTCGGCATCCCCTTGGTGTGTAATCTTCTTGTGTGGGGCAGGTCGGTTGCAGCTGCACACCGTGGGTGGTCTGTAGTTGCATAAATTATCCCACAACAGGGTGGCTGCCGTGGGTGGTCTCGGGGGGGGGGGGGGTCAGCAATTTTGGTGGCCTCGGGGGGGGGGTCTCGGGGGGGGGGTCTCGGGGGGGGGGTCTCGGGGGGGGGGGGTCAGCAATTTGGGTGGCCTCGGGGGGGGGGGGGGGGGCTTGCATAAATTATCCCACATATCCCACAGCAGGCGTATGCAGCCCCAAGTCCCCCTACTCACCACGTTACAAAAGTAAAGGCAATCGCCCATAGGCGAGACGTCAAGGGAATTTATTTACCTTACTTTGGGTTGGAGAATAATTACATTCTTATCAATTAATACAACCTGCGCACATATTAAAATGGGTGTACACAATCATTACATAAAAAAACCGGATGAAATGATACGTTATATATTTATGAGTACAATATCTGGACGGAAAACTGTTTTAACTATTAAACTCTTTATTCATTTCATATGGCAGGTGCTCTAAAGGATTAACGGAAAATATGTGTAAAATTCTTAATATTTCTCTATCAATATTGAATATTTAATACTTCAAGCACTAAACTAAAGATTGGAAGCTGTAAAATAAATTAAAACACTTTTTGAATGATTTATTATTAATTAAAATAAAAATGGTTTATATACCTCAATTGTCGAGTAATCCTTTCTGTAGTTTGTACTACTGCAGTTTCGATCCGCAGGGGATCTTCATCAGGTTAATACAGGTTTATTATTAAGTTTATTATCAAACTTAATATAAGTTTATTATTAATAGTAATACACACTATTTATCATAATGTAAAAAGTGGTTTTATTACTTACTTACTTACTTATTTCTTTCTTCCCAGTGTAGTCTCGTAGAGACTCTTCCAGGGCATGAGGAATCCTATTATTGGTCCTAATCCTATTATTGGTGAATATTATACTGTATGCTTAATCTATCTTAAAAATAAAATTATTTACAATGTTTATATGCCATCAGTCCGTTTATTTTGAGTTATTTACAAGGAGACTTAACAGGTTTAAATTACAATATTTAAGACCAGCGAGGGTTTCGCGTGTCAGTACAGTCATCTACCCTGCGATGAAGCACATTTGGTTCAACCCATTGTGCAGTATAAGAATATAAACAGTTTTTTGTTTGAATTGTAATAACACGAAAATTGTCATAACTATATAGTATGTTACTTCTTTCCTCAATGCGTAGTAGTCAGTTAAATATTGACAATTGATAATAAATGAAATTCTTGTAATATAAAATGTAATATTATTTTGTTGAAGAAAAAGATTTTCCAATAATGTTCCACGTCTAAATATACTCTCTAAAATATATTTTTCCAGAATTGGTATTTACAGTAAGTTTAATTTTTTTTAACTTAGTGTTATGAATAAAGTGTTTACCGTGTTTTTATACCTATTATGTAAAAAAAAACTCAAATTTGTCATAGCAATGAACCTTAGGGCTGCTTAGTAAATATGTATTACTGGTAATTGCCGAATGTAATAATAGATATAAAATGTACTGTAATTCAACATTTTGAATTTTGTAAGAAATAATGCGGGAGATTTTTCTTCAAATTAAATGCTATTTAAATCTAAACTATTGTGAGTGCTTCTTTTTTTATATAATTATATAATATGGGCTTCATTGAGTTACATTTCAAATACATTTTTATAAAAAAATTCAATTAAAATTGTAGATGTCATTTGCAATACTATTAAATAAAACACAGCGTGTATGAAAATTTGTATGTGATGAATCATAAAAAATCACTTAACTATCGTCGATACTATTATTCAATAAACAATTTGTAGCAGAGCCTGTTTAGAAATTAACAATTGGATATCCCTTGAAATAAGAAAAAAATCTTGGATATACTTCTTTATTTCTTATTTATATATGCCTAAATAAATATAACAGTTAAAGCTATTTAACTATATTTACGAAACTTATGCTAATGGTTAAACGACTACCAGCATTTTGTTCAAATTTGAAAATTTTGTTTGTACATCGAACAATATTGATGCGGTTTTGTATAGTTTTTTAATCTTTTAATTATTATTGATATATACTGTATATTTCAGAAAAGGCTAAGAACAAACTTTATGCATGTTTCAATCTGACAAATTTAATTGTACAAAGTCAAAATTCTTGTGTCGGCGGCCCGAATCTGTTCAAGCTTTAGTGAACTCTTTACCCACCAATGACCGATCTAAGCCCCAACGAGTCGCCCTTACCTCTGTGCTTCCAAGCGTAATCTCTTAATTACCGGACCGTAGAATTGAAATTGATTCTCCTTCTGGGAATTCGTATTTGAACAGTAATATTTCAAGTTTTTAAAGTAAGAAAGCTATATCAAGCACATCATTAAGAAGTAAATTAAACCACATAAAATCCCGTTGCAAAATTAGTTAATTATGATGCAGAGGTCACTTTATGATGCAGATGTCAGTGTAAAAACTTTAAGGGGTTATTCTGCATGAAAAATTCAACAAGAGTACACAACTTATGCATTTATATCTTACTCCAAGGTGATTTTTTAATTTTTTTAATGTCTCCACATTTCCAAGAAAGTCTCATTTCTATGACCAACCAACTTAGAGGTCTTATGGTCCAGTAAGCCTACTACTCGTATGTTACAAATATACTTTCAAAAGCATGATCCACTACTTTATTACTTCGTAGTAAAATACGTTTGTTTTTATCTAAAAAGTTTAAATAAAAAATTTTATTTCTTGGATTAGGTTAGTTTACAGTAGCTTAATTCTTATAATGGATATAATCATTGACTATGTACACTAACGTGAATAGACCTCTCATCAATGCATTTAGTTTAAATTTCGGTGGACGCCGCGCCAGAGTCGCTGCATCAATGTTGTTATTATTCAGCTGAATTACAGTGCTGCCAAAACATTTTACAAAACATAAAGATAACTTTCAGTTATAAAATGTTTTATCCTTGTTGAAAGAGTGGTAATACTGATTTATCTTTCATATGTTACGTGTACTTCGATGGACGCCGCACGAGATCGCACCACCGTCAATATGCTTCACACACGCCTATGCTATTAGAAGTCTACTCAAGTAGTGTACAAAGTCAATGATATAATCCAACCCCACATTCTTAGAAATGATATGGGTGTATTTATTAATTAATATTCAATTTCATAGTATGAAGTATAACTAAAAAAACAAAGGAAATGAATGAAAGAATTGTTCTGATGCGTTTTGATTATCAATAAAGCTTTTACTTCCACGTATTATTAATGATAGTGAAGTAATAAAGGCAGTGCTATAGGGTTATGAAATGTATTTATACCCAGAATCCACGTATCCATAATAATAAAATGATAAAACACACGATTTCCTTTTAAAATAAAATCGGTTACATTAAAGGCTGTAGTCGGTTACAATAGAACAGAAAGGCAAAGGTTAAGCTAAATTAATGAATTTAACATGCATTTAAATAAAAAAAGTAATCTAATTTGTTATTAGAAGACTTGAAACTGACCCGCCTACCTCCCCTTTTACCGATGACTATAGATATCGCTACTGCCTAAAAACTAGAAACTAGAGAAATATGTATTACTTCCCTGTGCTAAACTGCATTCATAAATCACTCTTTACATTATATATCTATTAAATTTTTTCGTTATGATTTTTGCGTTAAAAACTTTAATCAATACAAGACTATAGATACGAGTATTTATGCGTCTGAGTATTTGACATGATATACCGATCGATGGTATGATGCATATCGGGTGTCTAGTGCTGTATGTAATGTAATGTAATTGGTTTGATGACGAGAGTGATTACAATGGGCATTGTTGGGCTCCGTCTGCAGTCGGGTGATATGTGGTCTGATAATTAACGTCACCAGATTAACAGCTGATCGCAAGTGACAGACAATAGACGCTGTAACTGGAGAACTGGAGACGGGCAGATGGCTGCAATTGTTCCATCAAACTGTGCTACAAGTTGTTAAAGATGTTAGCAATTCAGTACTTTGTCAGTTATAAGTACCACATTTTATTTCAGGTTGAAAGGAATGGAATATGAAACAATTCCATTACGTACTAAGCCTCCTTAAAATCTTTGCTCAAAATTACTTTTATTTACCTTGGTCTAGTTTTAATAACAGAGTCCCGGAAAGTGGTAAATTCAATAAAGAGAGTGGAGGTTCTTTATAAATAAGAATAATAATTAATTTCGCATATTAAACGTCTAATAGTGACAAAGCAAGGCTGACAATGAGAGCTTGACCTTGAGCGACCTTGCACCAGTTCATCAGACTCATTATTGTCAAACAAGGCAACAAGAAGATAACGGAACGAAGATTGATATATCTATGCTTACTGAACCAACTCAACTTTATTAAGCACATTTTAAATGGGCGGTACCTATAACCCACAAACACCAAAATTAAATGTAGATAAATAAAATATTTAATTTTATATATTCATGTGTTTCACTATCCGTTTTCATTGTTTGGTCAAACAAGCTACTCTTTGAAAAATATATTTTTAGATAGTGATGTCATCAAAGAATTCCTTAATTGTAATTGATTTATTATCAATGAGAAGATTTCTCATTGTCATCTGAACGTTTCCAGTAACGTAAAAGATGGTTTCCACCGACATTAAAATTACTTTGTCTTGCCGACCTTTCACACCTCGTTGTGCGATTCAATTGTGAAAGCAAAATTGTATGAATGAAAACGTAATCTTAACCTAAATAGACTTAATAGACTAAATAGACTTAAGTCGTGCATTATAGCTTTCCAACAGTAGTGACTGTTCTCAATTTATTTTAAAATTTTTTGTGCATAGGATAACTAGGATGCAGTCCAGCAAAATGTACGTTTACATAAGTGTTAAAACAATACCTAAACCATAATTTTATCTGAATACATAATGGAATTTTTGTTACTCTATGTAAATAGGTTGATTCAAAACAACTGAATTGATTTTCAAAAATCTTGTATTTTTATTAATAGAGCGCTCAAACATTACAAATATGATGAGTAATAAAAAAATAATATACATGACTAAGCATATGACTAAAAGGTTAAGCAGTGCATAGTGAATTCATATAGTTCTAGTCGTCCTTGGCCCATGCTTTGTACTCTGTAACATACACACGTATTTTGAATAAAATTCATACTTAATTAATCTTAAGTGAGTTAAAGTTGAATCATATACACAATTATGTTTCTAGTAATATTTCAGAAATACGTTCTATAAAATTGATATTTTTACTGAAGAAGATATATTATAATGAAGGTAATATTTTACTAATTACAATAAAGTTAAATAGCAATTTGAGTAGGATATACAAATATTTTCTATGAAAATTATGTAAAACACTATCTGGTTTTATAACATGTTAAAGTGAAATTGTTATCAATTTTCTAAAAAGAGGGAAGAGATTATCTTTTTTTAAATTTAAAGGCCGACAAAAAGTCCAAAAATACTTTTTAATCTAAGAAATACTTTTAAAATCATTAAAAAATATTTCCTTAATTTTAGAAAATACACGGTATAACTTAGCAACTATTTGATAATTGTTTTGACCCTACAACGATGGTAGCATACCTTTTTCACTGACAGTGCCTTCCTTATCCTTGTCGGCTTGAGCAAAGGCTTTGTCAGCTAGTGCCTTGTTCAGGCCGTTTTCCTTGAAGTAGTACTCTAATTCTTCTTTGGTAATTTTGTTGTCGTTGTCATTGTCAATGTCACTGTAAACAATGTAAATAAAATTTTATGTAGAAAGATACATTCTAAGGTATAATAATTTTGTGATTTCTTAGAACTGTCATTCGCCTACGATGGAAAAGAAAAATAGCTTTCAGAATAATTTTAATTACTATTATGTTTCTTTATTCTTGCGGAATTTCGTTAGTTGATCGATTTTTATTGTAATAAGGTAAAACAAAATCGAACCAGAATAATGACACGCATTGTATTGTGATACAAAATTAGAATTTTCCTCAGATTGTAGTTTATTTTCTGCCTTAATATTATTATAATTGAGATTTTACAACAAACTGGTAAAACTGCACAGTCATACTTATCTGGATTCAAAACAGAAACTATAATGTTTACATGTAGTACAAAAGAAAATCGATTAAATTAACTTTTCATGATTCACTTTATAATTTTCACAATTTTAGCCTAGGTAGTTATTGTTGTAAATAATATATCCTTAAGGATCTGAGTAGATAGAAAAAGCCACTTTCAAAACCGGCCACGTGCCGCCGGAAGCCATGTTCCGGGGCAGGTGACTTCCGGTCGAATATTAAATGAGGTTGGGGGAGGTGGGGTGAGGGTTTGAAGTAGATTTGCGCATAAATTAAAAGTTGGTTCAAAACTGAAATTCAACAATTGGTGGTTGAACTAAATTTGCGCATAAATTAACCGGGGTTGAATTAAAACTTCGCATAAAATATTGGTTAGTTCAAAACTGAAATTCAACAACTGGGGGGTTGAACTAAATTCGCGCATAAATTAAAAGTTGGTTCAAAACTGAAATTCAACGATTGGGAGTTGAACTAAATTTGCGCATAAATTAAAAGTAAGTTCAAAACTGAAATTCAACAACCGGGAGTTGAACTAAATTTGCGCATAAATTAACCGGGGTTGAAGTAAAACTTCGCATAAATTAAAAATTAGTTCAAAATTGTAATTCGACGGTGTTAATAAAAACTCTAATAGTTGAACGAAAATAAAAGTCAGTTCAAACATAGCGCAGTCATAACAAGAGAGAGAGAGAGAAGGTAGATAGAAGTGTTAAGTTCCGCGGATAGAACGAGAATGAAGAATGAAACATGACGCGTCGAAATATATGCGTGACTGTAGATGTCAGTTAATGGGGGGTCTAGAGCTTCCGGCCTGTCGGATGGTGAATTAATCAATGGGGGGAGTGGAGATGGCGCTCGGTTGAACTAAAATTGCGCATAAATTATAAGTTGGTACAAAACTGAAATTCAACTTGATAATGTGGGGTACGGAAATTATGTCGGGGTTGAATTAAAACTTCGCATAAATTAAAAGTTAGTTCATGTTAGCTGAAGAGTGTACAGGAGAATGAAACAGGAACTGTCGTGAGCGCGCTTATATAAAGAAGGGTGGGGGTAAAATATGAAAACCTGCTGAACACAGTCGATAGGTGTAACAAGTTCGAAGTTGTGGAAACGTAACATCGAACGCAAAATGTTGTGAATAACACCATCGTCAACGCTAACTTGCAAAGTTCTAGCAGAGTATAAAGGGTTAAAACTTAATTTCTTCCTTACTTTTGTTAAATTAGTTTTAATCTTTGAAACAGAAGGTTTGGAATTACTTCGTAATATATGTTGTGTCCGCAAAAGTTTCAATTTCAAACATTGCGTATCCATCACAAGAAGTATATCAGATGTGTAGAAGTCAGAACAAGACAGATGAATGAGATATAACGTCGAGCACGCGAAGGTGATTCAAACAGGACGACATGTGCTAATGTAAATGAAACTCCAGGTTAGTAGCAATTAGACTTGTATAATGAAGTTGGCGAAACGTATATGTAATGAGTAGGAAGGATGCGAACAACACAAATGCGAGTTAATTAATGGTCGCGGTGCGATGAACAATCTTCTTTTATAACGGTTATCGCGTGAGAAGATCGGTTCCGCATGAGCGCCCAAGTGGAACCTCCCGTGTTCACTCAAGCGGAACCCCCCCCCCCCGGTGACTAATCAAGCGGAACCCCCCCCCCCCCCGGTGACTAATCAAGCGGAACCCCCCCCCCCTCATAAAAAATGGAGATTAAAATCCCCCCCCCCCCCCCGGTGGTCACTCAAGCGGAACCCCGCCGGGTCGATGACCGGTCAATGGCCGGTCACGACCGGTTGCTAACCCCATCTAATTACCACACTTCACATCCCATGCCAGCCATGAACTACTATTGTTTGAATGAAACAGAATTAAACATGGCAGCCACCATGGAAAATTCTAACCTCAAACCTTGGTTTTACGTCACTGCGCATGCGCCGCTCCCACTCCTTCGTTTCATTTTTATGCTGCTATAACTTGTACTGGAGTGAGCCAACTTCACGCTACGGCGCCTAGTCATGTATTACTCACTTTAGCGCTACTGCGAATGCGTCTAGTCTGTATTACTTACTTTAGCGCTGCAACGAGTTCTCCGGATCGGAATCACTCCTCGCTATTGCGCATGCGCCTAGTCCTGTATTACTCAATTTAGCTCTACTGTGCACGGAAAGTTCTAACCTCAAACCTTGGAATTTACGTCGCTGCGCATGCGCCACCCCCACTCCTTCGTTTCATTTTTACACTGCTGCGAACTGGAGTGGATTGAAGACCGTACTGGAGTAAAACAATTCCCCCACCACTGCATTAATTACCCCCACCACTCGAAAACCCGAGGAGCGATACGAGCCCGATTTTCGCGTCAGTCGTCAACGAGTTTTCATAGCGAAAAGTCGTTGGCGACTCGGTAAGAGGTTCAAATATATAGTAGGCCTATATATATTTGAACTTCTTATACTACGTTGCGTTCTTTAATGCAATGTGGTATGTGTGTGTGTGTGTGTAAATATTAGTTGTAAGTTGCACTTAATTTAAGAATTAATTTGCGCATTGCGATGTTAGTTATAAGTTGTGTTTAGCGTTAAGGTTTATTAATTTTAAGAATAATGATGGTATTTGGTTGTGTTGAATTATTTGATATTTAATAATGATGTGTTGTTAGTTTTAAGTGTTGGTATTAATAAAAAGATGTAAATACAGGTCGGATTGGTATTCAGATCCTGTTGAACCATCGAATGTGTAATTTCAGTTTTACACTCTTTTTTAAAACTTCAATTGGATGACCTTGAAATTTCCCCCCACCATTGGTTTTTTTTTAGATTTCCCCCCACCATAGGTCTTTTAGATTTTCCCCCCACCATTAGTGTAAGTTTTGTATCTTATTGAATCCACCTTTGAATTATTTCACTTCCAACATTCTAACTAACAACATGGGAACACCTTTCGTCAGGTTTCATCATATAATAACTGAGAGGGAAGAAATGGAAGAATTGTTTCAAAACTTGCTTGCTATAATGGATAGATATTATATGAGATGGATCAGAATTGATGTTCAATATTTACGTCCTGGTGAATTATCTTCATCATCACAGAGTGAGGAGGACGAGGCAAATACTCCAGCTAAGATATTTGAATTAAAAGACGAAGAAGAAGAACTTAGCTTTTTATTTAATCATAAGCTCGCCGTTAAATAAGCCCCCCTCCCTTGGCGGCGTTCCTCATTTACTCGCCGACTCTCCAACGATGAACAACTCTCCATTGGCACGGATGAATTCTAGTTTTGAAATAAACTCTAAAGAAGAGTTACAAGCTATTTTTAATATTTTACAAGAACTTGTAGATAATTTTACAACTATCAAAATGAATTTGGAAATAACATACGATTGACCTATTTGTGATAAGGTTGAAAGTTCGGACGAAGACAGTTTACTAAATCTAACTCCTGCACCATCTGACACTACTGACGGTAATAATGAAGAGCAAAATCTTTCCCCCACCACTTCTTTGTAATTCATCTTTCCCCCCCCCCCCCACCACTTTTTTATTTAACTAACATTTCTCGCTTTCACTCCTCATTCCGTCTTCGACTTTTGTACTATCAACATAACTTCTTTTAAAATTTCAAACACTAACACAATCATGATGGATATGATGGATGAAGTTCCCTTTGTAACCAGAATGGAAGAGGATAAATTGAAATTGGAAATTAAACGATTGGAACGGGAAAACAGACTCGAGATATTACGTTTCTTCAAACTTGCCAAATACGTCATCTGGGGACTCTGCCTTTACCTTATCCTCGTCGTCGGCGTTTACTTTTACAACTCCGTATTTCATCACAAAAATTCAACCTGTATTGCACATTGATTGTATTTGTTTTTGCACATTGATTGTATTTGTTTTTACGAATAAAGTTCAAAAGAGTCTTCTACCTATCCCGCTATCACCGGGTAGTTCAACTCTCAGAACTATTTCCTGTGGTAGCGGGATAGGCTTTTTTAAAACTTACTCGGGATGACCTTGACATACTTTCCGTACCCCACATTATCAAGTTGAATTTCAGTTTTGTACCAACTTATAATTTATGCGCAATTTTAGTTCAACCGAGCGCCATCTCCACTCCCCCCATTGATTAATTCACCATCCGACAGGCCGGAAGCTCTAGACCCCCCATTAACTGACATCTACAGTCACGCATATATTTCGACGCGTCATGTTTCATTCTTCATTCTCGTTCTATCCGCGGAACTTAACACTTCTATCTACCTTCTCTCTCTCTCTTGTTATGACTGCGCTATGTTTGAACTGACTTTTATTTTCGTTCAACTATTAGAGTTTTTATTAACACCGTCGAATTACAATTTTGAACTAATTTTTAATTTATGCGAAGTTTTACTTCAACCCCGGTTAATTTATGCGCAAATTTAGTTCAACTCCCAGTTGTTGAATTTCAGTTTTGAACTTACTTTTAATTTATGCGCAAATTTAGTTCAACTCCCAATTGTTGAATTTCAGTTTTGAACCAACTTTTAATTTATGCGCGAATTTAGTTCAACCCCCCAGTTGTTGAATTTCAGTTTTGAACTAACCAATATTTTATGCGAAGTTTTAATTCAACCCCGGTTAATTTATGCGCAAATTTAGTTCAACCACCAATTGTTGAATTTCAGTTTTGAACCAACTTTTAATTTATGCGCAAATCTACTTCAAACCCTCACCCCACCTCCCCCAACCTCATTTAATATTCGACCGGAAGACACCTGCCCCGGAACGTGGCTTCCGGCGGCACGTGGCCGGTTTTGAAAGTGGCTTTTTCTATCTACTGATCTGGCTTAATTGAGAAAGTCTTAAGTTTAAATTAACTTCGTTGTTGGTTAGTTTACTATATTTTTGTAGTTTTTCAACAATGTCATTTTCTTTGGTCTGCAGAGTTGAACAGAATTCAATAAATATCTTTTTTAAATTTTCAAGGTTTTATTTTTATGAAATACTAGCTTACCCGGCATGCTCTGCAATGCCAACTTGAGCTTTTTTTGCCTTTCAGGTTTAACTCGTTCTCACTCCCCGTCAGGTTTACCTCATTTGCTACGCTCACTCGCCTATAATATCAAGTATACAATATCCTCTAGCTTTTTATTACAAATCTTCTCTCTGTTATTTAATTGAGAACAGCTGTTTACAAAATTAATACTGCTAAATTTAATGATTTGTTCTCATAAAAAATGTCGATTCTATAAACGATAACATGGTAATTTTGAAAAAAGTGTCGGACGGAACTCTATGGAGGAATATGGATACAAGTATCCTAATTGTTGTTCCTGGTTCTAAGCTACCTTCCCACCAATTTTAAGCCAAATCAGTTCAGCATTTTCTGAGATATAAGTAGTGTAATTAAAACGACTTTCTAATATATAGCTAATAGACTCGATATTTTATCAGCCAATAACTGGACTAATATTGATATCCAAATACTAACTACTACCCCAAATGTCAATTATAGTGATGATGTGTAAGTTCTAAATTTAAATATTACAATAAAAAATCACTTACTCAAATGCCTCATCAATGTCTGTGCGTTTTTCGCCCGCTGTAAAAATAATTAATGCTTATCATTAAAAGCTAGGTAAATATTTTACTCTTGAAACAATTGTTTATTCTTTGTACATAAAGCTGAAGAATGTATAATAAGTCTGGGGCGATATAATTGTTTTATTGAAGACGAAAATTTGATTAATATAGAAAAATGTAATAGTCAAATAATTTAAAATACTCCATAAGTGAACGATTGTAATTTGAAATTTTACTTGTTTGTTAATCTGACAGAGATTATACTGTTACTTTTGAAATTTAAAAAAATTAGCAAAGTAGTAGATTATATTCATAACTTACTAGCCAGTTCTGTGACTTTAAATTAGTTTAACCTTTATTGAATTTTTCAAATTATTTTTAGTATATTTAAAAAAATTAGATTCATGCATTCTGTATATTCCCAAAGTATTTTGTTTGATACTATTTCCCATCCTGTGGATTATGAGTTAGCCAGAACTGTCACATGTGCGAGACAGCATTAGACAAAACTGACTAAACTCGGTTTGGGGTATTATACAAACTTTTATAAATATTTTATCCATGTTCAACAAATTTCTATCTTAAACGTTATATTTTTAAATCTAAAAATTTCTAATAATAATGTCTGTATTAATTTTAGAATCTAATTGTTAAGAATGGCATATTGATGTTTTTGCACGTATGCTTTCCTTGGTATTAAAAAGGCAAGTTCGTTAAAAAAAGTACAATGTTTGTGTTTATTTAGCCTACAAAATGCGTTTTAGTAGCTATTTGAAGTCTTATATTATAAGTAGTGGGGTTTGGTTACTTTCAAAACGGAAGTCGTGCCATTTGCCAGCAGCTGCCACGCCAGCTGCCATCGGCCAGATGGCAAATCAGATGCTGTCGCCATATGCCATGCTATATAGCTTCCGGTGGGGGAGCAGATGTGATTTGAAATTTGAAATTCAACTTGACAATTGGGTTATGGAAAGTATGTCAAGGTCATCCAGAGTAAGTTTTAAAAAACCCTATCCCGCTACCACCGGAGTAATAGTTCGGAGAGTGGAACTAACTCTGGTGATAACGGGATAGGTATAGAATTAGGTTTGTGAATTTTATTTGTGAAAAACATACAATCAATGTGTGACAGCAGTGTTTAAACAAGTTGAAGATTTGTGATGAACTACAGAGTTGTAAACACAAACACCGACGACGATGAGAAGGTAAACGCAGAGTCCCCAGATGATGTATTTAAAAAGTTTGAACAAACGTAACATCTCGAGTTGGTTTTCCCGTTCCATTTCCAATCGTTTGATGTCCAATTTCAATTTATCCTCTTCCATCCTTGTTACAAATGGAACTTCATCCATCATATCCATCATGTTTGTGTTTTTTGAAATTTTGAAACAAGCGATGTTGATAGTTGAAGAGGCGACGATGGAATGAGAATGGAAAGAGGGAAATGTCGGTTAAATAAAGAAGTGGTGGGGGGGAAAGAGCGTTGTTACATAGAAGTGGTGGGGGAAAGATGCTGCTCATCATTTGCCTCAGAAGTTGTGTCCGTCTGTAGAGGGGTAAGAGGAGTAAGATTTAGTAAACTGTCTTCATCAGAACTTTGAACCTTATCACAAATAGGACAAGCGTAAGTTATTTCCAAATTCATTGTAATAGTGTTAAATTTATCTATAAGTTCATTTAAAGTATTAAATATTTCTTGTAAATCTTCTTTTGAGTTTATTTCAAAACTAGCATTCATTCGTGCCAATGGAGAGGTGTTCATCGTTAGAGAGTGGGCAATCGAATGAGGATCAGCGCCTAGGGAGGGGGCTTATATAATGGTGACCTTGAGCAGGCGTTTAGGGAGGGGGGCTGTCTAGGGGTGGGGCTTTTATATAGGGGACCTTGAGC
This sequence comes from Neoaliturus tenellus, assembly GCA_030545055.2. Classification (NCBI taxonomy): domain Eukaryota; kingdom Metazoa; phylum Arthropoda; class Insecta; order Hemiptera; family Cicadellidae; genus Neoaliturus; species Neoaliturus tenellus. Next base: position 33,531,807 of record CM061533.1, read on the forward strand.
TTATGATTGAATAAAACGTTTAGTTCTTCTTCTTCATCTTTTAATTCAATTATTTGAACCGAAGTAGTTGTTTCATCTTCTTCACTTGATGAAGAAAACAATTCACCAGGATTTAAATATTGAACTACAATTCTGAACCATCTTATAGGATATTCGTCAATGACAGAAAGTAAGTTTTGAAACAATTCTTCCATCTCCTCCCTGTCAGTTATTATATGTTCAAACTTGATAAATTTTCCTTCCATGTTGTTAGTTAGAGTGTTGGAAGTGGAATGATTTAATATTATATAAAAATTAGAACTAGTGGTGGGGGAAATCTCAAGGTCATCCAATTGAAGTTTTAAAAAAGAGTGTAAAACTGAAATTATACATTTGATGGTTCTACAGGATCGGAATACCAATCTGATCTGTATTTACATCTTTTTATCATATGTGTACAAAAATCATCTTGATGAGACTTGGTGCGTTGACAATGAGCAAGATCTAGAGGGTGAAATTTGAAACATCTTTGAGGACAACATGTATGAAAATATCTTGATTTGTAAAATTTGAAAGTTCGCAATTCCGGTGGCGGTAGTTGTTTTGTTTTACATTTGCAATAACAAGATCCGAAGAATTCACATTTAGTACAAGCTAACCCATCCACCATCATTGGTCCTAAATCTGTACACTGTTGTTCACAACAGTAACGAGGTTTGTACTTGTATTTTTGTTCTTCCATGTTGATGCTGCGGAGTCTAGTGAAAGAATAAGATTGTATAGTGATGAATAGCGAGTTTTATGTACTATGAAAAGTGGTAGGGGTAATTTCAAGGTCATCCAAATGGAGTTTTGGATGACCGCCACCGGAATTGCGAACTTTCAAATTTTACAAATCAAGATATTTTCATACATGTTGTCCTCAAAGATGTTTCAAATTTCACCCTCTAGATCTTGCTCATTGTCAACGCACCAAGTCTCATCAAGATGATTTTTGTACACATATGATAAAAAGATGTAAATACAGATCAGATTGGTATTCCGATCCTGTAGAACCATCAAATGTATAATTTCAGTTTTACACTCTTTTTTAAAACTTCAATTGGATGACCTTGAGATTTCCCCCACCACTAGTTCTAATTTTTATATAATATTAAATCATTCCACTTCCAACACTCTAACTAACAACATGGAAGGAAAATTTATCAAGTTTGAACATATAATAACTGACAGGGAGGAGATGGAAGAATTGTTTCAAAACTTACTTTCTGTCATTGACGAATATCCTATAAGATGGTTCAGAATTGTAGTTCAATATTTAAATCCTGGTGAATTGTTTTCTTCATCAAGTGAAGAAGATGAAACAACTACTTCGGTTCAAATAATTGAATTAAAAGATGAAGAAGAAGAACTAAACGTTTTATTCAATCATAAGCTCAAGGTCCCCTATATAAAAGCCCCCTCCCTAGACAGCCCCCCTCCCTAAACGCCTGCTCAAGGTCACCATTATATAAGCCCCCTCCCTAGGCTCTGATCCTCATTCGATTGCCCACTCTCTAACGATGAACACCTCTCCATTGGCACGAATGAATGCTAGTTTTGAAATAAACTCAAAAGAAGATTTACAAGAAATATTTAATACTTTAAATGAACTTATAGATAAATTTAACACTATTAAAATGAATTTGGAAATAACTTACGCTTGTCCTATTTGTGATAAGGTTTAAAGTTCTGATGAAGACAGTTTACTAAATCTTACTCCTCTTACCCCTCTACAGTCGGACACAACTTCTGAGGCAAATGATGAGCAGCATCTTTCCCCCACCACTTCTATGTAACAACGCTCTTTCCCCCCACCACTTCTTTATTTAACCGACATTTCCCTCTTTCCATTCTCATTCCATCGTCGCCTCTTCAACTATCAACATCGCTTGTTTCAAAATTTCAAGAAACACAAACATGATGGATATGATGGATGAAGTTCCATTTGTAACAAGGATGGAAGAGGATAAATTGAAATTGGAAATCAAACGGTTGGAAATGGAACGGGAAAACCAACTCGAGATGTTACGTTTGTTCAAACTTTTTAAATACATCATCTGGGGACTCTGCGTTTACCTTCTCATCGTCGTCGGTGTTTGTGTTTACAACTCTGTAGTTCATCACAAAACTTCAACTTGTTTAAACACTGCTGTCACACATTGATTGTATGTTTTTCACAAATAAAATTCACAAACCTAATTCTATACCTATCCCGCTATCACCAGAGTTAGTTCCACTCTCCGAACTATTACTCCGGTGGTAGCGGGATAGGGTTTTTTAAAACTTACTCTGGATGACCTTGACATACTTTCCATAACCCAATTTTCAAGTTGAATTTCAAATTTCAAATCACATCTGCTCCCCCACCGGAAGCTATATAGCATGGCATATGGCGACAGCATCTGATTTGCCATCTGGCCGATGGCAGCTGGCGTGGCAGCTGCTGGCAAATGCCACGACTTCCGTTTTGAAAGTAACCAAACCCCACTACTATTATATAAATAGGATACAAACAATATGCAATGAAATATGAAAAATTGATATGCAGACATATTTTATGATGCTTTAGTGTATAATAATACATATTTTAATTAATTCAAATTTAGAATTAAGTTACCAAAAGTAACTATGATACTTGAAGAATTCATTATATTAAACACCACAATTGCCTTTTGATCATTTAAATAAATTTATAATAACATGGTTTTTCTTTCAAAATTTACAATAATAATAATTAACTGATAGCAAGATGTCATTTCAAACTTTTGGTACTTTATGATATAATATGTTAAAATTAAATAAGTTTACAGGTTTTGTCTTTATTCTACTTACCCTCCTTCTTTTCTTCTGCAGCGAGGGTGAAAGTAACCTGAAACAGATAAATGAATAATGTTGATTGAGGAGTAATTTAATATACACAAATTAGTTTTCAATGGAAAAAATGTAACTTATATGAAGTTTTATGTTACAACTTTGAATGTATCCATACTTATTTAATGATTTTTTTGTGATGGGAATTCCTCCTACGATTTTTAGGCCCTACCCAATTTTAGGTTTTTGGATTTGTATTTTAATTTTGATTTTTTGTATTTGTATTGTTTTCAGGGCTAGTTCGCCCTCGTTTATTCGTTATTCGTTTATTCGTTTTCGAAAAATCTATGAGAATCGGCCACCAGGGCTACGATTTACAGGCTTTAAAAATTCAATGTTAATTTTATGGAAGTACAATTATCGATTGAATTATTATTTTTGATAGCTGTTGAATGCTAGAAAAACAAGTAGAACACTGATGTTTCAGTTGAGAAATCTTCATAACTAATTGGGTCCAGATTTACTTAAATTTTTGTTGAAATTCTACGAGTAGGGGATCCCTAGTAGATTTTAAAACTGATACCATACTTGGACTTTATCTTACCATGCCTACACTTCTATTTTTCAACCTCTCACATAATTATTACACTCTTTTCACATAGTTTCAATTTAAATTCAATCAAGACTGTAAGAAATGTGAAATTTTATGTTATATATTAAATATATCGAATGATTTACTTTCAAAAAATAAACACTCAAAAATCTCCTTAACGCCTTAAATATACCGAATGTATACTGAATATAATATACCATAATATACCGAATACAAAAAAATTATTTGGTAAGATCTTTTGTCTCAAAACTCCTTGAAGTTTATCCAATTTTTATCGTATGTATATTATAAATCGTATTTTAAAATGAGTATTTTGATATTTAAATTTCATATTTAGACTGTCACAACAAGATATAAAAAAAAGAAAAAAACAAGATACCCACAAGATTTGAAATGTTTCCTTATTTCAGAATAAAACTTTTACTTACAGCCAGTAGCACAAAAAGAGCAACTTTGATGAACATATTGAAGTCTGCTGAGTTAGCCGTCTGAGTGAAGTGTTTGCTACATCAGCCTGATGGATTATATACTCTATCAATGAATTCCATAGAAAAATGGTTGATTACAAAATTTGTTAACACGTGTTTACCACATTATTGGTAAAGAAAGCTGCTTAATCGTTCAATAAGGTATAACAACTAGAAACTACCTATTGTGCTCTTGTTGTTGGCCTATGTTTGCTTACGCGTGTGCAAAAGTGAGTCACATTTTGATCTTCACCATTGTAGAGTGGCATCCAATAATGGAACAAAACGAAAATATATTCTTTTAATTCCCAAGTCAACAATCCTATTTTGTTATAGTCAAAAGACTTTGTGATGGTTAAATTAAAATATTACCTAATGCAATTACAGTTATTTTAGATAAAAAACAACTAATAAAAAAATCATATTAAAAGCATATTAAATAAAATTGTTAACTTTACCTTTTTAATTTACTGTGCGTTTATAAGACCCGTGACATAAAAACTCTCAATTATTTAAATAAAATTATTTAACTACTTTTTTTCAATAATTTTCTACTTTTAAATTGTTTATTGCGTAATGAGGTTATAAATTAAATTCACTTTGACTTTTGAAAGCAATGTAAATTATAGAACAAAACAGATATTTTTTATTCTGGTTGAAGTCAAAGATCGTACCATATTCACAACATACCTTATTTGGAATTGCCTGACACAAATAGTATAAATAAGAGAAAGTATGTATTTAAAATCTCAGCGATATTACAAGTTTATGTAAACTATTAATGTATAAAAAGCTTACGAAAATCAATGAACACTGCAAATAATACGATAACGATTAGTATGTTTTAACATATTGCTTTTTAACAACTGAATTTAAAAGTACAAACACAGTTGGTATTTTTTATGAATGTCAATACCAATCCGAGCGTTTTAGAAGCAAAACTCGTTACAAATTTAATGTTCCCTACAGATAATCAGTAGATAAAAACTGGGAAGGCTGAAACAGCTAGCAGAGACACTGGGAAGGCTGGAACAGTTAGCATAGGTTTGCATGGGGTGGGCATTCTGGAACAGCGAGGCTGGTATTTGATGGAGATGGTTGATTGGTTATAATTACTTTTAATAAAATTATGTTTATATTTCATAACTAAACATACTAAATCATAAAACATTAAAAATATAAATCTTATTTTACTTTATAATTTGACTATAACTTATACAGTTTATAACTGACTGCGTCAATGAACTTGATAAAAGATAACCTTTCCTCTTTGATAACTCACTATCAGAACGCAATGAAAACAGTATCTAATTAGCAAACCTTTTTGTTAATTAATCAATTGATATAGAAAATGCCGGTTTGCTAGTAGATTTTTAATCAATAATTAGGCTGTTAGGGTTTTAAGGTATGTTTCAGGTGGTGTAGTGGTCATCGCTCTCAGGCCAGCATCGCAAAGGTTCGGGTTCGATTCTCCAAATTTCTAAGGTAAGTTTTTTGATTGGTAAATTTAAAAAATAAAACAATGTTTATAAGAAATATTTATTTATTAATAAACATAAAATTAAATAACATCAGTTTTTTTTTATCCATGAGTTTTGTGAAGTAGGAAATCCGAGCCATTTAACATATACTTTATCACCCTTTTTACGTAACACCTTTTCAACTAAGTAAATGTCTTTGTGTTTTACTTTGGTTAGTTCTTCTTCATAGAATCCTCCAGCTATTGGTTTGTTTTCCGCATCTGCTATTTTATAGGTGACTGGTTCTGTTGGCATAACTTGTACAATGTGGAATATTTCGGTAGAAAAATTTGGAGTATAACCCTTTTGAAATTCCCCTTTATATTTACTGATTCGCACGTGATCGTCTATTTTAAATTTTGCTTTTTTGATATTTCTGTTATTATTATATGCATAAACTGTTGTAAGCAGTTTATTTTCATGTTTTTGTGAAACAATGCAAGGTTTCATTTTAGTTGTGGAATGTTTCCTTGTGTTGTATAAATGTAATGCTTCTTTTAGTATTTTAATCCAATTGTATGAGCCATATATTGTAAATTTTTTCCACAATATAGATTTTAATGTGCGATTGAATCGTTCGACAACGGAAGCTTTTAAATTACTATATGTCAAATAATGATTTATGTTATATTTCTTCATTAATTTCTTAAAGTCTTCATTATAAAACTCAGTACCTAAATCTGATTGTAAATGTTTAGGAGTTCTCCCTTCTTGAAAAATTTCCTCCATAGCTTTAGTGATTTCTTTTCCTGTTTTAGTTTTTAAAGGCTTAACCCAAGCAAATTTGGAAAATACATCTATAACTGTTAGTATATACTTAAAACCTTGGTTGAACTGTGAGTAGTTAATCATATCAACTAGGTCGCACTGCCAATGGTTATCAAACCCTTTTACAACTACCTTCCGTCTTTTAAAGTTTTTCCTAGCAGGTTTATGTAATTCATTAGCAATATCTTCTCTAATATTCATGTTCACTAATAAATAACCCCCTTTTCTCTGAGCTCAAAAATTATCTTGGATATTTCGTTAGTATGGCTATTATTACCTGAAGCTTCAGAAGCTTTAAGTTTTCTTAACCTATCAACTATTTTATTTATATCATCATAGTAAACATAATCTGGAGCACATGGATAGGTATCAAGTTGTAGAAATTCAGTTTTTAACCCACTTCCCTTTTTAAACAACTTTTTAATAAAAGTTTTATATTTGACTGTATTTGTACCTTGAATCTTTTCTCCTTCAGAGTATTTAGATAAATGTGCATTTGTAAGTAAAAGTATCTCTTTATAAGAATTTAAATCTTTATCCGTAATTAATGATTTAATTGGTTTCTTTTTAAAAATTAACTCCAACAAACCCCTTGTTGGTTTAAAGGTTTTATTTTTAATCATAATCTCATTCTCAGATGGTGAATAGGAAATACTACTATTACCAATCATCCACTGTCCATTTTTTCCAAAATAAACCCCATAAGTATGATCCATTTCATTTTTTACATCATTTACAGATTTTTCAATATAATTTTCAAAAGATGTATCCCGCTCATCTTCATCTTGTTTCTCCTCCTCCTCTTCCTCTTCTGAATCTGACACATTTGAGGCTTCTTTAATACGTTGATCTGCAAAATCCTCCTTTGTTTCTATTTTATCCTTATCTAATTTTAATGGTAACATATATTTTTTATCATCACTTTCATATTTTAAAGAAGGGTTTTTATTTTTCTCTCTAATATTTTTAACTATTTCAGTAATGGGTTCAACAATAGGCTTAAACCTTTTTTTAATTATTTCCTCTTCATCTACAGCTCCTCTTTTTAATGCTAAATATTTTTTTCTCACTATGTTACTTGTTTTAATTATCTCTCTCTTTATAACCATACTAGCTGAATGGTTAAAGTGAACTGGTGATATAATATCTCCAACTATTCTTTTATAATAAATTTATCAAATCCTTTAGGATATCTACCATTTTTCATATCACTTTCTTTATCTATAACTAAAAATCCATATTTATCACCCCAGCACAGTCTACAAATCTCTTCAAACTCTGAGAATGTCATGTCGGGATTAACATGATTATTAAAAATATGCTTAAGATTATTAGTGTCTTGTTTAAATACAACTAACATATTAGCATTATCTCTGATTAACTGTTTAGGTATCTTGGTGTAAGACTGACATAGATAAAAACAATCCACTTCTCTGTGTCTACCCATACTAAAATAGGCGCACACATTATTCTGTTTATCACATATTATATCATCAAAAATAAAAATTGAATTCTTTTTAGCATCAATTGGTTTTATAACTTCATCATTTTCAGAGTACTTGTAAAGTGTTATCCCCTTAACTCTTTTTAAAACATTTTCTAAAAATTGATATTTCGGTTGATATAAAGATTTTGAATAAATATATATATTTTCAAATTTTAAGCCGTTAGGGTCATTAATAAGACTTAATATTACAGCAGTTTTACCACATGATGATGGGCCTGATATTATACACCGTATTGAGTTTGGAAGAAGTTTACTATGTTTTCGCTTATTTTGGAATTGATCAAATTCTAAACAATTAATTTTAATTTTCTGTTTTTGATCGAGTATTTTCATTCTTTGTTACTCTTAGTAACCTTTTCTTTCAACGTCTGGTTTTGTAATGATTAAAATATTATAAGGAATAAAACTTAAATAGTATTTATGCTGTCTTAGGAGAAAATTTAGTACGTATGCAATAATTGTGATGAATAGGGTAATTAAGTAGGCAATTTAAGAAAACTAACTAATTTATTTCCATAAAATTCTACTCTCCATTCTATTATGTAACAATTTCATTCTTTTTATCGCACACTCAACAGAATTAACTTTAGACAAACCATAAGCTCTTAAAAATAAATCACGAACACGTGAATCTTTCGAATAGTCATTATTACAGTCTTTAAACTTGAATATGAAGTCTTCAAACTCCTGACCGATGGATCGATGTCTTAGAAATAGTAGAGCGTAGTAGCCGCATAAGGTTGATGATCTGCCTTGTATCTGTTGATTGTTGTATTTCCACTTCACACAATTTGCTTCCAAAAATTTAAATACTGTATATGGAGGAGGCAGTCCGCAGCTATCGAAGTATTTCCCATGTTGGAATTTATCAATAAATATTGATACCCAGTGTTCTCCAATGTTGAAGATGTATGAAGATGGAAACTTGATATACGTAGGCAATCTTTCATTAATATTGAATATTCCGTTGAAGTGTTGAATAATATGCGGATCACTATTAATGTATAATTCTAGCTCGACTGCATACATCCTAAATATTCTTTCTTATTTTAGGTTGTAGGTTGGATATCAAAACTATTTGATCCAGACAGGTGGTCTTTTTTGAAAAGCACGATGTCTTTCAATTTTTCTTGCATGTGATCCGGTAGAAGTTCCCACATAAACTGAAGATCTTTTTGTGGAACATGATGTAAGTAATATTCCTTAGGTAAATACGATAATTCTGATATTTTTAAATTTTTTAATGATGGATTACCATAATCATTTAGTTTATTGAATTTATCCAAAATATAACCAATTTTTTTAATAACTTTTTCCTCAGTTTTGTTTATGTCAGAGTGAGAAAGAAATTTACATTGATACCAATTTAACAATAGTCTGACATTTTCACTAGCGCACTGATCTGTTATACGACAGTGATAAAAACATTTTCTGAAATTTATCGCTTTTCTTAGTTCTCGAATAGTTGGACAGCAAAGCATCTCCAAATCTATGACAGTCACGTTTCTATTGTTGATAATATTTTCAATCACCTCCACTTTCTCGCTCCCTTTCACTAAGACAGTGTCATAGTTAATTAAAATTTTATCAAAAATATTTTTTAACTCATCATATTGAATATATCCATCATTCCAATCCATTCCATGAATAAATTTTTTCACCCATGTTGCCGTCTTACGTTGTGCTTCGGGTAAAAATGAAAACGGATAAGGAGATTTAAGCACGAATGATTGCACTTTGGTTCCTGACAAAGAGATAAACGCAACTTCCTTAACGATGAAATCATTTTTAAGACCTCTGAAGCCTTGAATATCACAAACAACCTTCCTGGATGACATCTTGCGATCGACTAAAATATTGTTTTCATATTAATCAATAAAATGCTTAAATTATACTTTGACCTTTTCCTCTTTTTTTCACTCTTACACAATCCGTTTAACTACGCTAGTCATCGGGTTGTATTCAACAATGCGATCATGTAATATCAGACAGTATGCTGTGGTTTTATCAGGGAAATCCGTCTTGGTTTCAATTTCCAGCCTTATATCAACGGGGCCAGATTTAATGGATTCATTTTGCCTTGTACAATCAATTACAATTAATGGTACAATTTTAATAAATTCGTCAAAAGCAAACATAGGTTCACTTTTTTTAAAATAATATGTTTCTTGAAATTTTACATACATGTCGTAAAGAATTGCTAGTTGGTTTTTAGAGGCGTTTAAATTCATATCATCATACGGATAACATTCGGAATTCAGAAATAGTTTTACATTTGTAATATCGCAAATATCAAACTCGTTAGTTTTCTTCTTTATATTATTTAAACGATCTGTATGAAATGCTAATATCACATATCTTGGCTTCTCCATTTGAGTTGTTGTTTTCACATTCCAGTTGTGTCTAGTTGTTTTAGGTAGGACGGGATATTCATAAAGTTCCCAAGATCTAAAGTTAATATAAACAGATTGATTTTTTTCAATAATTTTAAGTAAAGATAGTTTTTCCTCGTCTGACGGATACACATAGAGAACTCTCCATAGGATTTTCTTAATGGAAATCTCAGTTTTAGGTTCAACCGTTACTGCTGCAGTACCAGATCCTGTTGTTTTTACTTCTCCAAATACGGCATTTAAATCAGACCTAGATCTTATGAGTATAAGTTCCTGTTTTATATTTAGTATTATCTTATTATAATCTTCAGCAAAGCCTAGGACTGTTTTAAGAGGTATACAAACACTAAAATAATATTTATCAGTTTTTGAAGAGTCCTGTTTAAGTGTAAGAAGATTTCCTTTAACAAATGACCAACCAGCATTAGTGAGAGTTTTCACATTTCCATCAGTAAATGAAATATAACCTTTTAGTGTGCTTGTGATACCAACATTTTTTATTCTATCCACCTCAACCCCTCCAATTTCATACCTTATCTCGTCAAAGAGAAATGCAAACCCATTATTAACAAATTGTGTATTAACAGCTTCGATTTCACCTTCCATGTATATCGAACTATTACAAGGATTTGTGTATATATCTTGATGTTGAATTGGTATTCTTATTTCATCATTATTTTTAAAAGAAGTATTAGAATAAGGCTGATGAGAATGAATTTCAATTTTATCAATCGACTCATCAAAATATATTTGTTCTTTTACTTGTAATATATTACCAGCCATGTTTTACTTTTAACCCGATTGATAGCAAAAAATCTTTATTGATCTTTGTAAGAGATCCTCTCTTCTTGACAGTTAGTTTCGGAATGACATCCGCTTTTAAGTACGGAGAACTTTTAACTGGTATATAGATAAATGGCATGATTATAGACGTTTTAAGTGTAATGTTATCGTGATAGTTTTCTCCCTGAAATTGATGGGTTTTCCATTTTGATCGACTATTTTAAGGGTTATGTTATCTATTGATCTTGTATTAATTGGTAGGTATATTATATTAGCAGGGGTCTCAACAATTTTAAATCCTGGTGGTACAGTAGGAAAAAATGTGTGAATAACATGACTCGGTTTACCATTTATATATGATGATGTAACAATATTACATTCGATCTTTATAGTGTTCACCTTTAAAATATTAACTGTATAATCTGAAATATGATTTTGGAATTTCATCAACTTTCTATTTTTGAAACCTAATAAGGGTCCAATAGAATCTGAAGGTGTGAAATCTATATCTTTAGAACATTTAATTTCACTTTTTAAAGTATTATTATTAGGCTTTATTGAAATTAATACATCATGTGCAATTCTATTAGCAGACTTGTAAGTTTGTCTACTTTTGTTATCTATATCCTCATCCTCATTCTCATTCCTTTTATCACCTAAAACATACCTCAAATATTTTTGTAAATCAGATATTTCATAAGATCCAGTAGGTATTTCAATATGAACTTTCGAACTGTCATCATTAATGTAATAAAATTTATTACAACCTTCTTCAACATTGGGAATAGAATTAAAGCTTTCAAAATTTATCAAACCTAATACATATTCTTCCTCATTTTCTAATTCAATTTTTGGAAATATTTCAGAGCTCAAAAAAGAACTGGTTCCAGTGAACACAAATAAATGCGACATGTTACCTGATCAAAGGATAAATAAATACTAATAATTAAACATAAAATATTTGTATTTATTCACATAAAAATTTTAAACATAAATGACCACAAATTTCAGTATTATAATTTTGATCTTGAGCGTAGTTATATAATATAACACAATTTTTCAGATATTTAATTATTTCTAAGGGGGGTTTAAGGTTTCCAAAACTATCATAATATCTAACGTGTAAATTATCTTTTTTGACTGCCACCCAATGAGTCCCCGGTCCCAAGTCATTATCAAGGTTGACAATCATCCTTTCCTTTCCCCATGGGTTTTTTGGTAAGTTGTCCTTTGAAAAAACCCCTCTAAAATGAGGAATTTTTAATATTTTAGCGTATTTAACTATCTCAAAATCTGTTAGAGCTTTCGGTCTAAAAAAATACCCATACCTTTTTTATAAGGTCGTAAAAACAGTCCTTTACCTTTTTGAAATTTAATATCATTAATATTTTCTTTGTTAGCTCTTTTAACTTCATTTATAGCCTTGTACACAGATGCAGCACCTCCTGCCAAACTTCCAATAGCAGATAAACCTGCAAATAATGGTATTAAAAATGGTAAAGCTCCTCCTGTTTTAGGTATTGGAATAATTCTAGGTGTTTTGATGGTTTTTTTCTTGCTACCTTTAATAACTTTCCTAGCAGCTTTAAGAGCTAAGGGTACTAATGTTTTTATATCAGTATTTGTAGTGTTTTTAAGTACACTTTTTGCCGCATGGATAGCATCTCTTAAATGTTTCTGTTTATTTTTTTTAGTTTTTGTTTTATTTTTCTTTATAATTTTGTTTTGTTTATTATTTTTTGGTGTTTGAAGTCCAGCTCCGAGTTTAAGTTTAGCTTTCATAGCGTTTGATACTGCAAAAGCTGAAATTTTTTCACCTAATTTAGCGTCAGGAGCTGTCACTCTAGTCCAAGCTTTGTCTGCTAATACTCTATCTGCTTCGTGTCTGGCTTTTAAATCTTTGTTTTGAGAATATGCGATGTCGTGTTCTTTACAGTAATTATCAAGAGGGTTAATCCCCTCTTCTTTTCTCGCCAAGCGTTTTTCAAGCTTCGTCCCAGGACCGCAGAACCTGTATCCAGGTATATGAGCTTCAAAAGGTAATTTATTAACTATACTATTTAAGAGACTACCACCTTGTTTGTAGTGCAGAACCATAATGATAAAATATTTCACTTGCTGTTTAATTTATCAACTCTAGACCAGAAATCGTCCCGTTCATCAGGGTCATCAGATTTAAGACTCTCTATTATAGTTTTAAGACTTTCTATATTAGTTTTGAGGGTTGTTATATCAGTTTTAAGGGATGATATTCCATCTTGAAGAGATACAATTTCAGTTTTAAGGGATGTAATATTAGTATGCATAGGTTTCAATTCTGACTTTAAAGATGCAATTTCATTATTTAGTATAGTAAAGACTTCAGATATTGTTTTTAATTGAGAAGTGCTAGTTCTCGCACCAATTCCGGATGCAGGCAGGGGGTAGTACACCTCTACCTGACTTTTTAACTTTGATATTTCGATTTCTACATGTTTTCTTAATGTATTTAGCTGTTCATTTATTACAGGTGCATTATCTTCAATATTTTTTGACAACTTTACTTTAATATTTTGAAAATCTATGTTACCATTTTTATCAAAGGCTACAAAATTTTGTAAAAATTCTGGAATTAAATTATTTTTAATTGTTAAAAACATATTTGTAATATTTGTATCTACATAATCTTTATTTACCCCATCATGTCTTTCTATTGGTTTATTGACATTTTTTAAAATTGAATTGTACATGTTAATTTCCTTACCACTTGGTATTGTAGTAACATTAATATATTTCTTTAATAAATCGTTCAATTGTTTGAGATTAATTGGTGAATGGTTATCTATTGCCTCGTCAATAAAAATAACTTTAGTTTTTAAATCAACTTTCCCATTTTCATTTTTGATGAAATATTTAGTTTTTGCATCAAAATTGTGTACCATCTCAAGCATTTTGTTATCAACATAATATTTACTGGAGGCATTAGAATTTTCGATTGGCTCACTCACGTTCAATTTATATTGTTTTAAATTAATAACATTATCCCCACCAATAACCACACACTTGTCTGTAATTTGTTTCAAGACATAACTTTCAACATAATTTTTTGAAGTAGCATCATTTAAATCTACAGGATCTTTAATATTTGTTATTATACGTTTTTTACAATCTATAATATTTCGTCTGGTACTAAATCGTACACAACGAGCTAAATCTTTTTTTAAATTGTTTTCAAAATATAGCTTTGTCACAACATCCATAGGGTTTTCTGGTTCACTTACATTTGATAATTTTCTTTTCTTAATATTTAAACTTTTTTCTTCAAATATCGGACAGTTAAGGGATATGTAATTTAAAGAAACTGCATCATTTGCATCTTTTGGAAATCCAATATTAGTCAGTCTTTTACCATCAATATCATAGTTATCATCTATAGTTAACTTAAAACCTTTACCTGGTGGTCCAGGTATATTTTGATCTTTATTTGAGAACCCTAAATAACCTCCAAATTTATCAATACTTAACTTCATCGTTATAAATGATCAACTAATTGAAAATGAAACTGCTCGTGCTATATAAACTAAATTATCTAATATATCTCCTTAATTTTGTAGTTACCATTTACTTTAATTGCGTACATAGCTAAATGCAGGAAAACAATAAAATAAACAAGTTGTCAGTGTTAGATTAAATTTTATTTACAAATCATTCTTGTACATGGTGGTCAAATAGGAACACAATAACATAATAACATGTTGTCATCATATTAAATAACATTTATAAAACACTTAATATACAAACATTCGTACATTTCATTTAGATCCATATACAATAAATATGAACGGATAAAAATATAGGAGTTTTTTAAAAGTGGACTTATAATTTTATACTTCATTAAAATTCAAACAATTGACAGTACAAAAGCTTGCTTCTCTTTAGTTTTATGCGTCTGTCTCATCAGTGTCTGATATTGTATCAGAATACGAGTCTGAATCAGTTCTTTGGAGTAATCCCATACCGGTTGATCCGAACCCACCACAATGACGCTTAGTTTTTGATAATTTGTTTACAATTTTCCATTTAATCTTCTCAACCCTGCAAAGTACAAGCTGGGCAATTCTCATATTATCTTGTATTTCAAAGACCCTGTCTCCAAAGTTCACAAGTATAATGTAAATTTTACCTCTGAAATCCTCATCAATAGTTCCGGGAGAGTTAAGTACTGTTACCCCGTGCAATTGCGCGAGGCCTGAGCGAGGCCTAATTTGACCCTCAAACCCCTTAGGGATTTCAATTTCTAAGCCAGTGGGCACCGAGTACCTCTGGTTGGGATAGAGCATAACTTTGTTACACGGACCGGGTAGGTGTGCATGTAAATCCACTCCGGCACTTCCCAAAGTCGCATATCTAGGTATCGTAACTAAGTGTTCGTAAACTTCATGTGAGGGCGATTTCCTAATTTTTACCCGAATGAAGCCTCGTTGTCGAAAATCTGAAAATTAAAAGTTTATCTAATGTAGAATATTTTGTATAATAATCCCAATTTCCCTATCATAGCTAAAAAATCATTCTAAAATAAAATCATAATTTTTCTTTTATTGCAGTAGAACTGAAATCTGAACAGTCAGTATCAATATATAGAAGGGGTAATTTTCCAACGCTGCCCTCATCTGAAAAAGAAACAAGTACATTGAAGCAAGCTTTGTATCTATCAACTTTGTTGATTAACTGAATTAATTTATTTTCGGTCTCTTAATTTTTAGTTCATTGTGGATCTGTTTTTTTCTTTTCCTATTTTCAACAAGGTCGATGTGACCATATGGTAAGGTATGTACATTATCGCTAAGAACTACACGTTTATCATCAAATGATGATAAAGCTAGTTTATTCAAACTGAAAGTATACAATATATGTTTCTGACTCCTTATAAGATTCATACTACGATGTTGAGACAAGTTAGCAAATAATGTGGTCTCATAATCTTGGAATGAAATTTCCTTAGTAACAACACATTTTTTCACCCCTTTGGCCCGTTTAACACAATCAGAATTGGGCGTCATTAAAGAATAAAGTTTACTTCTAAGACCTACAAATTTTTTTAAAGGTATTGAAGCAAATTCATCCTTCATATAACCAATTTGGGTTTTTCTTTCTTCTGAAAAACACTCATGTGTTTTAGGATAGTTACTAGTATCAAATAAATGAAGATTTTCTTTTATTTTCAGATAGACATTATCACACTTTATATCATAAATAAAAGAATCCGTATCCATATAGTTAAGTTCCATATTTTCAGCTCCAAATATCTTAGAAAATTTATCATAATGATAGTCGTACATAAGTTTCTTACTGAGTTCCAATACAGTTAGCCCTACATACACAGGCTTATTAAACTTTACTTTAGTTTTACTCAAGTGTACAGCCACAAGATCATTTGAGAAAATCGTTCTATCAATAAAATTAGGTTTGGATATTAATTTTTCTAACTTTTTATTATTGTTAGAAACTAATTGCATGTTCAATCTATTCCTAACGTTTTCCATTGTCTTCCCAAAGTAAGAATTATTCATAAGTTTGAAAAAATCTTTCTCAAATTTACTTTGGGATGATGTCCTAAGCTCAGTATTCTTTGAAATGTATTTTTCCAACCAATTTAATTGTTTAAATTGAATAGCTCTATGGATTTTACTTAACACTAGACCGTTTTCCATAGCCTGTTTAAGGTTCTGTATGTGTACTACATAGTGACTTTTATCTTCCAATGTCAATAAAAGTTTTTCAAATTTACCTTTTGGCGGTTTCTTTCTTTCAGCACAGAAAGGAAAATCTTGATGTTTTTTATGTAACCTAGACGGGTACATTAAATCTACTTCGCAAATATATCCGAAGTCGTCATCATCTTTAGTGTTTAAAATATTTAATTCTAAACTTTTTATTTCTTCATTATTTAACCATCGAAAATCACTATATGGAATGTATTTCGACATTGCATAACCATATAAGTTGTTTACATCTAGATAAAGTAAGTAATTAGATTTACTTAATTTACTTGATTCATATTCATTATTAATCGAATGAGCAGCTTCGCTCATAAAATCATTTGAATCCACATGTACATTTTTAGCTTCGCTAAATCTCTTTACGCATTGAGAAATTCCACCCCTTATACCTCGTTCGATTAGTAAAAACATTTCATAATCAGTAACAAGCTCAAGAGTAATATTTGTCATTTTTAGACAAGCGTCCCACGAAAGACCCGGTGCTGTATAATACCATGCCGCATCTAGGCCATAATGTTTTTTACAAACAGATCTAAAATTTTCAAAAATATCACTTAACAGTAACACATCAATCTTTACATATAAATCAGAGTACTCTCCTAAATCTCTTATATTAAAAGTATCCCAAATTGTTTGTGCATGTACATAATCATGTTCTGTAATGTTAGAGTCATTTAATGAACTGAAAAAGTCTTTAATAGGTGGCAATGAAGTTTCGTTTAGCTTATCTAAGCTACTTATGTATTCATAGGGGAATATACCCTTTTTGGTGACTAAATCTAGAACATCTGGACCAAAGTGAGAAGTGGTTTGTACAAATTTATTTCTATCTAAAGTCTTTGCTAGAGAATCCAAGCTAGTACTCATAAATCTAAATGAATCAATAAATCTTATCTCAAACTTTCCTGCAACCTTCTTGCTTAGTGAAATGTATTTTTCTTCAGTACTTGGAATTACTTTAATGTCAAAATTGTCAATATTTAAATTTTGACAAATAAAGTGCAAATCGTAGTTAGAAAGGTTATGCATAATTACCGGAAGAAAACATGGTAATTGATACTCTAGATTACATGTGTTATGGGATGCTCCTCTAAATTCACCAGTAAGGTGATTATGATCTTTAACTTTAATATCATCAGATTCAAAATCAAGTTCACAAATATGACACTTAGTAGCAGAATTAAACTCATTTATTTGCTCTTGAGTAAGTTCATTCATAGGAAGCTTGTTTTGATATATTCCTAATATTTTGATTGCTTCTTTTTTCAACATTTCCACAAAGACCCTACCAGCATTTTCACCTCTATATACTACCGGCTCGCTTTGTAGTCCTAAATTGTTAACTATATGATATGCGAAGCTATAGGGTTTGTGTTTACTTTTTATAATGGTGAATGGTTTATTTTTTCTTTCTTTCTTTACTTCTTCATTACATTTTTGAGGATTACTACAAGTTGTCTCATTACAGTTAACACATGGAGCATTTTTTTCCAAAATTGCCTCAAAATCAGCGTATACGATAAAAGGTATATTTTGTTTATGTTTAAAATTGGAAAACTTAATAAATTTCTCAGATTCTTCAGGCATTTCTACCTTTACTGGAGTATGAGAGTTACAGATTAACTTATGCCTATCATAACCAGTCTTTGTGGTAAAATGTATGAGACAACTTTTACAAATAAATACGCGGCCATGATGACTAGTAACTTGGGAACGTACTAATTTTTCAAAATCTTTAATATAAGCAAAGTGAGTTGTTTTCTCGTCTTTAAGGAGTAACAGATCTCTATGATCTCTAGGATTTTCATTTTTGCACACTTTTATTGGAAAAACATAGTGGTGATTACTATTAGCCTCTTTTTCTAGACCGAACACATTTATTGAAATATTATTGTGTTTTTCAAATTTTGGAATACTCTTTAATGTTACTGGATAAGTGACTACATCCCACTTATATTTATTTTCCATCTGTATATTGTTCAAGTATTTACTTATTCTATGAGCATTTCCATCTGTAATGAACTTGGAATATACAGCATACTTAAAACACATCTCATCATTATTTTGAACATTTATTACAGCTTTTTTAGCAGCTATGTCTTCTGGTAAAGCGATATATTTCCGACCACGTAATGCATCGTATTTATTTATACGCACTTCGAGTCCTATTATTTTGCTTAAAGACCATCCAGACCCCTTCCCTTGAAAATCTAATTCCTCTTTAATTAATTTTTGAAAAGCTTCATAACAAAATGAATTTAAATTTGTAGAAGTGAAAATAGGTTCATTTTTTGTTTTAAAAACTAACTCTTTTTTATCCTTCAATACACCTTCTTTCACATAGATAGCTTTAACAAGTAAATTACATTTCAGAGACTTACACTCAGAAATTTTATCATGTATTTTATCTATAATTAATGGTTTACAAAATTCAAAAAAACTAGAGTAGTCCAAGTGGTTAAGTCCATTTTTCATGTAGTATGTTTGAAGACGACATTTAGCGACACTTTCTGTTAATGTAATAGGATTATAGCCATAAACATTTGTTAAACGATTTGAGGTTTTTTCATATTTATCGCTTTCTTTGTACCATAAATTACATGTCCTGCAAAACTTTAACTTTATGGTTGCTAAATAATTCTGCATTGTCTCAAGAAAAATTAAATTTTTAAAGTATTAATTTTGTGTACTATTTTAATAATAAATGTTAAAGGTGTATTTCACTGTCTACATTCACTACATACACTAATAAAGTAATTCACTTTACTACTGTCCACCACCTACTGTCCTTTACTGACCATCATTCTTAGCCGCGATCCTCTTCTTGAGCTCCGCCAACCTCCGCGTCTGTTCGACGCTGAGATCCGCCCCGGCGCTGACGATGGACACGGCTCCGCTGTACTCCTAAAATT
The DNA here is from genome assembly GCA_030545055.2 of Neoaliturus tenellus. Lineage (NCBI taxonomy): Eukaryota > Metazoa > Arthropoda > Insecta > Hemiptera > Cicadellidae > Neoaliturus > Neoaliturus tenellus. Next base: position 33,551,361 of record CM061533.1, read on the forward strand.
TGGACTGCATCTTGGTCAGCTTAGTGCAGTAAGGTAGTTTTATGCGGTAGGTGATCGCATCCCGCTTCGTGATCTAAAAATATTTAAAAAATATATAAAGACATTATGTCTTTGTAAAACAATTTATAATAATCTAAAAATATATTTTTATAAAAACAAAATAAAAATTACCTGTGCAATTTAAAAAGCATTTACTCCCAAGTATAAAACACATCTTTCCTAGACTTGAAACACTAATATATTAAGAATATCTGAATAAAAGCTGCTACTGTTTAAAATCCTTCAAACTTGTTATTTATTTTTAATTCAAAAAGCTTTCGTTAGTGAGAACATGTTTTAAGCGTGAAATAAATAAAAATTTTAACATTCCACGCTAGTCCTAGGTCTAAAACACTGACATATTAGGAGTGTCTGTGAAGGTGTAAAAACTTTGTCAGATACTAAGTTTAAAAATTCTAATTTTTTCTCATTGGTTTCGGTTACCATCGGGAAGGTAAAACAACTATAAAATAGTACACACATAAAATACAGAAATGCAACTTTGAAACATTTGTTTTAAACAACTAAGCCTCATCACTCATAAAAATAAAATAACAATTAGATAATTAACTATAAGAACCAAATTAAGCAAGCTTTTCCTGATGTTTTTTATTTACTTTTAATCATTTGGCTTTATGTTTATTAAACTAAAATCATTATAATTACCTATGCGCATCCACACTCCCAACTAGTTTCCTCAACACAGCACGAGCCACATTTCATACAAATTTTATTTATATAATTTATATTGTTTTGTCTGTGTCCAGTCTTAAACTCGACCACTTGTGTGAATTTTGAAAACTTAACTTTTTCACTTTCATAACAGTCGTGACATATCTTTTCATTTTCAAACACATAAAAACAAATTAAACTTGTTCTGCAAGATGTGTAGTGGCTTGTTATGATTTCACGCCTAATGTTTTGTGGAAGAAAATTTATGGCTGATTCTAATGTTTGTTTTGTTTGATATTTCTCTAAAATATATTCAGTAAATACAGCTTTAGCCAATTTGTATAAAGTTGGGATTTCCATTAAAATAAAGGCGATTTATATCTAAAACAAAGAAAAAAACAACAACAAAATTACTTGGTTATAATTAATTTAATTAAACAAGTAATTTACATTTTTTTTAAATTTATTATTTATATTATTTGGTTCGCATCTACAGCGTTGTATCGTAAATAGTTATTTAAACATTTTAGTAATTATTAGAGTGAAAATAAAAGTTGTTAATAATTACTTTATAAGCCTTATTAAAAATTTAACATATAAATTGTTTTACCTCTACGTTTGCTTGCGGGAACACGCTCCTTATCACGATGAGCAGGTCGTCGAGCGAGTCTAGGCCGCAGCCCTCCAGGTAGCTGATGTCCCAGCTGGAAGGTGTGGTGAGCGCCGAAGAGGAAGCCATGACTAGAGACGACTAGCGGTCGGAGTTTATATATGATCCGATCCGCCTAAGAGCGGAGTACTTACACTCACGTGAATAGGTCTAGAGGTCAGTGAGATTATAAACATGTGACTGACACATGAGGTGGACGGATGTGCCAAAACACAAGTATGATATTCGCGAATTATCACGCGAGGTCATAAGGTCATCAAGAAAAGTTAAAAGTTCGCGAAAATACAAACACATAGCTGACGCAAGTGATATAATTACTGTGCAAAAGTCATTTGCGATAATGGGCTTATATCACAAAGGGTCATAAAGTCGCTAGTAAGAAATGTTCACCGAATAAAATTACACAACGCAGCTAATAACAGTGTTGTCAAAAATATAAATCACTTATTAATATGAATGTATATATTCAATTGTTTAACTTACACTATTTAATGTTTTACAATTAAATTGGTTTAGATTTGACACTGTGGCTATAATTACTTCAATTGATCAATTTCCACTTTTGGACAAACAATATAATTAAATTATATTAATAAATTTATGTATTTAATATATTTAATAAACAAACTTTTATTTTATTAAGTTAATTATAACCACCCAACCATCTCCGTCAAAATACCAGCCTCGCTGTTCCAGAATGCCCACCCCATGCAAACCTATGCTAACTGTTCCAGCCTTCCCAGTGTCTCTGCTAGCTGTTTCAGCCTTCCCAGTTTTTATCTACTATAATCTCTAATGTTCTGGATTTTATAATACTTCATTGTATAATACTTTGTTATATTTAATTGTTATAATACTATAACAATATTATTATTGTTATTAATATTAACAATAATATTATTTTTAAATTTTATTGTTATAATACTTTTATTATACAAGGGCCACACAGTCGTCCACTATATCACCACCCCCCCCCCCAACCATCTGTGATCTGGAGTGATGTCACCAGTTGGAGATGATGGGGGGGGGGTAGGGGAAGGGCACGTTAATGAAGATACAGAGCATGATTTCAATCAAACACGAAGGCCCTCTCAGATATGTAAATCAGTACAAGTGGGGAAGGGAGAGAATCATATTGCCCTTAGTAGTTATCAATGGCCAGATGTGTTAGCAGTGGAATAAATAATCTATATGCATAATCGTGAAGCCGTTTTTTGTGAACACCGCCTTCCTTTTAACTGGATCAACTTTAACGTTTGAGATGTAAAACAATCGTCTCAGTTTTTAGTTTTGCAATAAGGTTTTGGATCTTTATGCCTCGATCATGATGGGCACAGAAGAACATTACATTTCTCTTTTCGTCCATAAAATTAACTATAACTTTTATTCTGGGATTAACTTTTTTATTGAATTGCAATATAAAATAGCTATTGATAGTAAAAAAGACAAACGGCTGTTAGACTTCGAATAAGAGAAATTGAATTATTGGTACTGAAATGTCAACCCAATTGTAGATTATCAGAGGAGTGTCAGTAGTGGTGTGATAAATTTTTTCGTAATATTGCGGGTTTAATTTGTTTAAATTTATATGCATTTGGGCAGAAAACTGTGTTTTCACAGCCTCAGTGATAGAAAAATTCCACTTTTGTCTAGAAATGGTTGGAGAATTGAAATTTGTAACCTAGTCACCTTGTTGGTAACAATGTAACAACGAAAAAATCTAAATTAAGAAAAATATTACCTATAGGCATGGTTTTTCAAACGGCTGTGCACTAGGAAGAGGTATGGTTGGTTGGTTGTTGGTGTAGTTTTACTAACCTGTTTATACTCTGATAATACAAAAACAGTAATTTGGAAATTGAAGAATGTTACAATATTGAAAAAACTGCTACCTCCATCATAGATAGCGTTTTCTACGAGGAGAAATATTAACCCTCGTAAAATGCTTGTAAACTTCTTAGTCCCAGATAAACTAAAAATGTTGGTCGAATTTTGATCAGGAGGCGATCTCTAGTATAAATAACTCTACAAATAACATTATTATTCATGACGTTTGGGAAGACTCTAAACATAAATCAGTATAGTTTATTTTTTTAAATTGTAATAGTTATAATAAAAGGGCAATAAAAATGTATGATGGATAAAAAAACCATTAGATATCTCTAAGCAGTTTTAATTATAATTTGGCTGTAAGTGTTTGCAATAATGTTTTGTTTATAGCACTAAAAATTTATAGTTTACTGAATTGAACAAACAAACTCTTAAATTATTTTAAATATTAAGTAATAAATTAGTTTTTTTTTATAAATAAAATGTAAAATTGATGTGAGATTAATAGTGATTCAAACTGTAACTTAGTGAATTATTTAATAATTTAAAACTAATTATATTTAGTAAGACCATTGTAGGAATGTAATACAAATTTACCATTTATCTTTTGGTCTGAATAATAAAAATTGACTTGGGTTATGTTTGATTTTCTTTTGTTTATTAACAATATACTTACAAGGAACAATGCTTAAACGATACATAAAAATAAAACAAAACGAGTAAATTTATATTGACACTTTATCAAAGTCATTCAACTATTATTTACCTAAACAATTGATTCTGAAAACTGCCTGTCTAATTTCAATCCCTAATAAAATTAATTATTATTTAAGGTTTAGTATATAAATATTATTTGATTTACGATAAATATTAATGGTGTAAGATTCAGAAGAAGGAGAAAAATGAACAAATATATTTTATGTCAATATGTGAAGTTTTTTAAAGTAGTTTCAATACAGTTTGTTAAAACGAAATATTCAATGAAAGTGAATATTTGAATTTGAATTCATTTTAACTTTGTTTTTGAAAATAGTTTGCGGGATTCTATTTTCATCACAACAGAACAAATGGGTTGATGCTTTTCTTTGAATTACGGGGAACGCATGTCAACAAGGCTAACCGTATTCATTGTAACACCTGCGTTATTGTATATAAGCCTCCACAGAACAGAACTCAGTACTTCAGTTCACACAGAAGCCCCAAAATGCTTGCTAAAGTTGCTCTCCTCGTGCTTCTCTCTGTAAGTGAAATGAACGATTTTGTTAGAACTAAGCCATTCTATTGTTTGTCATCTTGACTTGCTTTTTGTTTTTTAACTAATAATTAATAAAACTGTTAATTATTGATTTGATTATTGTACTTTTCGATAGTACTAGGAATGAAGCCTGTTTCTAGTAAAGTTCAAAAAACTATAAATCATCAAACTGGCTAACTCCAATTGTAATTCCAATATTGTTAAATATGCAGTGTATATACTTTTTACATATAAAATTAACTAACTTAAAACATAATTGATTGTTCAAAAATCAAGTCACATGATACACTTTGTCATACACTTATCATAAAATAAATGTCATACTATATAATTATCATACAATCGTACTAGATTATCATACAATATAATTATCATACAATTATCATACATTTTGTTCATCTAATAAATTTATTTTCTTTATTTCTTTCTTTCTTTCAGGTCACCTTTGCATTAGCTGCGGAGAAGAGTAAGTAGGCCTAACATTTTCAAAAATGCGTAAGAGTTACAAATGTAAAACTCAAAAAAGTTTTCATTTTTAGTTTTATTTACGTTTTTAACTAACAATAATTCTTTTGAATTCCAGTTTATAAATTATCTTAGTGAAAAATCTACAAACAATACTGTTTTATATTTATTATCACTTTCCCTTGGTAATCGTTTAATATCTTCATCAATATTTATTTGACATATGTTGCCTTGAAACCTAAAGAAGTAATGCACTGTTTCTCATTTTAGTTACAAAAACTTAACTGTTGTTTGAAAATCATTATGACATTAAACACTATCTTAGTGTAAAAGTTTTCTGGGGTTTTATTGGTTACTGTCAATAAGTAGAATTTTCTCTAAGATATTATATTAGAAATAAATTTGTTTGGATCTACAATTTAATATTGAAAGTAAATGAACATTCGGTGGTGTCATAAAAAACTAATATTTATTAAATTAATATAAAAATAAAATTCGACCAATTAGACGATTAAGATTATTAATTTAGTACAAAACAAATGTTACAATTCATAACGCAAAGCTGGTAATTTTTATTAGTTTAAGAAATGTGTAAACTTAATTTAGGTAATAAAAGTTTAGTGTAAGCAAAAATCATTTGTAAGATATAAAGGAGTAATTAATAAAAACTAATTAATATTACTTTTGCAGAACCCCTAAAAAACCCAAAAAAAACTTTTGTTACAGGTGCAGCAAAAAAACCCACAATTCTCAGTGAGACATGGGAGTGAGTATTATTTTAAGTTTTAAATTTATAAATTACACATTAAAAACACAAAAAATAAACAGTGCAAATGTTATGATAAGATACTGAATCTCATGAGTCGAAATTAAAACTGAACAATGTTTAGTAACTAATGGTTGATTGATTACTTTCAGTAATTGGAAAAGGGTTTTGTTGGTATGAAGCCTTAGCATACCAATATACATTTTCAGGAGAAGTGTTAATTTTTCAATGTGTGTTTTAAAAATAGCGGCCATTTAAAATTTGTAAACTCAAATATATCACAATCGGTAAGTTTTAGAACAATTAAAAAATACAACAAAATTTCCAAATTAAACTATCTAATCAATAGTATAAAGTTTGCAAGGATCTGACTACAAATAACTGAGTAATTGAGATTTTTTTACCATAGCAACATTTATTCTGCATTATACAGGTTGTCCAACTTCCACCTTTGCAAACTTTTCCGGGTTATTAAGCAAGCCAAAACAAACGGAAAAATCATTTAATGTCCTAAAATGCTTCGTTAAGCCGCTAGCCACCATTTTGTATTTTACACAATTTTACAGAATTTTTTTTTACACAATTTACACATTTTTAATTTCCTTAATGCGTTATTGTATGGAGTTTAAATTTGGCATGTACCTTAATAATACCAATGCGCATTTTCAGGAAACGTTTTTTTTCTGATGTATATTTTCAAAATGGTGGCCATTTTAAATTGTTAAACTCAAATATCTAAAAAAAAAACGGTAAATGTTATAAAAATGTTACAAGAAACAAAATAGTTGACAAATTAAATTACATTGATACATTGATACCAAGTTTTTAAGGATCCAACAACAAATAAGAGAGTTATTGTGGGTTTTCTGCAGAAAAACACTAATTTTGCACTATGATTATTGCCAATTTAGGTTATTATGAGAGGAACATCTCAATAACTCTGTCATTTGTTGTCAGATCCTTAAAAACTTGATATCACTGTTTAGGTAATTTAATTTTTCAAACATTTTTGTATGTTGTAAAATTTTTATAAAATTTACCGTCTTTGATATATTTGAGTTTGAAAATTATAAATGGCCGCCATTTTGAAAATATACATTAGGAAAAAATTATATTTTTTCATAAAATGTGCATTGGTGTGATTAATTTATATGCTAAATATAAACTCCATACAACAACCCATTATGGAAATAACAATTCTTAAGTGTAAAAAACAAAATGGCTGCTAGCGGCTTAACGAAGCATGTTAGGACATATGTTTATATGATTTTTCTGTTTTTTTTTTTTTTTTGCATGGTTAATAACTTGGAAAAGTTTTCAAGGGTGGAAGCTGGACACGCTGTATATAATGCATGTAATTTTAAAAGAAGAAACGCAATAACTCCATTGTGTATTGTCAAATCTTTTCAAACCTAATATCATTGATTATTTTATTTAATTTATTAATTTTTTGTGTCTTGTAAAATTTGGATAAAATTTACCGGTTTTGAGATATTTGAGTTAAATATTAAAAGTGGCCGCCATTTCAAAATACGCATCAGAAAACATTATTTTTTTGAAAATGTATATTGGTATGCGTAAGCTTCATACCGAATATGAACTGAATTCAACCATCCTTTACATTAAAAACCATTCCATGGAAAAAAAATTGCGGATAGCGGGTTAATGAAGGATTTTATACCCATCTTTGTCCGATATGTTTTGTTTGTCTTGACCCAAGGAACAAATCTATAATTTTTTGAAGGAGAATCCACTAACACCATGTATAAACCGATTTCTTAACCTTTTTCATCCTATTGTAACCATTAAACTAAACTTAACCATAATTTCTCTACAAACTTAAATGTATTAATTTCAATTGATCAAAACAAAAAGTTTATAAGATAGAAAATTAATAAATCATGCCTTATGTCCATGAGGAAGATTTTTTCAATTGCGAAGTTTTTTTCAAATAAATACCATCATAAAATATATTTTTTTATTAGAAATAAGTTTAATTAAATAAAAAAAACGAGGGTATTTTTACTTGTTATAAAAATGTAGTCGTCTACATTATCATTTAAAGGGAAAGTTGAAGATGAACATATCTATTTATCAAATTATTATATTAATGTCCTGGTCCTTTTATTCAACTGAAGCATCAAACCAAGCAATTGTCGCAACTACAAAAAGTATATATTTTCTTTTATAAAAAAAAGTAAAAATAACACGTAACGGTGTCTTTTTTCCTTCATAAAAAGCACATAAAAATAGTTTTCGTTCTTTGTTATTTTAGTTTGTATCAATGTGTTTTCTAAGAAAATATATTTTGCATGAGTGTATAATATATTATGGTAGTAACACTTTCTTACAGGTAAAGTTTTTAAATAAATATTTTTCCTAGAATCAAGGCTTTAGTATTATTACATACAAGAGCCAGGGCAACTATACTTAAAATAATTTTGCCAATATTAAAAGAGTTATCATTGGGATTATCCTGAACCAACATTATTCAGAAGTACGAACTGAATTTAATTAGCGTTCATATATATTGCCTTGTTTTACTTTATCGCAATTATTTTATCACCTCGTTCACAGTGACATTGACGATGACAACGACAACAATGCGGACAAAGCAGAATTTGAGCACTACTTCAAGGAGATCGGCCTGCCCAAGAAACTGGCGGACGAAGCCTTCACAGAGGCCGACGTCGACAAGACGGGCAAAGTTAGTGAACAGGGTAAGGGTTTTGCTTCATAGATGGTTTTTCCAAAATAAACATTAAATATCTGTTGTGTGAAAAAGAACAAGTAAATTACGAGTAGAAATAAGGTAAAAAATATAAAGTAAAATAATCTAAAAAAAAATAAAGCTAAAGAAAAAACAACAAATTTGTTCTATGTTTGCAAACATGAAAAAATTCAGGTTTATAAAAGTCCCTGGCAGAATGCGGATTAGAACCCACGAAATCGCTGCCACTGCGCCACCTACTACCCAAACAGAGGGTTTTCTATATATCATACACAAAACTAGTAAACGGTGGTTCAAAATTTCAAAACATTGCTAAACTCGCTTTCAAGTAAACTTGTTTGCTTTTTCATGTTTTGTTATTTCGATTTTATAAAATATCTAATGAGTTTTTTTAGTGATTTTAGTTACACAAAATGAAATACTGTTACGTATTATCTACACATTTCAGCAAAACTACTAGATTTCAAGTGCATAATACATGTTAATGTTTCAGAATACACCAAATGGGCCAGCTCATAAACGTCTCAAATTCTGTTTACTAATTGCGATGCTTAAACTGGAGACAAACAAGATGAATATTACTCAGACCAGTGAATCGTACTGTTTTGTAAATTGATTGCTTATAATAAAATTATAATGTACATTGTTTACCAGTCAATTGATTATATCCCCTTAAACCAAAATAAAGTATTTTATCTCTCTAAGGCCTGTCAAGAAAATGAATTATTGACTACAAATAGTATTTTTGACTGTAAGATTAAGGTATTGCAAAAAATAAAGTATAGCCCTTTCCGATTAGCATGAAATACATAACTTATAAAAGTACGATATATAATATGAAAAAAATCTTATATATTTGGTGATTAAACTATAACGTAAATGTTCAAATTTCTAGTTCAATGAGGTTGAACAATGTAAGGATGTAATAAAAATATATATAATAGTGTAATAATGTAAAATATACAACTATACTCAATCATTCAATGTTGGTTATGGGGTCAAAAATCATACCAACCAACTCTACTTTATCGCCAAATTTCTTTGTGGCAAAAAGAAAATCACTGAGAAGTATGTCGAGCCTGCCTCAATCAATCAATCACATCAGTCAAATAGTTGATTGTCATTAAACTATGTCAATGACAATACGAATACAAATTATATCAATGTTTAAAACTGCTATAAAACGCATCAAATGTACTTAAAACTTAAAACAAAAATATATTTATCTAGCACATAACCAGCTATTAGCTACCTCTCAGGAATACTAGCAGTCCTCACAATCATCATTGCAGAGAACATTTTGATAGGCTGCGGTTGTTCAACTTGCCATGCTTATACATCTATGAGTTTGCAACCTACATCAAAATACACACTACTGAATACATTAACTCTAAAAAGGATCTAATATAACGATAGAGCATCATTTTGGGTTGAACCATTACAAAGGATGGAGATAATACCGCAAAAAGACAATTTTACTATTAATAATATAGATGAACTCACAGTGGATGGTTCTCAATTCAATACTGGGAAACATGGTGTTTTGTTACCAAACACGGTTCGTTGTCTAGTTACCGGTCCTTCCAATTGTGGAAAAACAAATGTAGTATTCAATTTGATTACAAACCCTAAAGGATTACGTTTTAATAATTTATATGTATTTTCAAAGTCACTACAACAACCAAAATATCAGTTATTGGAACAAATACTCAATAATGTGCCTGAAGTTAAATATTTTAAATTTAACGCAAGCGAGAGTGTCATGCAACCGCAAGAGGCTAAACCATTCTCAGTATTCATATTTGACGATGTATCTTGTGAAAATCAAAATACAATAAGGAATTACTTTGCCATGGGTCGACATAACAACATAGATAGCATTTATATTGGTCAAACTTACAGCAAAATACCGAAACAGCTCATTAGAGACAATGCAAACATGTTAATTGTATTTAAACAGGATGAAACCAACCTAAAACACATATATTATGACCATGTAAGTGCGGATATGCTATTTGAACGATTTAAAGAGTTGTGTGGAAAGGCTTGGGGTGAAAAGTATGGGTTTTTAACAATTATGAAGGAACAACCGCTAAACAATGGTCGATACAGGATAGGATTTGACAAATTTATACTAATACACTGATCATGATGTAAAATATTCATTGTTGTACAACACGTCTTGCTACAAACATGGTTAACCAAGAAAAGTTAATAAAGGAAATAAAATCACTTAGTGATTCTATTCGGGATAAAAACAGAGCATTAAAATTAGGTATTAGCGAAAGGGAGAAATTCCTTGAATCTACTTTTAAACCTATTACTGAACCCTTGAAACAATTAAACAAAAAATTTGCTAAACCCGTTTTGGAAGGAGATGCAATTGCACCTATTACAAAGTTTGAAAGAGAAAATGTAAAATCAGAAGATTTTAGTGATGAAGACCCGGAATCCTCTACATATAGTGGTTTTACCGGTGGAGAACCCGAAAGAGAGCTAGAATCACCAGACTATAGTGGTATAAGAGAATTATATGAAGTAAAAGCTAAAAGAGGACATGAAGATGTATCAACCGCTAGTGAAGAGGAAAAAGAAGAAGAAGCAAGGGAAGGTCCGTCAAACATAAGCTTGCTGGGTGAAAACATTCATAACAAAGGACCTTTAGGAAGGAAATACATGATAAAAATGTTAGCTGGAATAAATCCTAATAAAAACTACCATAGTTATGGAGTAAGATTAACAGAAGAAGGTTTAATGGTTGGTAATAGCCCGGTAAACATTGATGAACATGATAATATTATTGTTGGTAATCAAAAATATAAGGGCACAAGAGGATTATTTGAATTATTATTTGAAAAAAAGCCTTTAGAATTGTTAGTTAAAGAAGAAGACATGGAAGCATATAAACAGATTTTAGAACACACCAATGCATACAGGAGAAAATATTTCGCTGACCAACCAGTTTTTAGATCTAGGTCTTTAAAATATAGAGTATTTGTATCCAAGTTAATACCAACAACGAGAAGACAACCAATGCCGATAATGCTAAGAAAATCTGTAAAACGAAGGTTTGTGTCATCCACTTTGGATATAAGTGCTGCAGAACCAAGAAAAAGAAACAAATCTGTTACAGGTACAGGTTTAATGAAGAAACTATATAACACAAATGTGATTTATTGCAATAATATCGATAAATTGGTGGATAGAATGAAACTAATACATGAAGCTAAAGAAGCGGGTCATACTGGATTGGAAAACGAATGGGTGGCTTTAGTGGATGAACTCCAAAACCGTGGGGTAATCTCATAAAAATGCGTTACTCCCTAGATTACTATTCATTTGCACCATGAGTGTCGACAAGTTCGGACGTTACTCCTCGGATGGGTTATATTACGCAAATAATTTAAAAAGAGGTGCTGGTTTACCACAAACACCTGATGGGGATTATGATATAACTAATAAAAGGTTAAAAAACATAAAAGATCCCACAGATGAAAACGATGCAATAAATTTAAAAGTATTAAAAGAAAAGATATCATTAACATTAAGACTACAGAAAAACACATATGACGCAGGTAATCATAGAATGGTCAATGTTGGTAAGCCAAATCAAAACGCTGATGCAATAAACAAAGGTTATTTATCATCAGAATTAAAAAATACGTTAAAATTCAATGGAAAAACGTATACTGCTGAAAATAAACGTATATCCAACGTAGATGACCCTAAAGATGCAAAAGACAGCGTAAATAGACGCTATTTACATTCCTTAATACCTGAAAAGACAAAAGAAGGTTTTTCTTTTTATAAATTTGTTATTAACGATATAGGTTATCCGAAAAATGAAAATGATGCTGTAAATTTAAAATATATAAAAGATCATTGTTTTACACGTGATGTAGGAGTTATTGATTGTCTAGGTAATTGTTTAGCGAATGTTAAAGATGATTCGGCACCATCAGATAGTGCAACAGTGGGTCAAATGAAGGAAACTTTAAAGCAAGAAACATCTGGATTTGTAAAACAGGATCAAGTAGTATCACGGTCGGGTGATGTGTTTGTACAAGGAAATGAAAAGTTTATTTTACTTGAACAAAAAAATAATGTTTGGGATTGCAAAGACATGAAATTATCAAATGCGCAAGTAGCTACAGATGCTCATGATGTTCCGATTTTATCACAAGTTTTACATACTAATCCAAACAATTATCATAGAGATTGGTTGGGTACAAATAGAAGAATAATTAACATATTTCCAGGTATCGATGATAACGATTGTGTTGTAGTAAAACAATCTTTAATATTAGACAAACCAAGAGGTAGTACTTTCAATGCGAAAAATAAGAAAATAGGTAATTTGGCACAAGGAACAGATCCAAAGGATGCTGCAACTGTAGGACAAACATTACAATATGATAGTGCAAATCAAGAGTTTATTTATAATACCAAAAGATTTAAATTAATGGATGTAAATGATTATCAAAATATATTAATTGCAGATCCAAATTCATTTAGCGGATTTAGAAAATTGTCTGGTGAGGAATTTATTCATAAAAATCATGTATTTAGAAATGAAGCAGACAGATCATTAATTAGTGCAGATTTAAAAGTAGTGGGGTTTGGTTACTTTCAAAACGGAAGTCGTGCCATTTGCCAGCCGCTGCCGGCCAGCTGCCAAATCAGTTGCTGCCGCCATATGCCATGCCATATAGCTTCAGGTGGGGAGAGGCTAAATCAAATGAAGGGGTGGAGAAGGGGTGAGTAGATGGTGTTAATTTTTGAAGTAGGAGTTAGTGTATAAAGGAGAGGGGATAATTGCTTCAAGGTCATATGGAGGGGGTTTTAAAAAAGACTGAACTCTAAGAGTTCAGTTTATCGGTGATCGTCATACAGGTCAGTCGAAACCGACAAGGGACTGAAGAATAGCTTCTACATCATTTATTGTTGTAGAAGATACATCTGGAACCTGTACAGGGTTCTGAGGAGTTGTTGAAGTTGAATTTCTAGAAGGATTTTCCCTTGGATGAGTTGTTGATGATATTTCATGAACTTGAACATTTTCTTGGTTGGTTTCCATTATTATTGTAGTGTAAATTAGAGTGGAGATGTTGTTAGCTGAAGAGCATAGAAGATAATGAAGTAGGAATTATTGTCGGGGCCCTTATATAGGGAATGGTGGGGGTAAAATAAAAAAACTTGTTGAACACAGTCGATAGGTGTAACAAGTTCAAAGTTATTGAAGTGTAACATAGAACGTAAAATGTCGTAAATAACACTATCATCAACATTAACCTGAGAAGTTGTCGAACAGTATAATGGGTTAAAACTGTACTTCTTCCTAACTCTATTTAAATTAGTTTTACACTTTGAAATTGAAGGTTTAGAAGTACTTCGTAATATGTGTTGTGTTCGCAAAAGCTTTAATTTTAAACATTGTGTATTCATTGTAACCGATGTGTTACATTTAGAAGTTAAAAGAAGACTGAGATATAAAATGAAGTGTAAAAGAAATTGAAACAGAAAGCCAGAGTAGTAATTTTATAGGTTAGAATTTACAAAGGCTATTCCATGGATAATTCTAACCTCAAACCTAGTAAGTGAAGTAGTCATAACATAAAACTAACGAGAGATGATGACCGAGCGGATGCGAGGCAATGAATGTTTGTAGCGCGATAAACTACCCACCTTTATAGAGGCAATAACTCCAGCCAGATGGCGGCAGATGGCAAGGAAATGACTGGTTGACCGACTTTCACCTGAGTAGTAAGAGAAGTAGGGTTCTGTGTCTATCCCTACTCCTTGGGGTCAATGACCGACCGGAAAGGTCAATGAACCCCCCCCCCGAAAAAATGGAGCCCCCCCCCCGAAAAAATGGAGCCCCCCCCTTCCCCTATCCTTCCCCCACTCCTTCCCCCACTCCTCTAGGTCAATGGCCGGTCACCACCGGTTGTTGACTTTATGTGGTGAAACCAGACTAAATATGGCAGCTGCCATGGATAATTCTAACCTCAAACCTGCTGCGCATGCAACAATTTCTCCGGATCGGAATGAGTCTATGCTATGCGCATGCGCCTAGTCCTGTATTACTCACTTTAGCGCTACTGCACATGGATAATTCTAACCTCAAACCTTGGTTTTGTGTTGTTGCGCATGCGCCGCTCCCCACTTCTTTACCTTTCTTTTATACCGCTGTGAACTGGACTGGATTGAACACTGTACTGGAGTGAAACAACTTCCCCCACTCCTTGAAAACCCGAGGAGCGATAGGAGCTATATCTTTGCTTCAGTCGCCAACAAACTTTCATAGCGAAAGGTTGTTGGCGACTCAGCAAGAGGTTTCAAATATATAGTAGGCCTATATATATTTGAACTTCTTCTACTATGTTGCGTTTTTTAATGCAATGTGGTATGTGTGTGTGTGTTTAGTTTTAAGGTGTATTTAATTTAAGAAATAATTTGCGCATTGCGATGTTAGTTATAAGTTGGGTTTAGCATTAAGGTGTATTAATTTTTAAGAATAATGATGGTATTTAGCATTAAGGCGTATTAATTTTAAGAATAATTATGGTATTTGGTTGTGTTGAATTATTTGGTTTTTAATAATGATGTGTTGGTACTAATAATTTATGTTTGTTTTGTGCATTTGTTTTGCCTTACAGCTAGATGTTAGGGGGTAGATTAACTGTAAATTCAGAAGTTCAGTTGAACTTCATTAAAAATGGGTGGGACATCCGCAAGTCGGACTTTTTTTTGCATTTTACCTCCATCGTCTTCAAATTGTTCAAAATCTAAAACAGATGCTTTTCCACAATCATGACACATTTGTGTTCCATCTTCAAAAATATAAGCAAGATAAATACCAAATCCACAATTGTCCTTCTTAAATTTGATGAGCATTTCATGAATTGGTTGAGGTATTTCACATTTATTTGTTCTTATTATATGATGGTAAAGAAACCCATTATTAATAATTTGTTGTAAACACAAAACTAACAAGCTGTCCATAGTGTTAGACTTGTACTGAAAGTTATATCCATAACTATCTCTTTATATGCTCTTACCCTCACCACTTTTATGTAGGTCAAGGTCATCGGATATTAAGCGAGAACTGGGAATAGATCACTAAGCGGCATGTTATTACATTACCACAAAGTGATCTATTCCCTATTCTCTAAAAGGGGTGTTGATAATTTAGATTCCTAAAATTTCTTTTCCTTCTTCTTCACCTTCTTGAACAGTTGTATTACCAAACATGTGTGATATTAATTTTTTCAATTCTCGATTTTCCATTTCTAATCTTTTCAATTTTAGATCTCTTGCTTCAACTTGTACTTTCAAAAATTTGATATAACTTGCAGCCCAGTGGAGAGTTTTCAATCTTGGTGCTCCAAGTTCAATTCCTGGTATTTGAAATTGTAGTCTATTGAATTCCATCTTCATATCTTCTTGGTCTTGTCTTTCTTTTTCTAGTCGTTTTAATCTTTGTTTTTCCCAGAAGGAAGAAGTCGGATCACAAGGTACATGATGAAACATTTTGATCAACAATTTCTCGAAGAGTGAGCTTCTACACAGATAGTTAACACATTTATCCACATTCCCCCGCCAAATTTAAGTCAGTAGTGGGGAGATGCCAATGGTGGGGAGACGTCAGTGGTGGGGAGAGTTATACTAATGTAATGGTTATTTCTACCGTTACACTCGCTCCATTCTCGAAAAGATATTTGTAATATGGTTCTGGATATTGTTCTCTTTCAGATCCTGCATGTTCTTGAATAAAGTCGAAAGCCAATCTTTTGGAATAATCATTATGAAACACTTCTCTCACACAAACAAGAATTTTTTCTTCCAAAAATTTCACTTGAACTAATGGTATTTTGCTTACATCGTCCTTGTCCATGATGGGTAGCTTGTAGGTAAAAGTATTAGGTGGTAGTTTTTGTGGTTTATCGAGTAGAGAACAAAATTTTCTGTACAATTTCTCCTCAATGTCTGGAAAACGATGTATATCAAACAGATTGTAGTATGAAGGATCAAAAGGTATTTTACGAAACATCTTCAGTCACTAGTCTCCCTAAGACTGATCTCCTGCACAAATATTTAACACATTTATAAACATTCCCCCACCAACTTTTAACTTGTGGTAGGGATATTTTTCCCCCACTACTTCTTCAAAATGGTTGGGGTACCTTACTCCAATTCAGATTCAGATTCAGAAGACAGTAAAGGTGATATGGGTGATTCCAACGATGAATCCAATATAAATATTTCAATAGCTTCCTTAATTATATCTTCATCACTATCGTTTATCATTTCTTCAAATATTTCTTGTTCAATCTGTACCATTTCTTCCTCTTCCATCGTAGAATCATTATTAGTTTCATTATAATTTTCCTCTATGTTTTCTTCCTCTATTTCATTTGTGCTTTCAAAAACATCTTTAACTTCAAAATAATTAATAAATGGAGTATCTTTAGACAACATGTTTATTTACTACTTCTTTTACTTCAAATAACAAACTATGTATCGCTTACTTAGTCTTATATATACTCCTACCCCCACTATTTTTGCAAAACAAAGGAATGGGAGGGGGGTTAGTATCTATTCTTCTCTATTTAGGTTATATTTCATTGCTGTCACATCTACTATAATTTTCTGCTCTTCAATTTTATTGCGAATAAATATTGTCGAAGGAAATAGTTCATTAATATTGTTAATTGTTACTTTTATACTATACAAAATTTCAAAATGTTCTACTAATGAAACAAAAACAATAACTCCTAGCTCATTGTTTCCCATAATTTTTTCTTCAATTTTTATCCGTAAGTTTGTTATTAAACTCCATATATTAATATCATTGGCTATAAAACCATCAAGTCTGGTAAGCATCTTGATGCCACAAGGTGTGGGTACAGACTAGAAACTTGGAGGTTCATAGCCTGCCTTTTTATCAATTTTAAAAATGGGGAGGGGGAAGGAATAAGGATTGGGAAGGGATAGGGTGTAGGGTGGGGGGAAAGGTAATTTTGTTATTACACTACTTGTGCAAGAAAATAGCCACCAGTGTCCACACCTTGTTCATAGCACTCCATCATAGATTGTGCCCACTGCAACATGCGGTCTCTGTCATTTGGTGTGACAAGGAAAGAATGACTATCACCATACAATATAAAAGAGTCAATTCGTATATAACATCCTAAATTTAACCATTTATTAGCTTCAACCAAAAAGTTTTCTATTGTATCAAATGGAAATTGTGGATCAATTGCTATAACTTTACGTTCTTCACTAAGTTCAACACTATAATCATCATCGTCTTCACTCTCACTCTCACTATCATTATTTAAAATGTCTTCAGGTTGTACAAAAACATCGGAAATTTCGGAAGAATTAAAATGGTAATTCACATTAGGAGGCATTTTTTCAAACAAATAATATTTTAAAAGGTGGAGAAAAAAATACAAGAGATGTACTTCACGGCACAAAGTGCGAGTACAGACTAGAAACCTGAAGGTTCATAGCCCCACTTTTATAAATTTTAAATATGGGGAGGGGGAAGGAATAAGGATTGGGAAGGGATAGGGTGGAGGTGGGGGAAGGGTAATGTGGTTATTAAGCCACTCTTGCAACAAAGTACCCAACACCAATGTTCAGTTCATATGATCTCATTACATCGTCCTGCCAAGTAAAAATTTGTTCTCGATCATTTGGAGTTAGAAGGAAGAAGTTACTGTTATTGTAGACAATAGGTGAACCAATTATAATGTTGAATCCTAAATTTAGCCATCTGTGTGCTTCAAAAATAAATCTTTCAACTACATCAAAAGGAAATTGTGTTTCTATAAAATATACTTTGAATTGTTCATTAATTTCAATTTCATCTTCACTGTCATCTTCACTGTCATCTTCACTAATATTATCCATGTCTTCTATCACATCTTCTTCATGTTCTTGGAAAGCATCTTCTTCATGATGTTGGAAATCATCTTCAGGTGGTTGAAAAACATCTGCATTTTCAGAAGGATTAAAATTTTCATTAAAGTGAGGAAGCATTTTAAAAATAAAGATATTAAGACTGGCAGAAACGAAGCAACAAGAGCGGCGAAGCAACAAGAGTGGTGGAAGAAACCAGAATGAAACACTAGCCATAGCCGGCTCGTCTTTTATAACGGTATGCAAATGAGAGGGGTTAGCAGCCGGCCATGACCGGTCATTGGCCCGGGAGGTGGGGGAAGGAGTGGGGGAAGGAGTGGGGTAAGGAGGGGGGGGGGTCATTGACCTTTCAGGTCCGGTCATTGACCCTAAGGAGTGGGGACGGACACAGAACCCTCCTTTGCCTACTACTACATGGATCAAACTAGCCATGTAGCATAACTTATTTCTGCTAAGTCGCATGTAAGCTAAATAGCTTACATCCCTAAATTCAAGTCTTAGGTGGCCCTGAAAAGGGCCGTTTGGCTGGGTTTGGTGGACTGCTATGGAGCTTAAGGCATAAAAAAATAAGGGACTTCAATGTTGTTTTCCAAATGGATTTCAGCAGGATCAGCTTGTATAAACTTGTACAAATTAAGTGCACAAATATCGCATTTTTCTTCTTCTGGGATGATAAACTTGTATGAGAAGTAAGATCTGTATTCATAAACTCCACCATCTATTATAAAATCCAATAATCCATTTCCTATTGCAGCCGAACCACATTCTGGACACATATGTGTTCCATCCATAAATTTATACTGAAGGTAATGAAAAACTCCAAAATTTTCCCTATAAAAAGAATACACTTCTTGACGTAGTGTTAGTGGAAGGTTTGCATCTTGAAATGCAAGTTCCACCAACACTATATTTGAAACTATCTGTCGCAAACATAATTCTAATAGAGTAGGCATATTGCGGCGGTGGCCTCACGGATTGGAATGAAGACTCTAGAGTAGCTAGTGTAACGGTTAGATGTAGGTAGACAACCGGTCATGACCGGCCATTCACCCAGAGGAGTGGTAGGGGAAGGAGTGGTGGGGGAAGGAGTGGGGGGGGTTCCATTTTTTCGGGGGGGGGGGGGGTCATTGACCTTTCCGGTCCGGTCATTGACCCGAAGGAATGCAGACAGACACAGAACCATCCTTTACTCACTACTCACATGAAAGTAGGTCACGAGACTTAGAGTGTTAAAAAATAATGGGGGAGAAACACAACGCTATAACGCATTGTGTTTCTCCCCCATTATTTTTTAGCAACAATTTGGAAAAAACTAAGTGAATTTACTGTTTACGCCCCCACCTTGTAATACGATCCTTTTTATCCCTGAGGAGAAAGTCTTGAGAATCTAAAGTGTTAAATCTTTTCTCTTTACACAAATTCTCACAAACTCTAATTTTATATTTTAAGCCGTTACATTTTGCCAAAATGTGTTGGTGGTCAACAACACTTAGAAAAAAATATTTCAAACCTTTCTTAAGCCTCTCTCCTCTGACGGATATTATTTTAGGATCGTCTTCAACGGTGGGGGTTTCTGTCAGTTGTGGTTCAGAAATATGTTTCACGATATGTACACGGCAAAAACTTTCATTTTTAACACATTTCCTCCCACAAGCTGATCCTTTCTTAATTCCCTTAATAAGCATTTCAGGGCAAGTAGTGGGACGGCTAAATGCCCTACGACGCTCTTCTTGTAATGATCGAAATTGCTCTGAAGGAGCAGGTTTAGGGGCAGGTTTAGGAGCTGGTTTAGAGGAATTAGTTTTGTAATAGGTATGGTCTTCAAGTGTAGCAAGTGGTGGGGTAGGAGTCAATGGTGATAGTGGAGTGATGGGTGTACTAAGGCGATGAAGAATAGTTTCAAATGAAGGAGTCTTAGGATGGGGAGCTGGCTTCTTCGGTGGCGGCATCATAGTTGATAGCGGTGCAGAGTCATTTGAGAGCGAAGGCGGTGAAAAAATACTACGAGGTCTAGAAGAGTTGGTTGGCGGAAGAATAGCTCCAGAAGTTGAAGGTTCAGATGAAAGCTTCTTTTTATACCAATCCGGACAGTTTTTCAAGCGAAGAGTTTTGTTTGATGCAGTAACAGCGGTAGAAGTCGAAGTCGAAGTCGAAGTTGAAGTAAAAGTTGAAGTGGTAGAAGTAGTAGAAGTAGTAGTAGGCACAGAAGACATCGTTATAACTCCAAGTTTACAGCGTAACGTCTGGAATCGGAATGAAACACTAGCCCCAGCCGACACGTCTTTTATAACGGTTTGCAAATGAGAGGGGTTAGCAGCCGGCCATGACCGGTCATTGGCCCGGGAGGTGGGGGAAGGACTGGTGGGGGAAGGAATGGTGGGGGAAGGGGGGGGGGCTCCATTTTTTCGGGGGGGGGCTCCATTTTTTCGGGGGGGGGGGTCATTGACCCTTCCAGAAGTGGGTCAAGGTCATTCAAGATTTATAATGATCCAAGGTGATGGGAACAGTAATACTGTTCCCACCACCCTGTTTGCCTAACGGTTCCCACTCCCAACCCACTAGTTACGTTCTGCAAGGGACATCGACGCAATTTTGTTTGGACCGTCCGGGTCTACCGTAACGGTCCGGTCCGGGTCTACCGTAACCTTGAATTCCAAGGGAAACTGGAACACCTAATGCAGAAACGCAACTCTAACCCCACCCAAACTAACCCCACCCATCATATTCCTAAACAAAATGCAAAAAAAAGTCCGACTTGCGGATGTCCCACCCATTTTTAATGAAGTTCAACTGAACTTCTGAATTTACAGTTAATCTACCCCCTAACATCTAGCTGTAAGGCAAAACAAATGCACAAAACAAACATAAATTATTAGTACCAACACATCATTATTAAAAACCAAATAATTCAACACAACCAAATACCATAATTATTCTTAAAATTAATACACCTTAATGCTAAATACCATCATTATTCTTAAAAATTAATACACCTTAATGCTAAACCCAACTTATAACTAACATCGCAATGCGCAAATTATTTCTTAAATTAAATACACCTTAAAACTAAACACACACACACATACCACATTGCATTAAAAAACGCAACATAGTAGAAGAAGTTCAAATATATATAGGCCTACTATATATTTGAAACCTCTTGCTGAGTCGCCAACAACCTTTCGCTATGAAAGCAAAGATATAGCTCCTATCGCTCCTCGGGTTTTCAAGGAGTGGGGGAAGTTGTTTCACTCCAGTACAGTGTTCAATCCAGATCAGTTCACAGCGGTATAAAAGAAAGGTAAAGAAGTGGGGAGCGGCGCATGCGCAACAACACAAAACCAAGGTTTGAGGTTAGAATTATCCATGTGCAGTAGCGCTAAAGTGAGTAATACAGGACTAGGCGCATGCGCATAGCATAGACTCATTCCGATCCGGAGAAATTGTTGCATGCGCAGCAGGTTTGAGGTTAGAATTATCCATGGCAGCTGCCATATTTAGTCTGGTTTCACCACATAAAGTCAACAACCGGTGGTGACCGGCCATTGACCTGGAGGAGTGGGGGAAGGAGTGGGGGAAGGAGTGGGGGAAGGGGGGGGGCTCCATTTTTTCGGGGGGGGGGGGGGTTCATTGACCTTTCCGGTCGGTCATTGACCCCAAGGAGTAGGGATAGACACAGAACCCTACTTCTCTTACTACTCAGGTGAAAGTCGGTCAACCAGTCATTTCCTTGCCATCTGCCGCCATCTGGCTGGAGTTATTGCCTCTATAAAGGTGGGTAGTTTATCGCGCTACAAACATTCATTGCCTCGCATCCGCTCGGTCATCATCTCTCGTTAGTTTTATGTTATGACTACTTCACTTACTAGGTTTGAGGTTAGAATTATCCATGGAATAGCCTTTGTAAATTCTAACCTATAAAATTACTACTCTGGCTTTCTGTTTCAATTTCTTTTACACTTCATTTTATATCTCAGTCTTCTTTTAACTTCTAAATGTAACACATCGGTTACAATGAATACACAATGTTTAAAATTAAAGCTTTTGCGAACACAACACATATTACGAAGTACTTCTAAACCTTCAATTTCAAAGTGTAAAACTAATTTAAATAGAGTTAGGAAGAAGTACAGTTTTAACCCATTATACTGTTCGACAACTTCTCAGGTTAATGTTGATGATAGTGTTATTTACGACATTTTACGTTCTATGTTACACTTCAATAACTTTGAACTTGTTACACCTATCGACTGTGTTCAACAAGTTTTTTTATTTTACCCCCGCCATTCCCTATATAAGGGCCCCGACAATAATTCCTACTTCATTATCTTCTATGCTCTTCAGCTAACAACATCTCCACTCTAATTTACACTACAATAATAATGGAAACCAACCAAGAAAATGTTCAAGTTCATGAAATATCATCAACAACTCATCCAAGGGAAAATCCTTCTAGAAATTCAACTTCAACAACTCCTCAGAACCCTGTACAAGTTCCAGATGTATCTTCTACAACAATAAATGATGTAGAAGCTATTCTTCAGTCCCTTGTCGGTTTCGACTGACCTGTATGACGATCACCGATAAACTGAACTCTTAGAGTTCAGTCTTTTTTAAAACCCCCTCCATATGACCTTGAAGCAATTATCCCCTCTCCTTTATACACTAACTCCTACTTCAAAAATTAACACCATCTACTCACCCCTTCTCCACCCCTTCATTTGATTTAGCCTCTCCCCACCTGAAGCTATATGGCATGGCATATGGCGGCAGCAACTGATTTGGCAGCTGGCCGATGGCAGCTGGCCGGCAGCGGCTGGCAAATGGCACGACTTCCGTTTTGAAAGTAACCAAACCCCACTACTTTTAAAATATTTTAAATGTCCTGGGAATGATGCAAATGTAACTGATGAAGACTAAGAATTTGTATAAAAACTGATATGGGTTAGAAATCGGGACTAATATTATAAAAATGGGTTACACTCTAGAATGTTATTCAGTTGCACCATGAGTGTTGACAAGTTCGGACGGTATTCATCGGATGGATTATATTACTTTAATACTTTAAAAACAGGTGTTGGATTACCACAAACACCTGATGGAGATTATGATATTAGTAATAAACAGTTAAAAAACATTAATGATCCCACAGATGAAAATGATGCAATAAATTTAAAAATATTAAAAAAAGAGATATTACCAACACTGAAATTAGACAAAAACACATATAACGCGGGTAATCATAGAATTTCCAACGTTGGAAAGCCAAATCAAAACGCTGATGCAATAAACAGAGGTTATTTATCATCGGAATTAAAGAATACGTTAAAATTTAATGGAGAAACGTATAATGCTGAAAATCGGCGTATATCCAACGTAGCAGACCCTGTAGATGAAAAAGACAGCATAAATAGACGCTATTTACATTCTATAATACCTGAAAAGACAAAAGATGGGTTTTCTTTTTATAAATTTGTTATTAACGATATAGGTTATCCAAAAAATGAAAATGATGCTGTAAATTTAAAATACATCAAAGATCATTGTATTACACGTGATGTAGGAGTTATTGACTGTCTTGGTAACTGTTTAGCAAATGTAAAAGATGGTTTTGCACTATCAGATGGTGCAACGGTGGGTCAAATGAAGGAAACTTTAAAACAAGAAACCTCCGGTTTTGTGAAACAAAACCAAGTAGTAACACGTCAAGGATATGTATTTGTACAAGGAAATAAAAAGTTTACTTTACTTGAAGAAAACAATTATGTTTGGGATGGTAAAGGAAAGTTATTGACAAATTTAGGTATTGGTGAAAAGCCTGGTGATGCTGTTATTTATGAACAGATAATACAATTAGAGCCAACTGGAAAAAAATGGTGGAATTGTGATAACAAACGATTAACAAATGTTGCAGACCCTGATTATGCCGATAACGCTGTAACTGTTAATTTTCTTGTTAAAGTAATAGGTAATTTATTATTTGATATGCATAATTATATTGCAGCAGGACAGCATAAACCTATTGACGAAAAATGAGAAATACATGGATTAAACAAGAAATTCTTTATAAATATTTCTTTAATTATAACACACAAAAGTTTAGATCATCAGATTGGGGTACTTTTGATATTTAATTAAATAACATCATAAATTACATCATTTCTGTGCAACCTATCATAGAGGTAACACATAGGTTACGCTTTTCGAATGTAAAAGACAATCATGACGTTTCGTTACACCAGTCCATATCGAGACACTATACGGAAAGGAGGCGGTATCACGTCCACAGCGGTTTCTCTGTTAAGTAAAGCTTTAAATCGTATTCCAGTAGGATCTATCGTAAATAGAGCAATAGACGCTTTACCATACGAATTTCACATACCGGGAGGTTATCAGTATTGCGGACCAGGAACTAAATTGAAAAAAAACGACTGGAAAGAGGTGATCCAGGTATAAATAAGTTAGATCAGGCTTGTAAAGAACACGATATTGCATATTCCACGTTTACCGATTCAAAAAATAGGTCAATCGCTGATAAAAAGCTAGCGAATATAGCTTGACAACGAGTAAAGTCTAGTGACGCTAGTATTGCAGAAAAAGCAGCAGCTTTAGCGGTAACAGCAGGTATGAAGGCTAAAACAGCGGTAGGAGGTGGTAAAAGGAGGGGTAAAAATAAAAAAGGATCAACCATGAGGAAACATGGTGGTAATATTAGACTAAAAAGACGTTCTCCGAGGAAAAAAACCAAAAGCCGACAATATGGTCAATGGTAAAAAACGGGGCTGGTCTATACCTAAGACCGTATCGTGCATATTAAATAAAAGAAATCAATTGGTTATACCACATAAAGCGTTGACTAATGTTGAATTATTTAAATATATTTCCTGTTTAAAAATACCATTTTTCCGCGGAGTATTTATGAAAGACCGTTTACCAAAGAAAATATGGAAAAATGAGACTGGAATCGTGAATTTGGATAATACTGAAGGGCCCAGCACCCATTGGGTGTGTTATAAAAAACTAAATAGCAATGTATATTATTTTGATAGTTTTGGAAATTTGCCACCCCCTAAAGAACTTGAACATTACTTTAATTCTGCTAAAAACATATATTACAACTATAAAAGAGAACAACCTGATAATACTTCAATATGCGGCCATTTATGTTTGGAATTCCTAGCTAAAAGTATCAGTCACTATTGAGATGTCTTCCTATACGGTATCATTAACAGGAAAATCGTCCACTTTACGAAGTATCCTTTTTCCAGCGTTACGCTTGCAAAAAGGAAGATTTTGGGAGGCAGCACTGTTAGATTTTACAACTTACAACTCTATTCCCAATGTTACGGAAGGTAAAAATAACTTATTGCATTATTATAAAGGAAAAGATGCCAGTGGTAAGTTTACAGACTTAGAAGAGTGCAGTTTACCCACAGGTTCTTATGAAATTGATCATATTAATGAATTTTTGCAAAATAAAATGGGAAAAGACAATATATCGCTAAAAGGTAATAACGATACAATGAAAGCTGAGCTTACTTCAAAATATTATATAGATTTCACTAAGCCAAACTCAATTGGTGATTTATTAGGATTTCCCAAAGATGGAGCAATTTTAGAACCAAATAAAACACATTCCGGTAAACAAACTGTAACAATATTAAAAGTCAATAGTATAGACATAACTTGTAACATTATACAAGGAGCTTACAGAGATGGAGAAAATACTCATATAATACATACTTTTTACCCCAGTGTACCGCCTGGATTTAAAATTGTTGAAAAGCCAGTAGTGTGTTTTGGTTACTTCTGGCCCGGAAGTGACGTCACCGGAAGCCACATGCCACGGCACGCAGCTTCCGGTGGGCCAGAAGTAAGGACAATAGATGTCGGGGTGGAGATGGTGAGAGCGTCGGCGGTCGGTTGAGCGAAGAGTGCGCATAAAATAGAAGTTAGTTCAAAATTGAAATTCGACGGTGTTAATAAAACTCTAATAGTCGAACGAAACTAGAAGTTAGTGTAAAACTGAAATTCAACAATCGGGGTGTTGAACTAAATTTGCGCATAAATTAAAAGTTGGTTCAAAGCTGAAATTCAACAATTGAGAGTTGAACCAAATTTGCGCATAAATTAACCGGGGTTGAAGTAAAACTTCGCATAAATTAAAAGTTAGTTCAAAATTGTAATTCGACGGTGTTAATAAAAACTCTAATAGTTGAACGAAACTAGAAGTTAGTGTAAAACTGAAATTCAACAATCGGGGTGTTGAACTAAATTTGCGCATAAATTAAAAGTTGGTTCAAAGCTGAAATTCAACAATTGAGAGTTGAACCAAATTTGCGCATAAATTAACCGGGGTTGAAGTAAAACTTCGCATAAATTAAAAGTTAGTTCAAAATTGTAATTCGACGGTGTTAATAAAAACTCTAACAGTTGAACGAAAATAAAAGTCAGTTCAAACATAGCGCAGTCATAACAAGAGAGAGAGAAGGTAAATAGAAGTGTTAAGTTCCGCGGATAGAACGAGAATGAAGAATGAAACATGACGCGTCGAAATATATGCGTGACTGTAGATGTCAGTTAAGGGGGGGTCTAGAGCTTCCGGCCTGTCAGATGGTGAATTAATCAATGGGGGGAGTGGAGATGGTGCATAAATTAAAAGTTGCTTCAAAACTGAAATTCAACAATTGGGAGTTGAACTAAATTTGCCCATAAATTATTAGTTAGTTCAAAACTGAAATTCAACAACTGGGGGTTGAACTAAATTTGCGCATAAATTAACCGGGGTTGAATTAAAACTGTGCATAAATTAAAAGTTAGTTCATGTTAGCTGAAGAGTGTACAAAACAATGAAACAGGAATTGTCGTGAGCGCGCTTATATAAGGAAGGGTGGGGGTAAAATATGAAAACCTGCTGAACACAGTCGATAGGTGTAACACGTTCGAAGTTGTGGAAACGTAACATCGAACGCAAAATGTTGTGAATAACACTTACGTCAACGCTAACTTGCGAAGTTCTAGCAGAGTATAACGGGTTAAAACTTAATTTCTTCCTTACTTTTGTTAAATTAGTTTTAATCTTTGAAACAGAAGGTTTGGAATTACTTCGTAATATATGTTGTGTCCGAAAAAGTTTCAATTTTAAACATTGCGTATCCATCACAAGAAGTATATCAGACGTGTAGAAGTCAGAACAAGACAGATGAATGAGATATAACGTCGAGCACGCGAAGGTGATTCAAACAGGACGACATGTGCTAATGTAAATGAAAGTTTAGGTTAGTAGCAATTAGACTTGTATAATGAAGTTGGCGAAACGTATATATAATGAGTAGGAAGGATGCGAACAACACAAATGCGAGTTAATTAATGGTCGCGGCGCGATAAACAATCTTCTTTTATAACGGTTATCGCGTGAGAAGATCTCGGTTGAACTAAATTTGCGCATAAATTAAAAGTAAGTACAAAACTGAAATTCAACTTGATAATTGGGTTACGGAAAGTATGTCA
Organism: Neoaliturus tenellus; assembly: GCA_030545055.2. NCBI lineage: Eukaryota > Metazoa > Arthropoda > Insecta > Hemiptera > Cicadellidae > Neoaliturus > Neoaliturus tenellus. The sequence goes on from CM061533.1 coordinate 33,579,229, forward strand.
AGGTCATCCCGAGTAAGTTTTAAAAAAGCCCATCCCGCTAACACAGGAAATAGTTCTGAGAGTTGAACTACCCGGTGATAGCGGGATAGGTAGATTTAAGTTTTGAACTTTATTCGTAAAAACAAATACAATCAATGTGCAATACCAGGAACTATACAGGTTGAATTTTTGTGATGAACTATGAAGTTGTAGAAACAAACGCCAACGACGAGAAAAAGGTAAACGCAGAGTCCCCAGATGATGTATTTGAAAAGTGTGAAGAGACGTAATATTCCGAGTTGGTTTTCCTGCTCCATTTCCAATCGTTTAATTTTCAATTTATCCTCTTCCATTCTAGTTACAAAGGGAACTTCATCCATCATATCCATCATGATTGTATTAGTGTTTGAAATTTTAAAAGAAGTTATGTTGATAGTTTAAAAGTCGAAGACGGAATGAGGAGTGAAAGCGAGAAATGTTAGTTAAATAAAAAAGTGGTGGGGGGGGGGGAAAGATGAATTACAAAGAAGTGGCGGGGGATAGATTTTGCTCTTCATTATTACCGTCAGTAGTGTCAGATGGTGCAGGAGTTAGATTTAGTAAACTGTCTTCGTCTGAACTTTCAACCTTATCACAAATAGGACAATCGTATGTTATTTCCAAATTCATTTTGATAGTTGTATAATTATCTACAAGTTCTTGTAAAATATTAAAAATAGCTTGTAACTCTTCTTTAGAGTTTATTTCAAAACTAGAATTCATCCGTGCCAATGGAGAGTTGTTCATCGTTGGAGAGTTGGCGAGTAAATGAGGAACGCCGCCAAGGGAGGGGGCTTATTTAATGGCGAGCTTATGATTAAATAAAAAGCTAAGTTCTTCTTCTTCGTCTTTTAATTCAAATATCTTATCTGGAGTATTTGCCTCGTCCTCCTCACTGTGTGATGATGAAGATAATTCACCAGGACGTAAATATTGAACATCAATTCTGATCCATCTCATATAATATCTATCCATTATAGCAAGCAAGTTTTGAAACAATTCTTCCATTTCTTCCCTCTCAGTTATTATATGATGAAACCTGACAAAAGGTGTTCCCATGTTGTTAGTTAGAATGTTGGAAGTGAAATAATTCAAAGGGGGATTCAATAAGATACAAAACTTAAACTAATGGTGGGGGAAATTTAAAAGACCTATGGTGGGGGAAATCTAAAAAAAAAACCAATGGTGGGGGAAATCTCAAAGTCATCCAATTGAAGTTTTAAAAAAGAGTGTAAAACTGAAATTACACATTCGATGGTTTAACAGGATCTGAATTCCAATCCGACCTGTATTTACATCTTTTTATCATATGTGTACAAAAATCATCTTGATGAGACTTGGCGCGTTGACAATAAGCTAGATCGAGAGGATGAAATTTGAAACATCTTTGAGGACAACATGTATGAAAATATCTTGATTTGTAAAATTTGAAAGTTCGCAATTCCGGCGGCGGTAGTTGTTTTGTTTTGCATTTGCAGTAAATAGTACACCAAAGGTAGCACCAAAACGGTGCTACCTTTAATTAGCAATATTTAAATGGTTTAAGCTCAATTAGAAGTTTCCATATTACCTTTAATGTTAAAATTAAGGTTTTGTTAAGATTTCATGTATATAAACATATTTCGTAGTTTTACATTAAACCAGTAGTTAAAAGTCTTGTTTTAAAACGTAAAGCGAAATTGGACATGTAAAAATAGTACACAAAATTTAACACCAAAACGGTGCTACCTTTAATTAGCAACATTTAAATGGTTTAAGCTCAATTAGATGTTTCCATATTACCTTTAATTTTAAAACTAAGGTTTTGTTAAGATTTCATGTATATAAACATATTTCGTAGTTTTACGTAAAGCAAAATTGGACATGTAAAAATAGTACACTAAAGGTAGCACCAAAACGGTGCTACCTTTAATTAGCAACATTTAAATGGTTAAAGCTCAATTAGAAGTTTCCATATTACCTTTAATTTTAAAACTAAGGTTTTGTTAAAATTTCATGTATATAAACATATTTAGTAGTTTTACATTAAACCAGTAGTTAAAAGTCTTGTTTAAAAACGTAAAGCAAAATTGGACATGTAAAAATAGTACACCAAAGGTAGCACCAAAACGGTGCTACCTTTAATTAGCAACATTTAAATGGTTTAAGCTCAATTAGAAGTTTCCATATTACCTTTAATTTTAAAACTAAGGTTTTGTTAAGATTTCATGTATATAAACATATTTCGTAGTTTTACATTAAACCAGTAGTTAAAAGTCTTGTTTTAAAACGTAAAGCGAAATTGGACATGTAAAATAGTACACAAAATTTAACACCAAAACGGTGCTACCTTTAATTAGCAACATTTAAATGGTTTAAGCTCAATTAGATGTTTCCATATTACCTTTAATTTTAAAACTAAGGTTTTGTTAAGATTTCATGTATATAAACATATTTCGTAGTTTTACGTAAAGCAAAATTGGACATGTAAAAATAGTACACTAAAGGTAGCACCAAAACGGTGCTACCTTTAATTAGCAATATTTAAATGGTTTAAGCTCAATTAGAAATTTCCATATTACCTTTAATGTTAAAATTAAGGTTTTGTTATGTTTCATGTATATAAACATATGTCATAGTTTTACATTAAACCAGTAGTTAAAAGTCTTGTTTAAAAACGTAAAGCCTCAGTACACTTAATAATGGACAGGAACGGGGTCAAGTACTTGTCTCTGAGACAACAGAGGGTCATATATAAACATATTTCGTACTTTAAATTTAAACATGTACTTAAATGTGTTGTTTAAAAATTTTTAGCAAAATTGACAAGGAAGAAATAGTACACCAAAGGTAGCACCAAAACAGTGCTACCTTTAATTAGCAACATTTAAATGGTTTAAGCTTAATTAAAAGTTCCTAAATTACCTTCAATGTTAAAACTAAGGTTTTGTTTAGATTTCATTTATAAAAACATATTTCGTAGTTTTTACATTAAACCAGAAGTTAAAAGTGTTTTTTTAAAAACCTACAGCCTCAGTACACTTAATTAGGGACAGGAACAAGACCAAGTACCTGTCTCTGAGTCAAGCATGGGCTCATATAAATAAACATATGTCGTAGTTTTACATTAAACCAGTAGTTAAAAGTCTTGTTTAAAAACATGAGGCCTCAGTACATTTAATGATGGACAGGAACAGGGTCAATTACTTGTCTCTGAGTCAGCAGAGGCTCATATATAAACATATTTCGTACTTTAACATTGAACCCATAGTTAAAAGTGTTGTTTCATACTTTAACATTAAACCCTTAGTTAAAAGTGTTGTTTAAAAACTTAAAGCAAAATTGGCTAGGAAGAAATAGTACTCCAAAGGTAGCACCAAAACGGTGCTACCTTTAATTAGCAGCATTTAAATGTTTTAAGCTCAATTAAAAGTTCCCAAATTACCTTCAATGTTAAAACTAAGGTTTTGTTAAGTTATCATGTATATAAACATATTTTGTAGTTTTACATTAAACCAGTAGTTAAAAATGTTGTTTAAAAACCTAAAGCAAGTTTGCACATGTAGAAAATAGTACACCAAAGGTAGCACCAAAACGGTGCTACCTTTAAGTTGCAACATTTAAATAGGTTAAGCCCAATTGGAAGTTTCCAAATTACCTTTAATGTTAAAACTAAGGTTTTGTTAAGTTAAAGCCTCAGTACACTTAATGATGGACAGGAACGGGGCCAAGTACTTGTCACTGAGTCAGCAGAGGCTCATATATAAACAAATTTCGTAGTTTTACATTAAACCAGTAGTTAAAAGTCTTGATTAAAAACATAAAGCCTCAGTACACTTAATGATGGACAGGAATGGGGCCAAGTACTTTTCTCTGAGTCAGAAGAGGCTCATATATAAACATATTTAGTAGTTTTACATTTAACCGGTAGTTAAAACTGTTGTTTAAAAACCTAAAGCAAAATTCGACATGTAGCATAGTACACCAAAGGTAGCACCAAAACTGTGCTACCTTTAAGTAGCAACATTTAAATGTGTTAAGCTCAATTAGAAGTTTCCAAATACAGTTTAGTGTTAAAACTAAGGTTTGGTTAAGAATTCATATATATAAACATATTTCGTAGTTTTACATTAAACTGGTAGTTAAAAGTGATGTTTAAAAACCTAAAGCAAGTTTGGACATGTAAAAAAAGTACACCAAAGGTAGCACCAAAACGGTGCTACCTTTAAGTAGCAACATTTAAATGGGTTAAGCCTAATTGGAAGTTTAACAATTACCTTTAATGTTAAAACTAAGGTTTTGTTAAGTTATCATGTATATAAACATATTTTGTAGTTTTTACATTAAACCAGTAGTTAAAAGCCTAGTTTAAAAAACGTAAAGCCTCAGTACACTTAATGATGGACAGGAACGGTATCAAGTACTTGTCTCTGAGTCAACAGAGGCTCATATATAAACATATTTTGTACTTTAAATTTAATCCAGTAGTTAAAAATGTTGTTTAAAAACCTAAAGCAAAATTGCACATGTAGAAAATAGTACACCAAAGGTAGCACCAAAACGGTGCTACCTTTAAGTAGCAACATTTAAATAGGTTTGGCCGAATTGAAAGTTTCCAAATTATCTTTAATGTTAAAACTAAGGTGTTGTTAAGTTAAAGCCTCAGTACACTTAATGATGGACAGGAATGGGGCCAAGTACTTGTTACTGAGTCAGCAGAGGCTCATATATAAACATATTTCGTATATAAACATAGCACCAAAACGGTGCTACCTTTAAGTAGCAACATTTAAATGTGTTAAGCTCAATTAGAAGTTTCCAAATACGGTTTAATGTTAAAACTAAGGATTGGTTAAGAATTCATATATATATATATATATATATATATATATATATATATATATATATATATATATATATATATAAACATATTTCATAGTTTTACATTAAACTGGTAGTTAAAAGTTATGTTTAAAAACCTAAAGCAAATTTGGAAATGTAAAAAAAAGTACACCAAAGGTAGCACCAAAACGGTGCTACCTTTAAGTAGCAACATTTGAATGGGTTAAGCCCAATTGGAAGTTTCCAAATTACCTTTAATGTTAAAACTAAGGTTTTGTTAAGTTATCATGTAAATAAACATATGTTGTAGTTTTTACATTAAACCAGTAGTTAAAAGTCTTGTTTAAGAAAAAAGTAAAGCCTCAGTACACTTAATGATGGACAGGAACGGTATCAAGTACTTGTCTCTGAGTCAACAGAGGCTCATATATAAACATATTTTATACTTTAAATTTAATCCAGTAGTTAAAAATGTTGTTTAAAAACCTAAAGCAAAATTGCACATGTAGAAAATAGTACACCAAAGGTAGCACCAAAACGGTGCTACCTTTAAGTAGCAACATTTAAAGAGGTTAAGCCCAATTGGAAGTTTCCAAATTACCTTTAATGTTAAAACTAAGGTTTTGTTAAGTTAAAGCCTCAGTACACTTAATGATGGACAGGAACGGGGGCCAAGTACTTATCACTGAGTCAGAAGAGGCTCATATATAAACATATTTCGTAGTTTTACATTAAACCAGTAGTTATACACCAAAGGTAGCACCAAAACGGTGCTACCTTTAAGTAGCAACATTTAAAGAGGTTAAGCCCAATTGGAAGTTTCCTAATTACCTTTAATGTTAAAACTAAGGTTTTGTTAAGTTAAAGCCTCAGTACACTTAATGATGGACAGGAACGGGGGCCAAGTACTTGTCACTGAGTCAGCAGAGGCTCATATATAAACATATTTCGTAGTTTTACATTAAACCAGTAGTTAAAAGTCTTGTTTAAAAACATAAAGCCTCAGTACACTTAATGATGGACAGGAATGGGGCCAAGTACTTGTCTCTGAGTCAGAAGAGGCTCATATATAAACATATTTAGTAGTTTTACATTTAACCGGTAGTAAAAACTGTTTTTTAAAAACCTAAAGCAAAATTGGACAAGTAAAAAATAGTACACCAAAGGTTGCACCAAAACGGTGCTACCTTTAAGTAGCAACATTTAAATGTGTTAAGCTCAATTAGTAGTTTCCAAATACGGTTTAAATTGGGAAGGCTGGCTCATGACGTCATCACGATGACGTCAGCAGTGATGACGTCATCAATAATGTCACGAATGACGTCACTAATGACATCATATGACGTCACATGACGTCATTTTAGATCAAAATTAAAGTTTTTTATTCATCACAGTGTGGACAGCCAACACTTAGTCGCATCTCGCTCTAAGTCCTGAGGAGTCCTCAGAACTCAGGCAAAAATCCGCCTAAGTCATGGCTAACCTACATGTTGTGTGAAACACAATATTATTTTATTCACACACGAATATGGGTCAAGGGTCATCAATTACGTCACCAATAATGTCATTTGACGTCATATAAATATCGTCATGGTGACGTCACTACCGCTGACGTCATATGACGTCACATGACGTCATATAAATGATATCATGGTGACGTCACTACAGCTGACGTCATGGTGACGTCACTACAGCTGACGTAATATGACGTCACGGTGACGTCATTGCCACTGACGTCATATGACGTCACATGACGTCATATAAATGACGTCATGGTGACGTCACTACAGCTGACGTCATATGACATCACATGACGTCATGGTGACGTCATTGCCACTGACGTCATATGACGTCACATGACGTCATATAAATGACGTCATGGTGACGTCACTACAGCTGACGTCACGTTACGTCATATAAATGACGTCATGGTGACGTCATTGCCGCTGACGTCATCGTGATGACGTCACTGACGTTAATTAGGTCAAAGTCACGCAAGAATACAAAAAATGTTTTTTGCACTTTATAGAATAATATTTTAGCTTGCCGGACTCTGCACAGATGGCAGAGAGGCTTACGTAATAATTATATAACAGACTGGTTTCTTGGCCAGCTGGTCAACTGTTGTTCAACAGAAAGTAAGTCAGTTTATTGCAAGCCAACAAACACGCCACACCTCGCCGCCGCGGGACTTTTCTGTGATTAAATTTTTTATTTTTCCTTCTTATTAAACTTAGCAAAACAGAACCTAGCCTGTTTTGCACAAAATTAATTTTTGTTACACTGCTACACTTACTTTACAAATTATTTTCCAGTCCTTATTTAATATTTTATTCCTTACTTGTTAAGACTTAGAAACTGAAATGTTGGAAGACTGTTTCATACAAAATTAATTTTTATTTAGCTATACAGGTCTCCTAATATTTTCCTACACTTGTATTTTGCAGGTGTCGCTAAATATTTTTCGCTCACAATTTAATTTTATTCCACACAAGTGGATTTTGATCTTTACTACAAAACTGATGCATGCCCGTCTCCTACAAAATTATTTTTTCATTTAGCTCTACCTCTTTTAGTTTTACATTAAAGATTCCTTTGAGTTAAATTTTCCACAAGTCTCTCTGTTAATTTTTCTGCACAGTACGTGTTACTCCTTGCACAATTCGCAGCAAACTGTTTCTACATTTAGCAACAACAGTCCACATTACCCCCTCCACTACTCATTCCCCCACTATAGCCCTGTTCCACCACTACTTCCAGCTTAGGTCCAACAATTAACTGAGTTTTTCAGTTTTATACTAACCTTACTGTGAGACACAGCTATGGTTGAAACTTTGCAAGAAAAATTATTAAGAGTAAAATTTTTGCTGGCAAAGCAAAATAATTCTGTTAGGGTGTCCAAGACTTCCACTTTGACAAAAATGAAACGCTGCCTTAGGAATAATCCAAAATTTTACTCAAGGGACACCAAGATCACTATGAATGATAAAATGTTTCAAAAACTTTTAGACGAGCTAACTTTTGCCAGTAAAATAACGCTGGTGACTCCAATTCCAGACTAAGTGTCAAGATCACCTGAGAAAGAATAAAAAATAAATATTTCTTAGGAAATATTTCCACTCCGAGTTACAGAGGTCCGGTAAAGGACAGACTCCAACGAGTTGTTGCAAAAATATTAAATTTTTCTTCCTTCTGACCACTTTACCCCCACCATCTCCTTATCCCCACCACCCTGCCGAGTACCTGAGATACACGGAGCGACTTGCTCAGTTGCTGTTCAACTCTTGTGGTGTGCACATCTCACTTTTTGCACTCAATTTACTTATATTGAGTTTAAATTTAAATATTTAGCCAAATATCAAAGTTTCAAATAACATAAATATTTTTTTTTTCACTTTTCGTTTGATTGAAATTTAACAAGTTCCAAGATCACCTGAGAGGGAATAAAGAATAATTATTTCTCAGGAAATATTTCCAATCCAAGTTACGGAGGTCCGGTAAAGGACAGACTCGGATGAGTTGTTGCAAACATTTTAATTTTTTCTTCCTTCTGACCACTTTACCCCCACCATCTCCTTATCCCCACCACTGAGCCGGGTACCTGGGATACCGTCTGTGTACAAGTCAGTACGTCTTCGGACGCGGTGCTGTTCGGATCGCGTGTCGTTTGTCGCACTGTCGGGTGTTTGAAGAAATTATTCTTCGGCTCTCAGTCTCTCAGTGGGTAAGTCAAATATAACAATTTTTTTTTATTTGCCGGTTCTGGGTTAAGGTCAATGACCCCTGACGGATATATTAGGTCAAGAGTCTGATCGCTAGGGAATAAAAAAAAATTTTTTTGCACTTTTGTGATTCCTCGAGAAATTTCAATTTCTCACCAAAATTTGAGGAATCGCAAAAGTGCAAAAAAAATTTTTTTTGTATTCTTGCGTGACCTTGACCTAATTAACGTCAGTGACATCATCATGATGACGTCAGCGGTAGTGACGTCACCATGACGTCATTTATGTGACGTCATGTGACGTCATATGACGTCATTGGTGACGTCATTCATGACGTCATTGATGACGTCATCACTGCTGACGTCATCGTGATGACGTCACGTCCCAGAACCGGCAATTTGCCACTACTTTCGTATAGTGACTGTATTGTAATATTAGTAAATAATTCCTAACTTAAGAAAGTGACTAAATAATTTAATATTTTACCGAATTCATAAGTAAACTAGCTAACTGGAAGTGTTCAGCTACGGTGATCAAATAGGTATACATTATGGTGAAATTGAGTTAGAAAAATTAAATACTCCGTCGCAGCAGACCTGCCTACTCAGCGAATTTCCAAAGGAATTTTGATATTTTACATGCCCGTAAACACCTTGGGGTTTTAGTATGTAGGTTTGCCGACATAAGCTTTCGTAAAGCCCACTTAAGTTATACCTTAATGAATGTATTATATACCAAATTAAATCAAGTTCTGGTATTTTTTTTTTCTAATTTTCCTCATAAACACAATGGGGATGAGTGTGGGTTTGGTAAGAAAATATAAATTTAACACTTCCTTGTGAATGTACACACGTAAGATATGTCAACAAATAAGCAAGTGTTGTTGATTTCCCATAAGAATAACTTTGGAGACATATTTCTGAATTTTCTCTATAACCATTAAACCTAAGGTAGCAAAATCCCAAAAATCTAGATTTTGCAGTTATTTAATATAATTAATTTACCAAATCCAGTGTAAGATGAAATTTCAACAAAACCAAACCAACATTCAAGGTATGAAATAATCTTTAGTTTGTTTATTTTTATAACGTGTAGGCCTATACGTTCCGAAAAGTAATAAAAATAAAATAGACTGTGACTTTTCAACCATTATGTAGAAGGACGACACATTTTAAAATAGAATGAATGATTTCAACGATTTAATGAGTGAATTCATTAAATGATTTACAAAATTCTTCTTCGCAAAGATACATGCTATCCACCGCTCAATTCCCCTCTTTACACCATTTCCGCAAGTCCTAAAACCAGACTGGCTGTATAAAATACATTGTCTGAAATTAACTTATGGTGATTTTTCTAATATTGAAAAATTTATATTCTTTCCAAGCATATCGAATGTGCGGGAAGTATGGAAAATTGCTGTTGTATTTAGGGGTCTTATTTACTATAATTGCAAAAGACATTAAAAATCTGAGTGATAAATCAATAGACTAACTAATTTTAACCTTAAAAATCGCTATGTACTGCATTAAATGGCTTAGTAAAACATTAATGGATATCAATTTTCATTTTAAATTGTATATTTTGTTTCAGGCATCAATATTATATAATGGTAGATTCAGGGGTCCTGCAGTAATTTTAAGTGATAGATGGCTGCTTACCACTGCTTTTGACGTTCGTGATGTTTTTCAGTAAGTGGGTTCCTTATTCATGGAATTAAACATGTTTGAAAAATTACATATTTCTTTTATTAATTGTATTTGTGAATATAAGTTAATCTATAAACTTTAGGTTAATGTTTGTCATTGTAATTAAAACATAGACATGGTATAATTAACCTTTATTTTACCATTTAAAAAAACCAAATTAACAATTTGCCAACCTTATAGAGAGTAGCAGAATACGAACATGATTGTTGATTGATTTGATATTGTTGACAATGATTTTTTTATTCATAGGGATCTACCAGCTTTTTTATTCCGTGTTGGAACTAACATTTTTTACCAAGGAGGGCAGAGACTATCGGCAGAAAAGGTAAATATGCAACTTTTAACAGAGTTGATTATTGATGTATTGCATATACTAGTAACGTAACAAAGGTGTCGGGATAAATGTACCTTCAGTGTAACCAAATTATCTACTTCATAGGTGACCCAATAAAATAATGCCACATTAATAGTATGTTAAATACTAGGAGTACGCTTGTCCCACGCGTATGGGGATGACCGCAACTTAAGCCAGATAATCTTAGTTTCACGCTATTAAAAATAAACAATAACACATCTATCAAATTACACATATTAGGTACATAGACAAAAGGGTTTAAGTTCTTTTCATTCAAGATATTTGATAACCAGTGGATACTATACAAATTTTATTATTTCAGTAAATATTTTCTTGGTATTATTATTTGTTAAACAAAATATATCTTTCTAGTATTCATAACCTATTTTAAAATATTTCATAAGTAACAAATAATTATATTTAGTGCAGTTTCAGAACAACAGGCAGAAAATGGTTTCCATAACACATGTTTACTCTATGTCTCACAACAAACTCAATCACCGTTAAACATGGCCTTCAACCGGTGCCAACGTTAACTACGGGCCGGCAGGCTTCCCCGCACCGCCGCTGTGACGTCACCAGCGGAGGCCGACTGTTGCGTCCTGAACCCTGCAAACAGCCTGATCGCCGTACACTGTACTCGCCAGTTGCCACCCTTCCGTTCAGTGACAGCTGTGTTTGTCTTAATTTTAATGCGTTTACACGTTTTCTATTTTTACGGGTAATCGGTGTTGTGGAGGTAATAAGAATAATGATTAAATCCTGTGTCATAAATGCAACGGGCGTTTTGGCCACGGAACTGTAAATCTAATTACGATGGAACATGAACAGTGCATAAATATGTTTTAGGCTTCCATCAGACGTACGTGTACCTTTAAGAGATAAGTAAGATAAATGTAATCACCGGGCAATTTTTGAACTAACAAAGAATTTAATTATTTTGGAAGACCACTTTGTTGAGACAGACTACAAAATACCGTACTGGTAATAAAAAAAATTGTGCCAATTAAAAAATTGTGGTAAGATAAAGTTTTTATTTCAGTTTTAACAAGTGACTTCTTAAGTGTTTTACAGCTATACTCAAACCCAATAAAGTTCTGTGTGTTTGCCTTGGGTGAACTGTAAATTTTTTAAGCGACTTTTTATTTATTTTTTCAGTTAACATTTCTTGAGTAATGGACGTTTATTTAATTATCGTTTTGCCTTTTAGACTTTCTAAATTAAAAACTGAGAAAGAATAAATCTAATCTTTGACAAATTAGAGAACATTAAGAAATGCAGAGAGGTCAAGCATGGTGAACGAGGTGGCAATTTAATATGGCAATCACAATGTTTTTTGTAGTGCACATCATAAGTAAACTGCATTGCTGTCATTCAGCAGAGTTAAGGTGTTAATTAATTAACGGAAAACTAGATTGATTCCCTTGAAAAAAATAAGCTGTATGCAAAAACTATTACATTGGCTATAAAAAACTCGTAATAAAAATTTTCCTCGACCTCATGGTAAAAACGGTCACTTAAAAAAAGTGAACCTCATAAGAAAAACCTTATAATATAACTTTCCAGGATTATCAATAAAAATATAAAAAATGCCGGTAAAGAATGTTCAATGAATGTGCTCAATGTTGTGTTCGTCTGAGTTCCTTGTAAAATTCCTTACTTAGTAATGTTGAAGAAATGTGTTAATATTTTCGGTAGTATCCTCTTGAACAATTATTTCAAGAAACTTAGATATAATCTGAATAACAATAAAAAATGCAATCGTTAAGTAAATAAGTTGTCATAGTAGGCCCAATACACTAAGTGAAATGTAAGTTTAATTCTACAAATACTTTTGTTCGCACAATATAATATTATTTAATTTGCACCTTTCGATTCCTTTTTTAATTTGCTTTAAAATGATATATCATTTATAAATATCGAATACATGTTGCGCCAGTTAGAACAGATTATAGTGCACGACGTCGGGCGCGCGCAATGCTTTGCAATGGGATACCGCTCGGCCGGTCAACCCCGCCTGTGACGTCACAGTCATAGCCTGCAGGCCCGTAGTATACGTCGGCCCCGCTTCAACACCATTATTTACAGCCCACAATGCATTTCTTATTGGAAATTAAATTTTCTCTCATTAGTTTACTTAACAGAATAGCTTCAGAAACGAACTTGACCTTAAAAATTACGCCTAAAATCTAGTGTGAAAGTTTGAAGTCGATCCTGAGGCTCCTTGCAAACGTAATCGTCGGTCAATGAAATCGGGATTTATCACTCCACTGAGCGACCAACATTCGTGTATGAGGATTTCACTCCTCTTCGATCCGTTCATCCAATTACATTAATTTCTTCTTTTAGCGAATTTCCCTATAGGGAATACGCTATTACGGTAGTAGCCATGGTAAGACCTAAGCCCGGGACCACTTTACTTTTTCATTTTGAGGTCCCCAGAAGCCAAAAACACCGTTCGTTCATTTTCATATATATGTATATATATATCTATATATCTATATATATATATATATATATATATATATATATATATATATATATATATATATATATATATATATGTGTGTGTGTGTGTGTGTGTGTCCGTGGTACTGATAACTTTTGAAGGGGACCTCCGATTTTGATGAAATTTGGTATGAAGGTGTAAGACTAGGTCTATTTTCATGAGTTCGCGAACCAGCATGATCGGGTTATGGGAACAGGGTTTTATGGGGTTTCAAAGGGGTCAAAAATGGGTTTTTTGCATTTTTGGAGCATAATTTTCAAAATTCAACAATTTTAACTGAAACCATTTATAAGAACTTAAAAAAACAAACAATGTAGTATTTTGAATTTTTAACTTGGCTTAACAGGTTACGGAGAAAAGCCAAAAATAGGGTTTCCATGTTAATCTTATGGGAAATCAACAAAACCCTGTATCTCGCTTATTTATTGGAATAACTTGATAAAATTTGGTGTATACATTCACTTGGTAGGGTTCAACTGACATTTGCTTACAACACCCATATGGCGGCAAACCTACGTACTCACCCCTATGGGGTTTATGGGGAAAATGAAAAGAACACCATAACTTGATAATATTTCGTATGTACATTCAATAGGTAGGATTTAACTGATATTTGCTTACAACACCCATATGGCGGCAAACCTACATACTCACCCCCATGGGGTTTATGGGGAAAATTAAAAAGTTCCGAATATTGATACAGTTTATTGACATTTACCTAACGTAACTCTTACATTTCCTAATAAAACTAACATTTTCTAACAACATCCCAAGGCAGCAAACCTACATTGCCATTCCTATGGTGTTTATGGGGAAAATACAATATCTCAAGATCGTTTGGAAATTCGCTGAGTACGCAGGTCTGCTGCGACGGGGGTATTTACTACGTATCTAAGGTCTTTTTTGAAACTGGTATGTTGTGTAGATGAACTTTCGACTTTTTATAACATGTGTGAGATCGATCGATATATTTAATTTATACATTACCAAATAAGTAGGGAGGGATACATAGAATATATTAACAATTTTTAACACTATGCAATTTTTTCTGACATTTTATTATAGTCAGAATAAGTCCCCAACACTTCTTTTTTAGATAATTCGTCATCCAAACTACACTGGTACTTGGGATTATGACATTGCCTTAGTGAAGACAACGAGTAAAATCAAGTTCAACAAGAAAGTGCAGCCCATCAAGCTTGGAACTCAAGACCCTAAAGCAGGCACCAAGGTTGGACTTATTGGTTGGGGACAGTATGAACCGGTATGTCATGTTACCCCTAATCTTTATAATAAATAACCGAAAGTATTTTAGTTGTTTGTGGGATGGGAATTGATAAGTGTACATCTACTCTTTAGTTGATTTTAATCAGTCATCGAATTAAAACATTTACTAGTTATTCCTGGAATAATTTGTACGACAGCTCTATAGGTGATTGTTATATTAATGTGCCATTGCACCATATACGGCCAGTATTTTATAATGCATTGTGTAAACTGACCAAACATTTTATCTTCTTACAGATATTTTAATTCGTCGGTTAGCACTAGCTAGATTCCCATTGGTAGCCTTTGATTAAAGAAATTGTTTACCCGCAACAGCTAAAAGAGGAAGAAATGTTATTTACGTTACCGTAGTCACAATTACGCTGTTCTTTTTTAAAGTGGTTAGGTAATTTTAGTCTTAGGTTTATATTGTTTCTTGTTAAACATCATTATAAGCATGCAGGATTTAAATGGCCTAAATATCAAATTGGTGTATTTTTTTATTGTGTGAAATGTATCAATAAACTTAAAAAATGACTTAATACTGCCTATACAACTTTGGGGGTTGAGGAGATGAGTTACGTTAAAAAGTCCAAGGAGCAAAACTGTACTTCAGTAGATTAAAAACAATAGAATCGACCAAATATTTGAGAGAAACTACCATTCATCCCCTATGGCTTCACATTTTTCATGCAATAGTCATTCATCATAACTCCAAATTATTTATTATTGTTGATTGTGTGAAAAAATTTTATATCTTTATTGTTTGTACCTTAAGTTTATATTTAAGGTACAAGCTATGTTAATACGAAAATCAAACTTCAAGTACAGTATTAAAGAACTTATTGACTAAAAAATTATAATAATAATGAAAGTAATAATTTAACAATCATTAAAATCTGTCTGGAGGGTTACTGAATTGAGATAAGACGAAAAATAAAAGGACCTAAGTTGTTGGAAATTGAAAGATATTTCGCCTCTGTTGTCTTAGATTTTTTATGTGACTAAGCGCAATAGCTATGTAGCTAACCGCTATGTGTTATCTGCTATAGCTATTAAAAAATATAATTTTGTAAATTTTCAAAATTACGTTGATTTTCGTTTTTGGGGATGGATAAATTTTTAAATTCCTAAATCTGATGACTGATCCCTCATATTACCCATACAAGTTAAGCGCACATCATAATGTAAGTTCCTATCTCAACACCGAGTTCAAAATAATTTGTATACCTTAGATCAGTGGGTTTCACATGCGGCTTCATAGTAACCAAAAGACACTATACTTGGGCCTCGATTTGTGGTGAAATACATTCTTAAAAATGATCAAATTTTAAAACATTAATTCGATATTTGTAATGTAAAACAAGCACTTCCTTTGAGTTTTCAAAATTTACCAATCTTATTTTTGCAGAATTCGACATTTCTCCTTCTCAAATAATCTATAGGGGAGACCGGGGATGGTTGTCACAATTTTTAGATTGTTAATTTTTACAAAGTTATTCGTAATCTTAGTTTATTAATTTATTATTATTAGTTTATATTTATCATTTGAAATAAACTTTTCTTTACATTATATATTTTTTTCAAATTGAAATCTATACGACAAATATTTATAAAAAATGTTTTAAAAAAGCAGTGCAAGTGTGTCAACCAGCCCCTACGGCGGGGCATGTTGTCACAGCGGTTGGGGTTGGTTGTCCCTAGTATTTCTTATGGATAAAAATAAGAATATGTATAAATTATTAATATGGGTAAAATTAAAAAAAAAAAAAAAAAAAAAAAAAAAAAAAAAAAAAAAAAAAAACAGTCAAAAGTAACAATAGTTTAATACAAAAAATGATTCTTAAAACAAACTACTCTAGATTCAAGTGGTTTTGAAAACGTAAAACTTAACTGCAAATTAACTATTTGATTAACATCTGACAACCAACCCTTTACTCTATGTGACAACTTGCCCCATGCCGCCATTTTTACAAACATCGATGTATACCAAAAACTGGTAATCGGTTGTTTTGGCAAGAAATCAGATTTTATACATCACAATATGCCTAATGTTATAAAATGGAAATTTTGTTCATAACTCATAAGATAAGAATGGTAAAAAATAATTAAGTGACTTAAGAAAATTTACTCGCCAGGTGTAAAATCAGAAAAAAATCCGAAATTCATTGGAAAGTACAGATATACACCCACTCTCTAAAACAATTATTTCCATACTAAAGGAAGAAACAGCACTTGCAAAACTAGCGCAAAAGATAGTTGGTGGCAGAAGTTATAAGCTTTGTGACAACCAACCCGTGTGACTTTCAGCCCCGGTCTCCCCTACTTTTTACGTGAATGAAACCATGGATTTTAAATAGCCCCAAAGGAAGAAATCCATCAGTGAAATGTCTGGATGACATGCAGGTTATTCTATCAAACTACGCCTTAATACGATTTTTTCTCGATTTTTCCAGGTGTCCAATATCTCTCCACACCTGCGTGAAGAACAAGTGACGGTTTCTGACTGGGACGAATGCAAGAATATCTACACAACAGTAGTGCAAAAATAGGGGAGCTGGGCCAGTTCAAGGTCACCTGAGCGATGACGTCATCGAGGTCAATGACCTCACCGATGACGTCATCGATGACGTCATCGATGATGCAATCGATGACGTCATCACCAATGACGTCACTTCCATGACGTCACACCCATGACGTCACAGAAATGACGTGCTGATGACGTCATCACCCCTTACGTCACCAAGATGACGTCATCGATGTCACAAAAGGTCAAGGTCACGCTGAAACCTAAAATTTTTCGGCACTTTTGCTGTTTCTCGCACTACGCTCCGAGTTTCAGTCACAGTTACCATGACCTTGACGACTTGGAGCAAATTTGCGATGAGAAACAGCAAAAGTGCTGAGGAAACTTGAAGTTTGCAACGTGACTCTGCCTAAACCGTCATGTGACACTGCTCGGGTGACCTTGAACAGACTCAGCCCCCCTACTTTAACCATTACTAAAACCGCGATGTGCACCCTAGGACAGACACCGAGCGACTGAATGTCCAGCTCCGCGCACTCTAGGTATATGGGAAGTGGTGGGGGAATTGCGATGACTCTGGGAAAGTTAAAAATGCCAAGTCAGGTAGCACTGTTTCGGTGCTACCTTAAATTTACATGTTAAAGTGTGATGACCTTGAGGTTGACTGTAAACTTGGGACTTAGGATTGTTTTTAAAGATGTATCTAAAGAATCTTCAGATTTGAGTCAACACTTAGAAAAATTTACTCTTAGTACAACTGTTTAATGTGTATTTGCCAGAGTTTAAGTGTAGTGATTTTGAACTACCCTAAATTGTCAGGAATTGGAGTAGCAACCGCGATGTGCACCCTACGACAGTCACCGAGCGACTGACTGTCAGGCCTCGCACACTCTAGGTATATTGGAAGTGGTGGGGGGAACTGTGATGACCTTGGGAAACTTTTAAATTACAAGCAAGGGAGCACCGTTTTGGTGCTACCTTAATTGTACATGTTTATTAGTTGGAGTTAAAGTGTGATGACCTTGAGACTGTTTCAAAGATTTATCCAAAGTACCTCCAGGTTTGAGCCAACACTTAGAAAAATTACTTTTTATACAACAACTTGATGTTGTTTCCATAGTTTAAGTGTGTTGACCTTGAACTGGTTAAAATGAAAACTTTAATTCAAAACCGCACAGTGGAGTGCATGATACAGATGCGCACCCCATGACAGTCGGCGAGCGACTGACTCTCAGACCTTGCGTACTCTAGGCATATGGAAAGTGGTGGGGGAAATCTCAAGGTCATACAAATGGAGTTTTAAAAAAGTCAAAGAGTAGAGAGACTACTCTACTCTTCAGAGTTAAAGTTGTCTTGGTACGACAATTTGATGTTGTCCCAGAGTTAAAGTGTGGCGACCTTAGCATAAGAGTTAAAGTTTTCTTTGTAAGACAATTCGATATCGTCCCAGAGTTAAAGTGTGACCCTGAGGAACTTGAAAAAAGCAAGCCAGGTGGCACCGTTTTGGTGCTACCAGAAATGTACATGTTAAGGTGTGATGACCTTGAGGTTGACTGTGAACTTTTGACTTATGATTGATTTCAGTGGTGGAGGAAATCTCAAGGTCATCCAAATTGTGTTTTAAAAAATAAGAAACTCTAAACCCCATGGTCCTTTTCTTTCCTTTCCATCTCGTCCGTAGGATATATGGATGACAATGGTAAATTTGACAAATACTGTGGTGATTGTTGACCTCCATTGTGATCTGATTCTTGATTGTCTTGCTGCATTATAATTTCAGACCAATCATAATCTAAATTGACCTTGAGCTTTATTCCCGGGTTGTCAACGAGAATAGACTTCATCCAATCGCAGATGGTTTCTAAATAATGCACGTTGTCGATTGTCAATTTCCAACTTGTAGTAGGTACATCTTCGGTGGAAGACATGGCATCGCAAGGAAGTGTGTCCGCCATGGTTGTTGGAGGAGGAATGACACCTGTTGCAGACGGCATTGCTGGTATAGCAGAGTATTGGGGAAATCTCAAGGTCATCCAAATCATGTTTTAAAAAAGATGGATAGTAGTCCGTGGTGGTGGGGGTAACTGTGAAATGCAAAGGTCAAAGGTCAAGGTCACCCGCGAAGTTTAAAAAAAAAATGCAACATATCAATATGTTACAAACTTCACATATTGATATGTTGCATTTTTTATTCTTTTATTTTTTTCGTTTTTTAATCATTTATTTATAAAACATTACAATAACATATGTACAACATTAAAACTTAAATCTAACACTGCTGCTTGTCGGCGATGTGGATGGTCAACTCGGTGGAATTGCTACCCGTGCAACCGTGGGAAACCAGGTAAAGACATCCGGGTTGGATGGAGCGCAGATCCTCGTTCTGGAGGAGATGGACGAACCGTTTCGGCAGGTAGACGGAACTTGGGCTCATCCCCCGGAGTGAACGGTGCCTCGCTAAGACTGCAGCAGATAGCCTCTCCAACTGTAGTCTCCATCTTCTTCATGGCATGGATAATGTAGTGCTTCTCGTCTTTAAGTTCGGAACACTTCTTGACAGGTAGTATGGTAGACTTGGAGTGAGCATTGAACTGCTCAACCAAAGTTTGCAGGAACTGGTGAGATGCCATGGTCGAGTTATAGATCGTCTTCTTCGTCTTCTTGCTGGGAGATGTTGTCGTCTCGGAATCTCGAGTAATACTCATGCCAGGTCCCGGTCTGCTCCTCACTTATATAACCCCCGTTACTCCCACCACTCCCCATTTCCCCATTTTGAAGGTAAGATGCGAGTTTATAGGCGTTTTTTTAAAGCGCAATGTCTATCTTTTTCATGTTCTGGACTTTTAGTACAAATACAAACATTTTCCATTGTATACTTGTAGTTTTTATCCAATTCCACATTATTAACTGGAACATGAGTAAATTCTTCGATCCATCTCTTCTTTTCCAGTCCTTTTGTGTAAATATCGGTAAACCTGTTTGAAAACTGATGCATGATGTGATACAAGTCCGTGTAACTTGCAAAACCATCATACCAATCGATATGATGGAAATATTTTGAAATCCACCTGTTGGTAGTAGCGGCTTTGTTAGTTAAAGATGAATAAGAACATGGTGGTTTGAACAAAAATGTATATGGAACACTTGTATTGATGTCGAAAAACACAAGTTCTTTTATGATAAATCTATCATCATTACCTCGAAACGCTTGGAACTCAATTATACCAGGTTTGGACTTTACTTGTTCTTCTTCCTTGTCCATTGTGAAAGTCACCCATCTGCTCATGACGAAGTCCAAAGGCCAACTGATTTCCACACCACGGTATGTACGACTTTTATACCAGGCCGTACAGTTGTTGGCGCGTTGGTGTATATTTAACGTGGGCACCATCCCCGGTAGGCCTAACCCCACAAAGTGTTTGATATTGTTTTAAAAATTAACCATTGCTGTGTAGTTGATTGTCATTTAAGTTTCCATCTTTACATTTTCCTTGTTTTCACTTTCATCACTAACACTTGATTCTTCTCCTTCTTCCTCTTCTTCTTGTATTACTGATGTTTCATGTAGTTGAGCGTATTTTTCCAATTGTCTCCACATTTGTACTTCATGAGGAACCCTATTAAATATAGAAGTATCCACAGGTCCGTATAATATAGGTGCGTCTGGTTGTTTGTCCAACGTGTCTTCCAGATAGTCTTTAATAATCGAACTTGAAAATACCAGTTGTCTCAAGTATCTTGTTATAGGTTCGGTTGCACAAGTTAAAATGAAAAACTCCTCTCGACTAAGTTGAATCTTGATATCATGTCTTGTTGTGTCTCTAAACCGCAGCTGATGATCACCACGATGTTTAACAATATCAATTTCCACATTTGAATCCAAAAGTCCTACTCTTGTCTTTCTTCCAAACATGTTACTACTTAAATAGCATTCTAGAAGATGCAAGTGTTTCATAAACGATTCCCAAGCACTGTCCGTAAACAAAATCATTTTGGGTCCATGAGTTAAAATTACAGTAGGGGAATAACCAGTTGATTTCATAACACCGATTAAAACACTTTTGTCCAAACTGGAAGAGATTGGGTAAAATATTCGCAAGAATACCTCACTCAATATGTTTGGAGAAATATTATCTTCAATATCCCTTTTCCTCTTTTGCGCATTCCTTTTTCTTTTACCTTTTTCTTCAACATTATTACTGGCATGAAGTTGTCCGCAAACGTTGTGTTCATCTCCTTCCCGTTGACCTTGAAGATCTAAAAACTCAGATATCTCCTTCTCAATATCTACTACATTTTCTGGTGTACCACTAGGAGAAGCCATATTGAATACGATGCTACCCATACAACAACAGGCAACAAACTGATGAGGAGCCGCCTGCGCGCTCTGCTTTTATACTCGCGGAATGCATTGGAATGTAACAAAACCGGTTCTTACAATACATTTTTAACAATTCCAGTTAAAGGTGTGTATGTTACGATTTTATCATGTAGAATTAAACAATATGCAGTTGTATTAGCTGGTATAGCCGCGTTAAATTCCATTTCTATTTTTATATCCACACTTGATGATTTTACCGATTCATTCTGTTTAGAACAATCGATTACAGTTATCGGGTAACCATCTAAGTATTTTTCTGGTGATAGTAAAGGTGCATTTGTTTTACCGTAATATGAACTTTGGAATCTTGCATACATATCGTACAATATGCTGTACTTTTTATTAGCGAATGACACATTCAAATTATCGTATGGAAAAAATTGTGAATTTAAATAAACTTTAATATTTTTCAAGTTGCAATGATCAAATTGGCCTGCATGTTTGGTAATTGCGTCTCTTCTACCTGTTTGTAAACCAAATATATCTGGCTCGTTCCACATAATTAGATGTTTTAACTGTCCAAGTGTGTCGATCCGTAGTTGGCAAGCTGGGATGTTCATGAAATTCCCAACTTCTAAAAGGAATTACAATATCACGATCAGCCTTTAACTTTCTTAATAGTAGCATTCTATGCTCGTCAGCTAATTTAACATGTGGAACTCTCCATATAATTTTGTCTAATGTTAATTTCCATTCTAAAGTTGCATCTGTTGTACCGTCTGGAGCTTTAATAATATCTTTATCGTTTGAAGATCTCAACAAAAATAATTCTTGTTTAACATTTAATATTATTTTCCTATAATCTTCAGCAAAACCAAGCAACAAACGTAACGGAATATGAAAATCAAAATTTCCATTTGTATCTGGAGTGATTGTGTCTTTTGCAGGTAAAACCCATCCTGCAGGTTGTATTAAATTGGTTTCATTAGGTGATATAGATGTTAATCCCTTTAAAGTTGTTGCAATACCTACTTTTTTAGTGGAATCAACTGTTACACCTGATATTTCATATCTAATTTCATCAAACAGGAAAGCCATGGGATTATTTATAAATGGAACTGTTGTACCAGTAGTAGTACCGTCCTTTTTAGTAACTTTTCCTTCAATATACAAGTAACTTTCACATGGTAGTGTGTAAATGTCTTGATTTTGTATGGGAATACGAATTTCATCGTTATTGTTTAATTTTGATGAAGTGTAAGGGTTGTGGGTGTGATATTCTTTTTCCCATAGGGTTTCGTCGAATGTTGGACCCTGAGCTATATCCAGTATATCCATTATCGGTTACTTTTAATCCAATTCTCTCTAAGAAACGAATGTTCTCGCGTGTTAACTCCTCCACAGCTGAAGAGCTACTAATGCGGATTCCCGTAGATTGTTCGCTTTTAAATGTTAAACCCATGATTTTGTATTAAAGTGTTGATTTTAAATGTAATCTAACCGTAATAGGCTCTTCTCGGAAATCTATCAAGTTACCGTCTTGATCCAATACGTTCAACACGATGTCTGAAATGAAAGTGGTGTTCAAAGGTAGATATACCAGGTTTTGCGGCTTTTCAACAATTTTAAATCCAGGTGGTACACTGGGGTAAAAAGTATGTATTATATGAGTATTTGCTCCATCTCTGTAAGCTCCTTGTATAATGTTACAAGTTATGTCTATACTATTGACTTTTAATATTGTTACAGTTTGTTTACCGGAATGTGTTTTATTTGGTTCTAAAATTGCTCCATCTTTGGGAAATCCTAATAAATCACTAATTGAGTCTGACTTACTGAAATCTATATAATATTTTGAAGTAAGCTCAGCTTTCATTGTATTGTTATTACCTTTTAGCGTTATATTGTCTTTTCCCATTTTATTTTGCAAAAATTCATTAATATGATCAATTTCATAAGAACCTGTGGGTAGAGTGCAAACTTCTAAGTCTGTAAACTTCCCACTGGCATCTTTTCCTTTATAATAATGCAATAAGTTATTTTTACCTTCCGTAACATTGGGAATAGAGTTGTAAGTTGTAAAATCCAACAGTGCTGCCTCCCAAAATCTTCCTTTTTGCAAGCGTAACGCTGGAAAAAGGATACTTCGTAAAGTGGACGATTTTCCTGTTAATGATACCGTATAGGAAGACATCTCAATAGTGACTGATACTTTTAGCTAGGAATTCCAAACATAAATGGCCGCATATTGAAGTATTATCAGGTTGTTCTCTTTTATAGTTGTAATATATGTTTTTAGCAGATTTAAAGTAATGTTCAAGTTCTTTAGGTGGTGGCAAATTTCCAAAACTATCAAAATAATATACATTACTATTTAGTTTCTTATAACACACCCAATGGGTGCCGGGCCCTTCAGTATTATCCAAATTTACGATTCCAGTCTCATTTTTCCATATTTTCTTTGGTAAACTGTCTTTCATAAATACTCCGCGGAAAAATTGTATTTTTAAACAGGAAATATATTTAAATAATTCAACATTAGTCAACGCTTTATGTGGTATAACCAATTGATTTATTTTATTTAATATGCACGATACGGTCTTAGGTATAGACCAGCCCCGTTTTTTACCATTGACCATATTGTCGGTTTTTTGTTATTTTTCCTCGGAGAACGTCTTTTTAGTCTAATATTAACACCATGTTTTCTCATGGTTGATCCTTTTTTATTCTTACCCCTCCTTTTTCCACCTCCTACCGCTGTTTTAGCCTTCATACCTGCTGTTACCGCTAAAGCTGCTGCTTTTTCCGCAATACTAGCGTCACTAGACTTTACTCGTTGCCAAGCTATATTCGCTAGCTTTTTATCAGCGATTGACCTATTTTTTGAATCGGTAAACGTGGAATATGCGATATCGTGTTCTTTACAAGCCTGATCTAACTTATTTATGCCTGGGTCACCTCTTTTCAGTCGTTTTTTCAATTTAGTTCCTGGTCCGCAATACTGATAACCTCCCGGTATATGAAATTCGTATGGTAAAGCGTCTATTGCTCTATTTACGATAGATCCTACTGGAATACGATTTAAAGCTTTACTTAACAGAGAAACCGCTGTGGACGTGATCCCACCTCCTTTCCGTATACTGTCTCGATATGGACTGATGTGCTGGAATGTCATTATTGTCCTTTTATAATCGAAATGTACAACTTATGTGTTAACTCTATGACGAGTTGGACATAAATGAGGTCGTTTATTGCGTTCTTATGTTATATATCAATATCACCCCAATCTGATGATCTAAACTTTTGCGTATCAGGGTTAATAAAGTATTTATTAAAAATTTCCTTTTTAATCCAATTACCTCTCTCGGATTCAGACACCCAATTACCCCAACGTGTACGGGTTGCAATAATATTGAACATATCAAATAATGCATTTCCTAAAACTTTAATAAGAAAATTAACAGTAACAGCATTATCCACATGTTGAGGGTCTTTAAGTTCTGTAATACGTTTATTATTACAAGTATATACTTTATGGTCCTTTAATGAAGTTGTTATAGCCTGTCCTACAGTTGCAGCATTATTTGGATCACTTCCTTGTTTTAAATTACCTATTTTCTTATCATCTGCATTAAAAATATCACCAGTTGGTTTATCTAATATCAAAGATTGACTAACTACAACACAATCGAAATCGTTGGTACCAGGAGATACGTTACGTATTTTTTTAAACCTACATATGTAAGGTTCATCATTGTATGGATTAGAACATATAGTTTGTGCTACAACTGGAACATCAAAGAATTCTGTACCCATACCTATATATGATAATTTCTTTCCTTTACCATCCCAAGCATTATTCTTTTCTTCAAGTAATGTAAACTTTTCATTTCCCTGCACAAATACATCCCCTTTTCGCGATACTACTTGGTCTTGTTTTACAAATCCAGATGTTTCTTGTTTTAAAGTTTCCTTCATTTGACCCAACGTTGCACCATCTGATGGTGCTGAACCATCTTTTACATTCGCCAAACAATTACCAAGACAATCGATAACTCCCACATCACGTGTGACACAATGATCTTTTATATATTTGAGATTTACAGCATCATTTTCATTTTTTGGATAACCTATATCGTTAATAACAAATTTATAAAAAGAAAATCCATCTTTTGTCTTTTCAGGTATCAAGGAATGTAAATAGCGTCTATTTACGCTGTCTTTTGCATCTTTAGGGTCATCTACGTTGGATATACGTTTATTGTTAGCACTATACGTTTTCCCATTGAATTTTAACGTATTTTTTAATTCAGATGACAAATAACCTTTGTTTATTGCATCACCGTTAGTAGTGTAGAAAAGCCACTCCTGGCCCGGAAGTGACGTCACCGGAAGCCACATGCCACGGCACGCAGCTTCCGGTGGGCCAGAAGTGGGGACAATAGATGTCGGGGTGGAGATGGCGAGAGCGTCGGCGGTCGGTTGAGCGAAGAGTGCGCATAAAATAGAAGTTAGTTCAAAATTGAAATTCGACGGTGTTAATAAAAACTCTAATAGTTGAACGAAACTAGAAGTTAGTGTAAAACTGAAATTCAACAATCGGGGTGTTGAACTAAATTTGCGCATAAATTAAAAGTTGGTTCAAAGCTGAAATTCAACGATTGGGAGTTGAACTAAATTCGCGCATAAATTAACCGGGGTTGAAGTAAAACCTCGCATAAATTAAAAGTTAGTTCAAAATTGTAATTCGAAGGTGTTAATAAAAACTCTAATAGTTGAACGAAAATAAAAGTCAGTTGAAACATTGCGCAGCCATAACAAGAGAGAGAGAGAAGGTAAATAGAAGTGTTAAGTTCCGCGGATAGAACGAGAATGAAGAATGAAACATGACGCGTCGAAATATATGCGTGACTGTAGATGTCAGTTAAGGGGGGGTCTAGAGCTTCCGGCCTGTCAGATGGTGAATTAATCAATGGGGGGAGTGGAGATGGTGCATAAATTAAAAGTTGCTTCAAAACTGAAATTCAACAATTGGGAGTTGAACTAAATTTGCCCATAAATTATTAGTTAGTTCAAAACTGAAATTCAACAACTGGGGGTTGAACTAAATTTGCGCATAAATTAACCGGGGTTGATTTAAAACTTCACACAAATTAAAAGTTAGTTCATGTTAGCTGAAGAGTGTACAGGAGAATGAAACAGGAATTGTCGTGAGCGCGCTTATATAAAGAAGGGTGGGGGTAAAATATGAAAACCTGTTGAACACAGTCGAAAGGTGTAACAAGTTCGAAGTTGTGGAAACGTAACATCGAACGCAAAATGTTGTGAATAACACTTACGTCAACGCTAACTTGCGAAGTTCTAGCAGAGTATAACGGGTTAAAACTTAATTTCTTCCTTACTTTTGTTAAATTAGTTTTAATCTTTGAAACAGAAGGTTTGGAATTACTTCGTAATATATGTTGTGTCCGCAAAAGTTTCAATTTTAAACATTGCGTATCCATCACAAGAAGTATATCAGACGTGTAGAAGTCAGAACAAGACAGATGAATGAGATATAACGTCGAGCACGCGAAGGTGATTCAAACAGGACGACATGTGCTAATGTAAATGAAATTCCAGGTTAGTAGCAATTAGACTTGTATAATGAAGTTGGCGAAACGTATATGTAATGAGTAGGAAGTATGCGAACAACACAAATGCGAGTTAATTAATGGTCGCGGCGCGATGAACAATCTTCTTTTATAACGGTTATCGCGTGAGAAGATCGGTTCCGCATGAGCGCCCAAGTGGAACCTCCCGTGTTCACTCAAGCGGAACCCCCCCCCCCCGGTGACTAATCAAGCGGAACCCCCCCCCATAAAAAAATGGAGATTAAATCCCCCCCCCCCCGGTGTTCACCCAAGCAGAACCCCGCCCGGGTCGATGACCGGTCAATGGCCGGTCACGACCGGTTGCTAACCCCATCTAATTACCACACTTCACATCCCATGCCAGCTATAAACTACTATTGTTTGAATGAAACTGAATTAAACATGGCAGCCACCATGGAAAATTCTAACCTCAAACCTTGGTTTTACGTCACTGCGCATGCGCCGCTCCCACTCCTTCGTTTCATTTTTATGCTGCTATAACTTGTACTGGAGTGAGCCAACTTCACGCTACGGCGCCTAGTCCTGTATTACTCACTTTAGCGCTACTGCGAATGCGCCTAGTCTGTATTACTCACTTTAGCGCTGCTGCGAATGCAACGAGTTCTCCGGATCGGAATCACTCCTCGCTATTGCGCATGCGCCGAGTCCTGTATTACTCAATTTAGCTCTACTGTGCACGGAAAGTTCTAACCTCAAACCTTGGATTTTACGTCGCTGCGCATGCGCCACCCTCACCCCTTTGTTTCATTTTTACACTGCTGCGAACTGGAGTGGATTGAAGACCGTACTGGAGTGAAACAATTCCCCCACCACTGCATTAATTACCCCCACCACTCGAAAACCCGAGGAGCGATACGAGCCCGATTTTCGCGTCAGTCGTCAACGAGTTTTCATAGCGAAAAGTCGTTGGCGACTCGGTAAGAGGTTCAAATATATAGTAGGCCTATATATATTTGAACTTCTTATACTACGTTGCGTTCTTTAATGCAATGTGGTATGTGTGTGTGTGTGTGTGTAAATGTTAGTTGTAAGTTGCACTTAATTTAAGAATTAATTTGCGCATTGCGATGTTAGTTATAAGTTGTGTTTAGCGTTAAGGTGTATTCATTTTAAGAATAATGATGGTATTTGGTTATGTTGAATTATTTGATATTTAATAATGATGTGTTGTTAGTTTTAAGTGTTAGTATTAATAATTAATGTTGTTGTTTTGCCTTTCAGCTAGATGATAGGGGGTAGATTAAATGTAAATTCAGAAGTTCGGTTGAACTTCACTTAGAAGGGGTGGGACATCCGCAAATTGTAGGTAGCGGACTAGGTTTTTGCATTTTGTTTAGGAATATGATGGGTGGGATTAGTTGGGTGGGTGTTAGAGTTGCGTTTCTGCATTAGCTGTTCCAGTTTCCCTTGTAATTAGTGGTTACGCTTGAATGCGGGCCGGGACGTTACGCTTGAATGCGGACGGACCAAAAAAAATTGCGTCGATGTCCCTCGCAGAACGTAACTAGTGGGTTGGGAGTGGGAACCGTTAGGCAAACAGGGTGGTGGGAACAGTTACTACTGTTCCCATCACCTTGGTTCTTTATAAGTCTTGAATGACCTTGACCCACTTTCGGAAGGGTCAATGACCAACCCCCCCCCCGTGACTATTCAAGCGGAACCCCCCCCCCTCCCCCGGTGACTAATCAAGCGGAACCCCCCCCCCCCATAAAAAATGGAGATTAAATCCCCCCCCGAAAATTAAAATGCCTATAAATCGATAATGGATTAACGGATTAGGACAAGCGATACATCATTGAAAAGGTTTATGTAAGACGAACATTTTAGTTAAGGAAGAATTTAGTTATCTTATTTTAGTCGAAAGTTATGCGAATTATTTGAAATAAATACCCCCTCTCTTTCCTTCCCTCCCACCTTCCCCCACTTAACGGCTGTTAACCCTTCTCATTAGCATACTGTTATAAAAGACGCATCGACCACGGCTAACGTTTCATTCTGTTTCCAGACGTTACGCTGCGAACTGCGAACAGAACTACCACGATGTCATCCCTGCCGACTACAACTTCCACTACAGCCTGCTCTTCTATTACAAGTTCAACTTCTACTACGGCTTCAACTCCAGTCAAGAAAACTCTTTGCTTGAAAAATGCTCCCGTCTGGTATAAGTGCAAGCTAGAGCGTTGTGTTTCTCCCCCATTATTTTTAACACTCTAAGTCTCGTGATCTACTTTTCTGAGGCCGTTGTACAGTTATATGACCTCTCCGACTTGCATTGTTTGCCGGTGTAGCTTCATATAGCGTGCAAAGAATGGTTCCTAATGAAATCTCATCAGCATTCAAAGACAGAGACTGTTGTTTTGCAAGTTAATTAGTCTTGAAATAATGAAGTAGGAAACGTATATGTAATGAGTAGGAAAGATGTGAACACCGCGAATGCGAGTTAATTAGCGGTTGCGGCGCGATGAACATTTGCCTTCATTATCACATAACGACTATCTCGTGAGAAGATCGGTTCCGCATGAGCGCCCAAGTGGAACCCCCCGTGTTCACTCAAGTGGAACCCCCCCCACCCCCCCGTGACTAATCAAGCGGAACCCCCCCCCATAAAAAATGGAGATTAAATCCCCCCCCTCCCCGAAAATTAAAATGACCATAACTCGATAATGGTTTGATCGATTACGACAAGCGATACATCATTGAAAACGTCTATGTAAGACGAACATTTTAGTAAAAGAAGAATTTGGTTATCTTATTTGAGTTAAAAGTTATGCGAATTATTTAAAACAAATACCCCCTCTTCTTCCTTTCCCCCCACCTCCCGGATCAATAATTGGTCACGGCCATCTGTTACCCCTCTCATTAGCATACCGTTATAAAAGTGGAGCAAGCGTTGTTCACTCCTCATTCCGCTTCTACACGCCACTCTTGTTGTTTCGTCTCTGCTCTTTACAATATTACTTGTTTTAAAAATGCCTCCTCGTCTTAGTGAAAATTTCAGTTCTTCCGAAATTTCTGATGTTTTTGAACAACCTGAAGACACTTTAAATAACGACAGTGACAGTGAAGATGACGATGAAGATGATTATTATAGCGTTAAAATTAGTGAAGAACTGAAAGTTATAGCAATTGATCCACAATTCCCATTCGATACAATAGAAAAATTCATGTCTGAAGCTCATAAATGGTTGGATTCAGGATCTTACGTACGAATCGGCTCTTTTATATTGTATGATAATTGTAATTCTTTTCTTATAACACCAAATGATAGAGACCGCATGCGGCAGTGGGCTCAAACAATGAAGGAGTGCTACGAACAAGGTGTGGATGTTGGCGGCTATTTTACAGCGCAAGTGGTTTAATAACCAAATTACCCTTCCCCCACCCACCCCTCATTTGCATACTGTTATAAAAGCGGAGCGAGCGTTGGTCACTCCTTCATTTTGCTTCTACATGCCGCTCTTGTTGTTTCGTCTCTGCTGTTTACAATATTACCTGCTTCAAAATGCCTCCTCATGTAAATGACCATCTTAATTCTTCCGAAATTTCCGATGTTTTTCTACAACCTGAAGACATTTTAAATAATGATAGCGAGAGTGAAGATGATGATGTTGATGATGTTGATGATGATCATGAATATCCCGTTAATCTTAATGAAGAATGTGAAGTTATAGAAATTAATCCAGATTATCCATTTCATACAATAAAAAAGTTTATGGTTGAAGCTCATAAATGGTTGAACAGAGGATGTTGTGTACAAATTTGCTCCTTTATATTGTATGATAATAGTGATACTTTCCTTGTGACACCAAATGATAGAGACCGCATGCGGCAGTGGGCGCAAACAATGAAGGAGTGCTACGAACAAGGTGTGGATGTTGGCGGCTATTTTGAAGCGCAAGTGGTTTAATAACCAAATTACCCTTCCCCCACCCTGCACCTTATCCCTTCCCAATCCTTATTCCTTCCCCCTCCCCATTTTTTAAAACTCATAAAAGGCGGGCTATGAACCTCCAGGTTTCTAGTCTGTACTTGCACCTTGTGCCGTCAAGATGCTTACCACTTTGTCTTTTAGTAGTATTACAGGCACTGAGCATAAATTCTATAGAAAATTTTGTTCTCTACTTGATAAACCGCAAAAACTACCTCCAAATACTTTCACCTACAAGCTACCTCTGATGGACAAGGATGATGTAAGCAAAATACCATTAGTTCAAGCGAGCCTGAAGAAAAAAATCTTGTTTATGTAAGAGAAGTGTATCATAATGAATATTCAAAAAGATTGGCTTACGAATTCATTAAGGAACATGCAGGACGTGAAAAAGAACAGTATCCAGGACCATTTTATTTATATCTTTTTGAGAATGGAGCTAGTGTAACGGTAGAAATAAGTATCAAATTAATGTAATTCTCCCTATCAAATTTGTGGGGTGAAGGTTTGAAGTAGATTTGCGCATAAATTAAAAGTTAGTTCAAAACTGAAATTCAACAATTGTTGGTCGAACTACATTTGCGCATAAATTAACCGGGGTTGAATTAAAAGTTCGCATATCTTCCTATCAAGTTTATGAAGTTAGAATTTTGTTTTGTAGTAAAGTTATTGAAATAGTATTTGTATAAGGAAAATTCATATTGAAATACATGTTGTAATTTAGTCGTAGAGATGTGTACTGTACGAAAGCTGAATTTATAGTGAGTCGGCGCGACAAATGAACTTGTATTTATGCAGATTGTTAAAATGGAATAAAGAGATGATAGTAGCAAAACTCTCGAAGTAGAAAGTGTGAATAATGTTATATAAAGAAATAATAGTTAAACAAGGAAAATATTGAAAATTCAAACTGGTATTAAAAAATATAAATGGACAATCAATTTTGTAGAAGGTTAATATTTTGTTGAAAACGTTTGATTTCCTTGGGTAGTGAAGAAGAAGATGATGAAATAGTGGTGGGGGAACCGTTATAAAAGCGGGACCGTGAGAGCCCATTTCATTTCTCGGCGAAATTTCGAAGAGTAAACATCTCAACATGTATCATTATGATAAATGTTCGGAATCGTTTCACGATGAAATTCTATTAGACTGTCATAAAGAACTAATTCACAACAACGCAGAAGAAAAACAAGAAGAACAAGAAGAACAAGAAGAACAAGAAGAAATAACAGCAACATCTTTAACTACTTTACCGAATCTACAAGTATTTGCTTTACCCGGTAAGGTAGTAATGCATCATAAGTTTCAAAATGAAAACTTGAACTTAGAAGAATTTATTAGAGAAGCAAAACCAATCGTAAGTAAAACTTTAAAAGAAGAATTGAAAAGATTAAACTTTCTTAAATTTAGTTTACTACTAGAAGCTATGTTTATAAATGTACAAGAAGAATTATCACCAAGAGGATTCATAACAAAAAACCGAACCATCATGGAAAGTTCAAATATTGATTCAATAGTAGAGAACTGTATAGAAGAAATATTAACCAAAATTCAGGAACATGAAGGAAGAGGATCCGGATGGAGTCTTTCAAGTATTGAAGGATTAGATATAAGAGTTCAAAAACACGGATATGGAGTAAGGGGATCTAGTTACATTCCTTTGCCTAAAAGTATTGAAGATACAAAATCTTGTATTAATGTTAGAAATGCAGACAATGAATGTTTTCGTTATGCAATGACAGCTAAATTTGTACCAAATAATGCGTATAGACCTGACCAGGAATATGAAAATCAAAGAAATAAGTACAATTTTCAAGGAATTACTTATCCTGTATCACTAGAAGATATATCAAAATTTGAGAAGAAAAATCCCGGTACGTCTATCAATGTTTTTGCGTTAGATAGTTCAAACAAAGTGTATCCTTTACGTATTGCAAAAGAAGAACTACCAGATCATACGGATTTACTACTATTAACACGAGGAGATGTGTCTCACTATGTGTACATAAAGCAATTCGATCGTCTTGTTAACAAGCAACTTTCAAAAAATAGAAACAAAAAGTTGATTTGCAAGAGATGTTTTAATTTTCAACGAGAAGGAAGACAAGGAAGAGAATGGTTACAAGAGCACAAAAGATTATGTAACAATAATTATGAAGCAAAGATTAATTTACCTGCGGAAAACTGAGCATTCGTTTCATTTGAAAAAGTCCATCATCAATACCGTATCCCTTTAGTTGTGTATGCGGATTTTGAATCAACACTTGTTCCAGTTGAAGAAGAAAATTGCGAAGCAAGAAAAAGTGTAAAGTATCAAATGCACAAACCAAACAGTTTTTGTTTAATGGTCAAATCAACATTATCAGAAGAACATTTAAACAGATATGGATTAACTTCAGAACCTCTAGTATATCGTGGTGAAAATGCGGAAAAAATATTTCTTGATCACCTATATTCAATAGCTGGAAATGCACAAAGATTATATACAAATATTGTACCAATGAAACCGATGGACGAAGAAGAAGAAATTCAACATGAAAATGCAACTCGCTGTTTTTGTGCAAAAATGATTTTACTATTGAGAATTATAAAATTAAAGATCACGACCACCTCACAGGTTATTACAGGGGTGCTGCTTGTAATAAATGCAACTTGAGCTATCGTTTACCACTATTTATTCCTGTGGTTCTGCATAACCTCAGTGGGTACGACGCTCATTTTATAATACCCGAATTAGGAAGAGACGACGGTAAAATCGATGTGTTAGCTGAAACTTCAGAAAAGTTCATAAGTTTTTCCAAAGAAGTTGGAAACCTCAAATTAAGATTCTTGGACTCCTACCGATTTATGCCGTCGAGTTTGTCCAAACTTTCTGAAAACCTAGGGAAACAAGATTTAATCGAAACGAAGAAGATTGTAAACGACGACAAACTGGATCTGGTACTTCGAAAAGGTGTTTTTCCATATGATTACATAGACAGTTTAGAAGGATTTAATGAAACATCATTACCTCCAAAAGAAGAATTTAAAAGTAAACTGTACGACATGGATATATCTCAAGATGATTATAATCACGCATGCAAAGTATGGAACGAATTAGGATTTAGAACATTGGGAGAATATTCAGATTTTTATGTTAAACTAGATGTGACTTTATTATGTGATGTGATGGAAGAATTTAGAAATACGTGTTTTGCAGCATATGGATTGGACCCTTTTCATTCGTACACTTCGCCTGGACTAGCGTGGCAAGCCATGTTGAAAGAGACAAATTGTAAAATACAACTTCTTACAGATATAGATATGGTTTTGATGTTAGAGTCAGGAGTTC
Source organism: Neoaliturus tenellus (assembly GCA_030545055.2). Classification (NCBI taxonomy): domain Eukaryota; kingdom Metazoa; phylum Arthropoda; class Insecta; order Hemiptera; family Cicadellidae; genus Neoaliturus; species Neoaliturus tenellus. Next base: position 33,613,390 of record CM061533.1, read on the forward strand.
GAGGAGGATTGACGCAAAGTGTAACACGACATGTCAGGGCAAACAACAAGTATTTGCCCGATTATGATGCATCAAAACCAACAACATTCCTGGGTTATTTTGATGTAAATAACTTATACGGATGGGCAATGTCGAATCCCCTTCCATATGATAATTTCAAATGGATAGATCCTGAATCAATTGGAAACATAATGGATATACCGAAGCATGGTGAAATCAAATGGTTAGATCCTGAATCAATTGGAAACATAATGGATATACCGAAGCATGGTGAAACAGGTTATATTTTTGACGTCGATTTTGAATATCCCGAACATCTTCACGATCAACATTATGATTTACCACTGCTTCCGAAGACCGAAATTTCTCCAACCGGAAGATGGCCGAAATTAATGATGACTTTAACCGACAAGTCTCGGTATGTTGGACACTACTGGATGATACAACAGGCCTTAGACTTGGGATTGAGAATTACAAAAATTAATCGAGTATTACAATTCTCTCAATCTTGTTGGTTAAAACCGTACATTGACAATAACACAAGAAGAAGAGCTGCTGCTACATCAAGTTTTCAAAAAGATTTTTTCAAACTAATGAACAACGCAATATTTGGCAAGACTTTGGAAAACAAAAGGAAACATAAGGATATAAAATTGGTAACTGATCCAGTAAAATTACAGAAATTAGTGCAACAACCAAACTTTGGTACATCTGTAATTATTAATGAAAATCTAGTTCTTATTTCCATGAACAAGAAGTCAGTTACAATGGATCGTCCTTTGTATCTTGGAATGTCAATCTTGGATATTTCTAAAACACACATGTACGAGTTTCATTATAAGAAGATGGTTAACTATTATGGAAGAGAGAACATTGGTATTGCATATATGGATACGGATGCACTCATTTACTGGATTAAAACAAATGACATGTACGAAGATCTACGCACCTTTATATATAAAGATGATTTCGACTTTTCCGATTATCCTAAGGAGCATCCAAATTACGACTACGACAGAAACAAGAAAGTATTATGAAAATTTAAAGATGAAACAAATGGTGTGCCAATGATGGAAATTGTAGCATTGATGTCCAAACTGTATTCGTTTCAACTGTACATAAACGAAAGGAACGAACATCAAGTTACGAAGAAAGCCAAAGGAATAAAAACCTCTTTCCTGAAGAAGAACGTACAGTTTGAACATTATAAAAGATGTTTGTTTGAAAATGTTGAAACAACTGCAACATTTAACACCATAAGAAGCTTCAACCATCGTCTTTTCAGTGTGAAGCAAACCAAATCGGCATTGAGCTATAAGGATGACAAAAGATACATCCTTGAAGACAACATAAGAACTCTGCCATTTGGACATTACTCTCTAAACCCTATCGACCAGTAAACCTATTCTTCGTCCTCTACCTTCTTCCTTTTTCCTTTCTGTACAGAAAAGAGGATATGGCGAGCCCAATGCTATATTCTTTCTTTTTACACTAATATGAAATGGTCTTGACCTATATTCAAAACTATATAAAAGAGAATGAACTATTCTACGGATTAGTATTTTTACAAGCGGTGTGCAAGCAACACCTGAAGATGGAAAGTGTGAAGGACAAGATTGTAAATGAACTACATAAACCAGCAAGAAGAAGATTTCCAAGAAGAAGTACAATTATTAAGGGAATGAATGATCTTTTTCAAGCTGATCTCATTGAAATGATACCGCACAGTAAATTAAACAAAGGTTTTAAATATATTTTAACAATTATAGACTGTTTTACTAAAATAGCTGACGCTTTACCATTGAAGGATAAGACTGGTAAAAGTGTTACGAAAGCTATGGAAACAACGATACAAAGAAATAAATTCAAAATCAAACATCTACAGACTGATGATGGAAAAGAATATTTTAATAAAGACTTTGGAGCTTTGATGAAGAAATATCAAATAAATCATTATTCTACAAATTCTGAAGTTAAAGCTTCAATAATTGAAAGATTCAATAAAACATTGAAAGGAGCAATGTACAAACAATTTTCAAAACAAGGATCATACGTGTGGTATGACATATTACCACAACTTATAAAAGAGTATAACAACAAATATCATCGTACCATCGGAATGAAACCTATCCAAGTAAACAGCGCTAATGCTAAGGTTGTATTACAACGCATCAGAAATAATACAACACCTAAATTGGAAAAGTTGCAACCAAAAAAGTTTAAAGTCAACGATAAAGTTCGTATAAGCAAATACAAAGGTGTATTTAGTAAAAGATATCTACCAAATTGGACTAATGAAGTATTTACAGTTTATAAAGTGCAACCAACTATACCTGAAACTTACTTATTAAAGGATAACAAGGGTGAATTACTTCAAGGTGGATTCTACGGACATGAATTGTTGAAATCAACAGTCGGTGATGTATATCTTGTTGAAAAGGTATTACAAAGGAAAAAGGATATGGTTAAAGTCCGGTGGTTAGGATTCGATAAAAGTGAAGACTCTTGGATTCCTTCAAAAGACTTGGTATAGTAATTTAATAGCTCATTGTGTGTTTAACCTTGACACAAGATGGAGATTGTACAACAAAAAGATCGATTTAATATCAATAATATTGATGAATTGACGGTTGACAATGATAAGTTAAATCATGGTAAACATGGTGAATTACTACCAAATACGATAAGATGTTTAATAACTGGTCCTTCAAATTGTGGAAAAACAAATGTTGTTTTTAACCTTATAACTAATCCTAAAGGATTGCGCTTTAACAATATATACATTTTTTCAAAATCATTGCAACAACCGAAATATCAGTTATTGGATAAAGTACTTTCAAGTGTACCTGAAGTGAATTTCTACAAGTTTAATGCCAGTGAAACAATTATGCAACCAAATGAAGCAAAACCATTTTCTATTTTTATTTTTGACGATGTGTCTTGTGAAAATCACGACACTATAAGGAATTACTTCGCTATGGGAAGACATCATAATATCGATAGCATTTATATTGGTCAAACATACAGTAAGATTCCAAAACAACTCATAAGAGACAATGCAAATATGTTGATCATCTTCAAGCAAGATGAAACAAATTCAAAGCATATATACAATGATCATGTAAATGCGGATATGCCATTTGAGAAATTTAAAGAGATGTGTGGCAAAGCATGGAATGAGAAATATGGCTTTCTCGTTATTATGAAGGAAGAAGATATTAAAAATGGTAGATATCGTGTAGGGTTGGATAAATTTGTATTAATGCGTTGAACTACCGATGCTACATTTATTTCCACGTTGAACCTCACAGTGTAAACATGGTGAATCAAGAAAAACTATTGAAAGAAATAAAATCACTCAGTGATTCTATTAGGATGAAGAATCGTGCATTGAGGATGGGTTTAAGTGAAAGAGAAGAATTTCTAGAGACTACATTTAAACCTATTACGGAACCTTTAAAACAGATATCAGAAACTATTGGTAAACCTCGTTATGAAGGAGATGTTTTACTACCAGTTTATAAACAAGAAGTACAAGCATTAAAAAAAGAAGAAGATGATGATTCATATACAAGTGCTAGTGAGCAAGAAGAAACAAAGGAAGAGGAAGAACCAATTGTTGAAAAGGAAGAAGAACAGCCAATATCTGAAGCTAAACAATCTATTCCAAATTTAACTCAATTGAGTAGCGATATATTACAACATGGACCTCTTGGAAGAAAATATATAATGAAAATGCTACATGATATGAAATCAAACCCGAATTTGAGTAGATCACACGTATACGGAGCAAGAATTGATGGGAATGAATTAAAGATCGGCGATTCAAAGCTTGAAATAACACAAGACGATTACATCATTATTGGTGAGCATAGATATAAAGGAACAAAAGGACTATATGAATTAATTTTTAAAAACATACCATTAAGGTATTCATCCAAAGATTTAAGTGTTTTTAAGGAGATTCTACAAAATACTAACGCTCATAAAAGAAACTACTTAAAGGAAGCAATGATTAATCGTTCACGTGCAACAAAATATAACATCGTTATAAAAAAGTTGTTTCCTCCACGAAAATTGCCAACATTACGTACTGCACCAGCGGTGAGACAACCACTGATAAGAAAATCTTCATCACTTATGGATTTATCACTTCTTGAACAACATAGTAAAAAGAGTAAAGGAGATACTTCAACATCTGGCAAAGGATTGATGAAAAATCTATACAATACGAATGTGATTTACTACAACGACATCAATAAATTGGTTGATAGAATGAAACTATTGCATGAAGCCATGGAAACCGGTCATACAGGTTTAAATAATGAATGGGTAGCTCTGATTGACGAACTCAGGAATCGCGGCATAATCGTATAATTGTCCGCGGATATATAAGAGTTGCAGGCGTATAATGTGTCAGTTCTAACATGAGCGTCGACAAGTTCGGACGATACTCCGCGTTAGGAGTGCAAGTTGGAGAAAACAGAAAAAGAAGTGGATTACCGCAAACACCCGAAGGTGACTATAACATAAATAATAAACGTTTAAAGTTTGTTAAAGATCCAGAAGAAGATGGAGATGCAACAAATTTAAAAACAGTAAAGGAGGAAACATCTACAAGTTTAAAACTCGACAACAACCAACAGTATGATGCAAAATCTCACAGGGTTATTAATGTTGCAAAACCAGTCAACAATGGAGATGTTGTTAATAAAGGCTATTTTCTATCTGCGATGGATTACGCTTTACTGTTGCAAAAGACTAAAAGTGGAAAAATGTACAATGCTTTAAATTATAAAATAACTAATGTCGCAGATCCAACCGATGATACAGATACAATCAATAAGCGTTATTTGCACTCTGTAATACCGGAAAAGAAAAAGGATGGATTTTCCTTTTATAAATATACTATAAACGATATTGGATATCCTAAAGAAGAAAGTGATGGTGTTAATATAAAATATATTAAAGATAATTGTATTTTATATAATGGTGCTATTATTGATTGTCATGGAAAAGTGTTGTCCAATCTGAAAGATGGTTCAACTCCATCGGATGCTGCTACCGTGAGACAAATGAATGAAAGCTTGAAGAAAGGAACATCCGCTTTTGTTAAACAAAATCAAGTGGTGTCAAAGAAAGGTGATGAGTTTATGCAAGGAAGTGAAAAGTTTACCTTACTACAACTACAAAATGACAAGTGGGATGGAAAAAATAAAAGATTGTCAAATATAAGTTTAGGCACGGAAGAACATGATGCTGTTATTTTAACACAAGTACCACAACTATCAGCTACTGGTATTAATTTTATATGTAAAGGTAAACGATTAACCCAAGTTAAATCTGGTAAAGATGATCAGGATTGTGTTGTTGTAAAACAAACTATAGTTTTAGATAAAATAAATAACGTATATGATGGAAAAAATAAAAGAATATCTAACATATCAGCAGGAATAGCTCCGAATGATGTTGCTACTATTAATCAAGTTATAGCAACCTCTAAAAACGATCCATCTGTGTATACATGTAATGGTAAACGTATCACAAATCTTGATAATCCTACACATGACAAAGATGCTACTAATATAGAGTATGTAATGAATCTTGTAGGTAATGTAGTTATTGATATGCATAATCATTTAATTAAAACATCGATGAAACACAATAAAATCGAAGATTCTCAGAGAAACCAATGGATTAAAGATGAAATCATTGATAGATACTAGTAAAACTTATGAATATTTAAGTATGGAATATACAAAAAAGGATTCATTATCATAAAGTATTTCATAGAGTGAAGACGTTGGTTACATAAAACAGCATAATGAAGACCGTATCGCTCAGTCGTCGTCAAAACAGCGGCAAGAGAGGACGTGGTTTAACATCAGCTGCATTATCCCTGCTCAGACGGATTCCAATTGGTGCTGTTGTGAATCGAGCGATAGACGCTTTACCATACGAATTACATCTGCCCGGAGGTTATCAATATTGTGGACCTGGAACTAAGTTGGCAAAACGTTTAGCAAGAGGAGATCCTGGAATTAATAAATTAGATCAAGCTTGCAAAGAACACGATATAGCATATTCAAAGTATAAAGATTCAACAAATAGATCAATAGCAGATAAAATTCTAGCGGAAAAAGCTTGGCAAAGAGTAAAATCAAGTGACGCAAGTATTGCAGAAAAAGCATCGGCTTGGGCAGTAACTACAGCCATGAAGACGAAAGCAAAGTTAGGTGGTGGAAAACGTCGCAGAGGAAGACCTGCAAAGAGAGGCACTCCCAAAAGAGGTGGAAACATTAAAAAAGGACGTCGTAGAACTCATAAAGCAAGTGTAAAGAAGACTTCTGTTTGGCAAATGGTAAAAAACGGAGCAGGTTTATACCTAAGACCATTCCGTGTGTACTAAATAAGAAGAATCAATTGATAATTCCAAATAAAGCCTTAACAAATCATCAGTTAAATGATTATGTATAATGTTTGAAAATACCATTCTTTCGAGGAGTTTTTATGAAAGATGCATTACCAACTAAAATATGGAAAAATGAAACTGGAATAGTAAATTTGGATTCCACCTATGGTCCAGGCACTCATTGGGTATGCTATAAAAAGCTCGGACAAACCGTTTACTACTTTGACAGTTTTGGCAATCTACCACTGCCAAAAGAACTTCAAAATTATTTTCGAAACTCAAAAAATTTTTTACAATTACAAAAGAGAACAACCTAACAATACTGAAATATGTGGGCATTTATGTTTGGAGTTTCTAGCGAAAAGTGTCAGTCAGCTTTAAGATGTCATCGTATACAGTGTCATTGAGTGGAAATTCATCCACATTGAAAAGTACGCTGTTCCCAGCATTGCGTCTATCCAAGGAACGATTATGGGAAGCGGCATTACTTGATTTGACTACCTACAACTCAATTCCCAATGTTACGGAAGGGAAGAACAATTTACTACATTATTATGAAACTAAGGATGCTGCAGAAAAATACTCAGAATTGGAAATAATTACAATTCCTACTGGAGCTTATGAAATTGATGATATAAACCAATTATTACAGAAACAACTCGGAGAAGACAATATCACCGTTAAAGGAAACAATAATACTTTAAAAGCAGAAATAACTTCAAAATATTATATTGATGTCAGCTTGGAACAGTCGATTGGCAGTTTATTATCATTTAAACCGCAACGGAAGAGTCGGGAGCTCAGTAGCTCCTCAACATTGGAAGAGTTAACATCAGACAACATTCGTTTTCTACAGAAGATTGGATTGAAACTTAACAGCGATGGATATCCTGGATATATCTCAAGGACCAACGTTCGACGAAACACTATGGGAGAAGGAATATCACACGCACAACCCTTACACTTCATCAAAATTAAACAATAACGATGAAATAAGGATCCCCATTCAACAACAAGATATTTACACTTTACCGTGTGAAAGTTACTTGTACATCGAAGGACGGGTATTAAAATTGGATGGAAAAACTGCTTCAACAGTTCCTTTTATAAATAACCCAATGGCATATCTTTTTGATGAAATAAGATATGAAATATCAGGGGTGACGGTTGATTCAACAAAAAAGGTTGGTTTAACAACGACATTGAAAGGATTAACATCATTAACACCGCATGAGAAGAATTCAATAGTCACCGCCGGATGGGTTGCCCCCGATAAAGACACTATAACACCAGCTTCCAACGGTCACTTTGATTTTCATGTACCTTTACGATTGCTTTTGGGATTCGCTGAAGATTACAAACGGGTAATAATAAATGTCAAACAAGAATTAGTATTACTCAGATCTTCAACTAATAAGGACTTGATACTTGCAGACCCTGCAACTACGGAAGATAAACTGGAATGGCAACTACAGTTGGATAAAGTTGTTTGGAGAGTACCTCATGTAAGATTGGCTGATGAACATAGAATCCTATTATTGAGAAAGTTGAAATCTGACCGTGATATTGTGATGCCATTCCGAAGTTGGGAATTCCATGAATATCCTACACTACCTCAGACAGAACGACAAACATGGACTGTCAAGACATCAACTTACTTGGAACGAGCAAGGTACATAATACTCGGTTTTCAAACTAAGCGAAAAGATGTTATCACTGCAAATGCCGGTCAATTTGATCACTGTAAAATAAAGAATTGTAAAGTTTTCCTAAACTCTCAATTCTTTCCGTATGACAATTTGAATGTCATGTTCAGCAAAAAACGTTTTTCCATTTTATACGATATGTATGCAAGATTTCAATCGTCATATTATGGAAAGACTAATACACCGCTATTATCACCTGACCAGTATTATTCCAAGGCTCCGATAATTGTAATCGATTGTTCAAAACAAAATGAATCGGTAAAATCATCAAGTGTGGATATAAAAATTGAAATGGAATTTGAACAACCAGTAGCGGATGGAACTTCGGCATACTGTCTAATTCTACATGATAAAATAGTTACTTACACACCGCTGACCGGAATTGTGAAGAATGTACTTTAAGAAGAATTGTACAACGACTGCAAATTTTTGAGGTTAGAATTATCTGCTTCAATTTTTGAGGTTAGAATTTCATTTGTGAAAGACAAGTTGAAAACAAACAATTATGTAATTGTATAAATTTCAAGGATTTTACGAAAAATATAAAAGCGAGAAAATAATTAGTGGAAACTTCATTCTATCTTCAACCGTCGTATGGGAAACATCATTCGCAAGATGAATTCTACTAACGGAAAAGAAAATACACCTCTAATGGATGATAATAGCTCAGATATAGAAAAACAAGTTGAACAAGAAATGGACGAGTTCCTAAAGTTTAACAAACATAAGAAGAGAGAAGAAGAAGAAGCTGAAAAAGAAGTAAAAAGGAAGAAGGTTGAAGTTAACATTACAACCAATATTTTAACAGAAGTATTTCTTCGGATTATCTACCCAATTTCTTCATGCATGACAAAAAGTATATCAGTTGGAATTTTAAAATCAATGGATTATTCACCAATTGTTATTTTAAATCATGGAAACAAAATGGTTACTTTCAGTGAAACTACTTGGGAATCTCTCATGAAACATTTACATCTTTTGGAGTGCTATTTAAGTAACAATACATTTGGAAGAAGAACAAGATTAAGTTTATTGGAATCAAATATTGAAGTTGATATAGTGAAACATCGTGGAGGACAAATGGTTCGCTTCAGAGATTTAACTAGACATGATGTAAAATTACTTTTAACTAAAGAAGAATTTTACACTTTAAGTTGTACTACCGGTCCCGTCACCAGATATTTGAAACAACTAATATTTTCAAGTGCAATAATCAAAGACTATCTAATCGATACATTGGACAGACAACCTTTTGTTCCAATTTTATACGGTCCCGTGGATACTTCAATTTTTAATCGAATACCCCAAGAAGTGGATATGTGGAGACAATTGAACAACTATCACACCAACTTTAATATCGATGAAGAAGCGCAAGAAGTTAAAGAAGAACAATCGTGTTTGTAATACAAGTCAGTTGCTGACGAGACTTCATCATGAACAAACGGGTTTCGTTTTCTAATGCGCCACATATAATGGAAGTTAAAAAAGGTATAATTGAATTTCAAGCTTTTCGAATAAATGATGGAAATTTTATTATAAAAGAATTAGTAATTTTGGATATGAACACATCTGTAGTTTATCATTACTTATTCAAACCTCCATTACCATTCAATAGACTAACAACTAAAGCGAAAGTTACAAACAAATGGTTGTACAAACATTTTCACAACTTAAGATGGGATGAAGGTTTTATTAATTATAACATGATGCCGCACATTATGAATCATTACTGCAAAGAGTTCAAAACTATCTACACAAGAGGATTGGAAAAAGCTAATTGGATACAATCATTTACAAGCAACGAAGTGATAAATGCAATAATAGATAGAGATTTCCAATGCTACTTCAATGAACTTTGTATTTCATCAAAGAGTTTTAAACATCGAAGGTCACAGTGCGCTTTGAAGAATGCCTACCGCTTAAATAATTTCCTTCAACAGAATGGTGGAGGTAATGTCGGTAATAAAAGTGAGAGCGCTACCATGACGCAGCATGAGTATTACTCGAACCTCCGAAGAGACAACATCTCCGACGGACATTATTATTAACAAGAAGATTAACAATAACATCAAGATGGCATCGCAGAACTTTCTTCAAAATTTGGTTGATCAATTCAACGCTCATTCTAAATCAACAATCTTACCGACGAAGAAATGTTCTGAACTAAAAGAAGAAAAACATTACATCATATATACAATCAAGAAGATGGACACTTCAATTGGTGATGCTATTAATTGCACATTGAGCGAGGCGCCGTATACAGTTGGTGACGAACCGAAGTTTCAAATCTTCCTACCGAAACGGTTTGTACAACTTCTACAAAATGAAGATCTTCGAGTTATTCAACCTGGCGCACTCTATTTAGTTTCACACGGACCGAGTGGAAACAACTCAACTGAACTAACTATTCATGTAACACCTACTACTAACTAGTTTGTACATAACATTGTAAATATATGTGTTTGTAATGGTTTCTCAATAAAGATGATATAAAACAAAACAAAAAATAAAAGAAGCAACATATTGTTATGTCTTTGTACATAGCAATATGTTGCTTTTTTTAAAAATTCCACGGGATGACCTTGACCCAATTTTGTGTGTTAATAAAAGTGAAAATCAACTTGTGAAATTCATCAGTCTACGACTAGCTTTCGTACCGTACACATCTCGCTCTCTATAACTAAATACAAAACTTCAACATGTCCCTAAAGGTCAAGTGTGCATCTTACGATACCAACACCATTACGAGTTTTGAACAACTTGAAGATTTAACCAACGAAATGCGAGTTTTACTTACCGGTGGTTATCACTTAACTGTTGATGTTAGTGCTACTAATGTAAGGATGTTTACTAAAACAAAATACTGTGATGATGAAGTATTTCTTTCTACACAACCTACAACATCTTCATCGCCGACTGGTCAACATAACATCAAGTTCCACAAGTATTACCAATGTTAAATAACTTTTAACAAATAAAACTAAGGAATCACGTGATCAATGTCAAGTTGATAAAAAGGGAATGATACTTGTATAACTAATCATTCGCTTCCCGACTCTCGCTGCGTCAACACCTAATTTTAAAGATGTTGTACAGAATGATGATCGAACTTGATGGAAAAATCTATGGAAAAGATTACAACACCGTTGAACAAATGACAGAAGATTTAGAAATATTAACCCGAGAAGGATATCAGGCTAAATTAATTTTAAAATTTCCTGAAGTACATCCACTATCGACTGAAGAACTTATCGCTATGGCTAAAGCGGAGAGAGAGAAAAAGTCTGAAGAAAACAAACAGGAGAGAGAGAAAAAGTCTGAAGAAAACAAACAGAAACAAACTTCTTAAGTATCAATTTTCCTTACATTAGTAAGGTATAATTTTTTAAAACTTCGTTTGGATGACCTTGAAATTACCCCCACCACTTTTCGTAGTACATAAAACTGACTATTCAACACTATACACTCTTATTCTTTCACTGGACTCAGCAGCGTCAACATGGAAAAACAAAATTACAAGTACGAACCTCGTTACTGTTGTGAACAACAGTGTACAGATTTAGGACCAATGATGGTGGACGGGTTAGCTTGCACTAAGTGTGAATTTTTCGGATCTTGTTACTGCAAATGCAAAACAAAACAACTACCGCCGCCGGAATTGCGAACTTTCAAATTTTACAAATCAAGATATTTTCATACATGTTGTCCTCAAAGATGTTTCAAATTTCATCCTCTCGATCTAGCTTATTGTCAACGCGCCAAGTCTCATCAAGATGATTTTTGTACACATATGATAAAAAGATGTAAATACAGGTCGGATTGGAATTCAGATCCTGTTAAACCATCGAATGTGTAATTTCAGTTTTACACTCTTTTTTAAAACTTCAATTGGATGACTTTGAGATTTCCCCCACCATTGGTTTTTTTTTAGATTTCCCCCACCATAGGTCTTTTAAATTTCCCCCACCATTAGTTTAAGTTTTGTATCTTATTGAATCCACCTTTGAATTATTTCACTTCCAACATTCTAACTAACAACATGGGAACACCTTTCGTCAGGTTTCATCATATAATAACTGAGAGGGAAGAAATGGAAGAATTGTTTCAAAACTTGCTTGCTATAATGGATAGATATTATATGAGATGGATCAGAATTGATGTTCAATATTTACGTCCTGGTGAATTATCTTCATCATCACACAGTGAGGAGGACGAGGCAAATACTCCAGATAAGATATTTGAATTAAAAGACGAAGAAGAAGAACTTAGCTTTTTATTTAATCATAAGCTCGCCGTTAAATAAGCCCCCTCCCTTGGCGGCGTTCCTCATTTACTCGCCGACTCTCCAACGATGAACAACTCTCCATTGGCACGGATGAATTCTAGTTTTGAAATAAACTCTAAAGAAGAGTTACAAGCTATTTTTAATATTTTACAAGAACTTGTAGATAATTTTACAACTATCAAAATGAATTTGGAAATAACATACGATTGTCCTATTTGTGATAAGGTTGAAAGTTCGGACGAAGACAGTTTACTAAATCTAACTCCTGCACCATCTGACACTACTGACGGTAATAATGAAGAGCAAAATCTTTCCCCCACCACTTCTTTGTAATTCATCTTTCCCCCCACCACTTTTTTATTTAACTAACATTTCTCGCTTTCACTCCTCATTCCGTCTTCGACTTTTGTACTATCAACATAACTTCTTTTAAAATTTCAAACACTAACACAATCATGATGGATATGATGGATGAAGTTCCCTTTGTAACTAGAATGGAAGAGGATAAATTGAAATTGGAAATTAAACGATTGGAACGGGAAAACCAACTCGAGATATTACGTTTCTTCAAACTTGCCAAATACGTCATCTGGGGACTCTGCCTTTACCTTATCCTCGTCGTCGGCGTTTACTTTTACAACTCCGTATTTCATCACAAAAATTCAACCTGTATTGCACATTGATTGTATTTGTTTTTGCACATTGATTGTATTTGTTTTTACGAATAAAGTTCAAAAGAGTCTTCTACCTATCCCGCTATCACCGGGTAGTTCAACTCTCAGAACTATTTCCTGTGGTAGCGGGATAGGCTTTTTTAAAACTTACTCGGGATGACCTTGACATACTTTCCGTACCCCACATTATCAAGTTGAATTTCAGTTTTGTACCAACTTTTAATTTATGCGCAATTTTAGTTCAACCGAGCGCCATCTCCACTCCCCCCATTGATTAATTCACCATCTGACAGGCCGGAAGCTCTAGACCCCCCATTAACTGACATCTACAGCCACGCATATATTTCGACGCGTCATGTTTCATTCTTCATTCTCGTTCTATCCGCGGAACTTAACACTTCTATCTACCTTCTCTCTCTCTCTTGTTATGACTGCGCTATGTTTGAACTGACTTTTATTTTCGTTCAACTGTTAGAGTTTTTATTAACACCGTCGAATTACAATTTTGAACAAACTTTTAATTTATGCGAAGTTTTACTTCAACCCCGGTTAATTTATGCGCAAATTTGGTTCAACTCTCAATTGTTGAATTTCAGCTTTGAACCAACTTTTAATTTATGCGCAAATTTAGTTCAACACCCCGATTGTTGAATTTCAGTTTTACACTAACTTCTAGTTTCGTTCAACTATTAGAGTTTTTATTAACACCGTCGAATTACAATTTTGAACTAACTTTTAATTTATGCGAAGTTTTACTTCAACCCCGGTTTATTTATGCGCAAATTTGGTTCAACTCTCACTTGTTGAATTTCAGCTTTGAACCAACTTTTAATTTATGCGCAAATTTAGTTCAACACCCCGATTGTTGAATTTCAGTTTTACACTAACTTCTAGTTTCGTTCGACTATTAGAGTTTTTATTAACACCGTCGAATTTCAATTTTGAACTAACTTCTATTTTATGCGCACTCTTCGCTCAACCGACCGCCGACGCTCTCACCATCTCCACCCCGACATCTATTGTCCCCACTTCTGGCCCACCGGAAGCTGCGTGCCGTGGCATGTGGCTTCCGGTGACGTCACTTCCGGGCCAGAAGTAACCAAAACACACTACTAAAGCCACAAAACCTGGTATATCTACCGTTGAACACCACTTTCATATCAGACATCGTGTTGAACGTATTGGATCAAGACGGTAACTTGATAGATTTCCGAGAAGAGCCTATTACGGTTAGACTACATTTAAAATCGACACTTTAATACAAAACCATGGGTTTAACATTTAAAAGCGAACAACCTACGGGAAACCGCATTAGTAGCTCTTCAGCTGTGGAGGAGTTAACACGCGAGAACATTCGTTTCTTAGAGAGAATTGGATTAAAATTAACCGATTATGGATATACTGGATATAGCGCAGGGTCCGACATTCGACGAAACCCTATGGGAAAAAGAATATCACACCCACAACCCTTACACTTCATCAAAATTAAACAATAACGATGAAATTCGTATTCCCATACAAAATCAGGACATTTACACACTACCATGTGAAAGTTACTGAATATTGAATACTGTATATTGAAGGAAAAGTTACTAAAAAGGACGGTACTACTAATGGTACAACAGTTCCATTTATAAATAATCCCATGGCTTTCCTGTTTGATGAAATTAGATATGAAATATCAGGTGTAACAGTTGATTCCACTAAAAAAGTAGGTATTGCAACAACTTTAAAGGGATTAACATCTATATCACCTAATGAAACCAATTTAATACAACCTGCAGGATGGGTTTTACCTGCAAAAGACACAATCACTCCAGATACAAATGGAAATTTTGATTTTCATATTCCATTACGTTTGTTGCTTGGTTTTGCTGAAGATTATAGAAAAATTATATTAAATGTTAAACAAGAATTAGTTTTGTTGAGATCTTCTAACGATAAAGACATTATTAAAGCTCCAGACGGTACAACAGATGCAACTTTAGAAAGGAAATTAACATTAGACAAGATTGTATGGAGAGTTCCGCATGTTAAATTAGCTGATGAGCATAGAATGCTACTATTAAGAAAGTTAAAGGCTGATCGTGATATTGTAATTCCTTTTAGAAGTTGGGAATTTCATGAACATCCCAGCTTGCCAGCTACGGATCGTCACACTTGGACTGTTAAAACATCTAATTATGTGGAACGAGCCAGGTATATTATATTTGGTTTACAAACAGGCAGAAGAGACACCATCACCAAACATGCAGGCCAATTTGATCATTGCAACTTAAAAAATATTAAAGTTTATTTAAATTCACAATTTTTTCCATACGATAATTTAAATGTGTCATTCGCTAATAAAAAGTACAGCATATTGTACGATATGTATGCAAGATTCCAAAGTTCATATTACGGTAAAACAAATGCACCTTTACTATCACCAGAAAAGTACTTAGATGGTTACCCGATAGTTGTAATCGATTGTTCTAAACAGAATGAGTCGGTAAAATCATCAAGTGTGGATATAAAAATAGAAATGGAATTCAACGCGGCTATACTAGCTAATACAACTGCATACTGTTTAATTCTACATGATAAAATCGTAACATACACACCTTTAACTGGAATTGTTAAAAATGTATTGTAAAAAACTGGTTTTGTTACATTCCAATGCATTCCGCGAGTATAAAAGCAGAGCGTTCAGGTCGCTCCTCATCAGTTTGTTGCCTGTTCTTGTATGGGTAGCATCTTATTCAATATGGCTTCTCCTAGTGGTACACAAGAAAATGTAGTAGATATTGAGAAGGATATATCCGACTTTTTAGATCTTCAAGGTCAACCGGAGGGAGATGAACACAACGCTTGCGGACAACTCCACGCCAGTAATAATGTTGAGGAAAAAGGTAAAAGAAGAAAGAATGCAAAGAAGAAGAAAAGGGATATTGAAGATAATATTTCTCCTAACATATTGAGTGAGGTATTCTTGCGAATATTTTATCCAATCTCATCCAGTTTGGACAAAAGTGTTTTAATCGGTGTTATGAAATGGACGGATTATTCACCTACTGTAATTTTGACTCATGGACCCAAAATGATTTTGTTCACCGATAGTGCTTGGGAATCTTTTATGAAGCACTTGCATCTGCTAGAATGCTATTTAACTAGTAACATGTATGGAAGAAAGACAAGAGTAGGACTTTTGGATTCAAATGTGGAAATTGATATTATAAAGAATCGTGGTGACCATCAATTGCGGTTTAGAGACACAACAAGACATGATAACAAGATTCAACTTAATCGAGAAGAGTTTTTTATTCTAACCTGTGCAACTGAACCAATAACAAGATACTTGAGACAACTAGTGTTTTCAAGTTCTATTATTAAAGATTATTTGGAAGACACTTTGGACAAACAACCGGACGCACCTATATTGTACGGACCTGTGGATACTTCTATATTTAATAGGGTTCCTCATGAAGTACAAATGTGGAGACAGTTGGAAAAATACGCTCAACTACATAAGAAATCAGTAAAACAGGAAGAAGAGGAAGAAGGAGGAAAAGAATCAAGTGTTAGTGATGAAAATGAAAACAAGGAGAATGTAAAGATGGAAACTTAGATGACAATGGTTGGTTTTTAAAACAATATCAAACACTTTGTGGGGTTAGGCCTACCGGGGACGGTGCCCACGTTAAATATACACCAACGCGCCAACAACTGTACGGCCTGGTATAAAAGTCGTACCTACCGTGGTGTGGAAATCAGTTGATCTTTGGACTTCGTCATGAGCAGACGAGTGGCCTTCGCAATGGACAAGGAAGAAGAACAAGTAAAGTCCAAACCTGGTATAATTGAGTTCCAAGCGTTTCGGGGTAATGACGATAGATTTATCATAAAAGAACTTGTGTTTTTCGACATCAATACAAGTGTTCCATATACATTTTTGTTCAAACCACCATGTTCTTATTCATCATTAACTAGCAAAGCCGCTACTACCAACAGGTGGATTTCAAAATATTTCCATCATATCGATTGGTATGATGGTTTTGCAAGTTACACAGACTTGTATCACATCATGCATCAGTTTTCAAACAGGTTTACCAATATTTATACAAAAGGACTGGAAAAGAAGAGATGGATCGAAGAATTTACTCATGTTCTGGTTAATGATGTGGACTTGGATAAAAACTACAAGTATACGATGGAAAATGTTTGTATTTGTACTAAAAGTCCAGAACATGAAAAAGATAGACATTGCGCTTTAAAAAACGCCTATAAACTCGCATCTTACCTTCAAAGTGGGGAAGTGATGAGTGGTGGGGGTGACGGGGGTTATATAAGTGAGGAGCAGACCGGGACCTGGCATGAGTATTACTCGAGATTCCGAGACGACAACATCTCCCAGCAAGAAGACGAAGAAGACAATCTTTAACTCAACCATGGCATCTCACCAGTTCCTGCAAACTTTGGTTGAGCAGTTCAATGCTCACTCCAAATCTACCATACTACCTGTCAAGAAGTGTTCCGAACTTAAAGATGAGAAGCACTACATTATCCACGCCATGAAGAAGATGGAGACTACAGTTGGAGAGGCCATCTGCTGCAGTCTTAGCGAGGCACCGTTCACTCCGGGGGATGAGCCCAAGTTCCAAGTCTACCTGCCGAAACGATTCGTCCATCTCCTCCAGAACGAGGATCTGCGCTCCATCCAACCCGGCTCTACCTGGTTTCCTACGGTTGCACGGGTAGCAATTCCACCGAGTTGACCATCCACATCGCCGACAAGCAGCAATGTTAGATTTAAGTTTTACTGTTGTACATATGTTATTGTAATGTTTTATAAATAAACCATAAAAGACAAAAAAATACAAAAGACAAAAAATGCAACATATCAATATGTGAGGTTTGTCACATATTGATATGTTGCATTTTTTTTAAAACTTCGCGGGTGACCTTGACCTTTGACCTTTGCATTTCACAGTTACCCCCACCACCAAGCTAAAGGTCAAACCTGCTTCGATGCAATCACCCCCACCACTTTTTCATAGTACCCCCAAGCGCTGTGCCTCAGCTTCATTTCAACTCTGACGGTCAACCGTACAACATCAAGATGTCTCTCAATGTAAGTTGTGCTAGTTACGAGGAGGTAACCATTAAGACTCAGCAGGAGCTGAACGACTTGTACAAGGAGTTGCAGCTGATGGTGGTGCGAGGCTACTGTATAAATGTGCAAGTCTACGCTTGCAATATACGCAATCTCCGACACCCAAAAGAAGAGTCTGAACATTACTCTTCTCCAGCGACTTCATCACCGGCGTCCGTGAAGACTGAAGCGAGCCAGACTTTGGATTATTTCAGCTGACTAGCAGTTGTCTTCCTTCTTCTTACCATTGTAGAATATGTTTATTTCTTTATTATATTAAAGATGTAAAAGAGAAAAAACACCTATCTTGTTACTGACATATGTGCTCAGTAACAAGATGGGATTTTTTAAAACACAATTTGGATGACCTTGAAACTTCCCCCACCACTTTTTCCCACTTTTTTATAGTACCCCAAGCGCTGTGCCTCAGCTTCATTTCAACTCCAACGGTCAACCGTACAACATCAAGATGTCTCTCAATGTAAGTTGTGCTAGTTACGAGGAGGTAACCATTAAGACTCAGCAGGAGCTGAACGGTTTGTACAAGGAGTCCGAAAAGGAGGTTGTCAACAAAACCGATGATCAACAATTGTGGGACTCCTCTATTACAGAAAAGGAATTACATGCAGCCGTCGAAGCTGTCGAGGAAAAGGAAAAGAACCTCAGGCAGCTCTGGTTGGCTCAGATGGATATTTGCGGATCTGTGCCGCGTGATGATTTTGAACTTCAATGTCAGATGGCGATTACCCAGCAACTAGAAGAAGCCGAAAAGGAGATAAAGAGTGGAGGTACTATCCGGGCGGAGGTGAAAACTGAGAAACATGAAGAATATAACGAATATGATGATTAAACGTACTGTTGATCCCAATCCTTTTAGTTTAAGTGGTTATGTTATAAGTAAATAGACAAAGTTTCCTTTTTTTAAAACTCCATTTGGATGACCTTGAAATTTCCCCCACTACTCTGTAATACCAGCATTGCTCGCTGCAACAAGCATCATTCCTCCTCCAACAACCATGGCGGACACACCTGCTTGCAATGCCATGTCTTCCACCGAAGATGTACCCACTACGAATTGGAAATTGACAATCGACAACATGCATTATTTAGAAACCATCTGCGATTGGATGAAGTCTATTCTCCTCGACAACCCGGGAATAAAGCTCAAGGTCACTTTAGATTATGATTGGTCTGAAGTTATACTGCAGCAAGACGATCAACAATCACCGGAGTATTTGTCAAATTTACCATTGTCAACCATATATCCTACAAATGAGGTGGAAAGGGAAGAAGAGGAGCATGGGGTTTAGAGTTTCTTATTTTTTAAAACCCAATTTGGATGACCTTGAGATTTCCCCCCACCACTTCCCATATACCTAGAGTGCGCAGGGCCAGACAGTCAGTCGCTCGGTGTCCGTCGTAGGGTGCACATCGCGGTTGCTACTCCAATTCCTGACAATTTGGGGTAGTTCAAGGTCACAACACTTCTACAACTTTGAGGTCATCACACTTTAACTCTGGGACGGGATCAACTTGTAGTATTTCTGTGTTTTCACTCAAGGTCATCACACTTTAACTCTGGGACGGTATCAACTTGTAGTATTTCTATGTTTTAACTCAAGGTCATCACACTTTAACATGTAACTTTAAGGTAGCACCGAAACGGTGCTACCCGGCTTGACATTTTCAAGTTTCCCAAGGTCATCGCAATTTCCCCCACCACTTCCCATATACCTAGAGTGCGCGGGGCCGGATAGTCAGTCGCTCGGTGTCTGTCGTAGGGTGCGCATCGCGGTTGCAGTAATGGTCGAATGGGGGCTTCTGGGCAAGTTCGAGGTCACCCGAGCGGTGTCACTTGGCGGTTTAGGCAGAGTAACGTTGCAAACTTCAAATTTCCTCGGCACTTTTGCTGTTTCTCATCGCAAATTCGCTCCAAGTCGTCAAGGTCATGGTAACTGTGACTAAAACTCGGAGCGTAGTGCGAGAAACAGCAAAAGTGCCGAAAAATTTTAGGTTTCATTGTGACCTTGACCTTTTGTGACATCGATGACGTCATCTTGGTGACGTAAGGGGTGATGACGTCATTAGCACGTCATTTCTGTGACGTCATGGGTGTGACGTCATGGATGTGACGTCATTGGTGATGACGTCATCAATGATGCAATCGATGACGTCATCGATGAGGTCATTGACCTCGATGACGTCATCGCTCGGGTGACCTTGAACTGGCCCAGAAGCCCCCATTTCTCACTACTGCTATAACAATGTCATAGATCACTACTGTCAGAATTTTACTTTGAATCGAAGTGTTAGGCGAAAATAATTTGTGCACATTTGGTATGTAGTAACTCAGGGGTTATTTCAATCTCACCTACAATAACGAGATAAAATTGTTTATATAAATAATTTTAATTTTCACAACTATTTTTAATGGACATCGGAATTTATAGTCCGTTTGGAGACGTTTAGCCTTACAATTCAATCGCCAAATTTACAACCCAAATTAAACAGGCATAAAATAAATTAATTTAAGACTAAACTTTAAATCTAAAATATTATTATTATTACTTTGCTGACCATTTTCTAAATGGAATGCAAAATGTTTAATACCTTTTAATGAAGTGAGAATTTTAATTTAATACTAGAAATATAGAAAAAAATATAACATACAGACAAAAATTGTGAGCTTAAAGTTTTTGGTGCTTTTAATTAAAACATACTAGTTAATAATTAACATGTTTATGTATTTTCAATTAGTGAGTGTTCAATTAAAGAGTTTTAGAATCCAGCCAGACTTGTTTAATGAATCAATTGCATTTGTACGTTACACAAAGTCAAACTGAATAAAATTACAAACCAGAGCAAGGAGGGTTATTGAATGACACTCATGACAAAAGTCGAGCCTTTGCGGTCAGTCAGGGATGGGACAATGGAACAGGAAAAGAATAATGGTAAAGGGATTATTCATATTTTAAAAAGTACTATCTATGTAAATATTCTTAGCTGCAAAAATCATTGATTTTTTTATTTTATTATTTAAATGCTTGGTCAGGTGAATAGTAATTTATGAAAGAACTATTTATGTTGATTTCAGGTGACAGAAATGATCTTCTTAGCGTAAAAATCTTTAGCAAGTAGAAATCATTGCAGTATACACTATTTATTTGTCACTTTGTTGCTTGTCGTCATCTTGGCAGTTTTGAACATGTCATTTAACCTTAGCTTCTTCGTATTGCATGTTATTCATTTTATATACTATTCATATTTATTTTTACTTTACATATATAAAGTGCATTTGTATATTGGTTTATTGTTAGTAGTGTTGGAGTGTGGACAGTGGCCTGTAAAATATTTTATGCTTTTGAAACTGGTTTTCCCGTTGGAATATAAAATAAAATATATTGTATATTATATTTGCTAAAAATTTACCATAATGTAATTTCATCCCAATTATCGTGCATTAATTGAGAGCGTATAGGCCTACTGAATATTTATGTTTCCAACCAACGATCTATATTGATATAGGCTATAATAATTATATTAGTTAATGTCTGACATGATAATAAAACAATTGGATAAATTGGTACGATTAAACAATACATAAAAAACAAGTACATGAAATTAACGATAAGTAAAATAAACAAGAAAAGTCAATTGACGATAACAACTTAATGCGTTGTAAAAAAATACTGAAACAACTCAATGGTTTCATCATTTCATATTGATATTTATTTTACTGATTTAAATATTTCCCGGAATAAACGTATTTTGCAATAAATGGAAATGAAATTATGTTTTGCATATGCATGTC
The DNA here is from genome assembly GCA_030545055.2 of Neoaliturus tenellus. Classification (NCBI taxonomy): domain Eukaryota; kingdom Metazoa; phylum Arthropoda; class Insecta; order Hemiptera; family Cicadellidae; genus Neoaliturus; species Neoaliturus tenellus. Next base: position 33,635,409 of record CM061533.1, read on the forward strand.
AATACTTTAAATGGTCAAAGTAACAACCCCTTGACAAATATCAATAAACCTTTTCTAATATAAGTGGCCCTCTGTGGTCCTGGATACAACGGTTGATGTAAATTCCATAGCTACCAATCAGAAAACCAATGCTAGAGTGCTCTCGTATCCATTGTTATAAATTACTAGAGTTGTATATATAGTACAAATATAATACGTTTTACTTGATAAAAATTTTATGATAGTTTTTATTGATATGTAAAATATGACCTTTATGTTGAAATTTATATTCAAACAGTTTTATTTTCATATTGGATTTTTTAATTATTTAAATAATTGACTAAGGAAGAAATAAACAATGTTCAGGAGGTCGGGTAGTGAGTGTAGGAAAATTCTAAGCTTTTGCTATAGTAGAATACTTGCGTTCAGTGTTTAATTAGACTCCTTACTTATTCTTTATTGTTAGGCGTATTGTTAAGTGATTGATAAAAAAAATTGTCAAATAATTTTTAAAAAAAGAATTATAAGTTAACATAAATTCATGCAATAATTTTTATCATTTTGTTTTCTAGTTTGTTTAAATAAAAAATCATATTTATGAGTATGAATAAGCTATGTTTTAGTACTCATTTCATTGGTTTAGCCCCCAAACCACACAATGAAATAAGTTGTTACATACACAATAATGTTTTCCATATAATATTTGACAGCAATCCTGTGAAATTTCACCAATTTAAAAGATTGAATACCGGTTTCAAGACCGATAAGTAAAGCTTGGTATAATGTTGTTTATGTACACTAACTACTCAACAGTAAAATATGAGTACTTAATATTGATAACAACATGTAAATCAAAATGATAAATCTATCATTAGTTAACATTTTATCTTTGAAATGCAAAATAATAACATAATATGAAATAACTGGGAAATGTCATAGTAGTATGTATTTACTTGTATAAGACCAATAAAAAATTGAATGCAAATTATTTACTATTTTTTTCATTAAATAATGAAGTACTTAACTTGTTTCAAGTATACATCCTTATTTTTAAATCGAAGGAAAGGGATTAAATTATTTATACAAATAAGTTGCTTTGAAACAGCATTTATATTTTTAACTCTGATGAAACCATAGTTTACAATACGCAATTACGTTAGGTGTCCGTTTGGTGTCCGGTAGTTGGTACATCTTGAGTTCGAAGCCTTTAAGCCTAGTTTTTGGGAGGGGCCTTTGCTCCATCCTTGGCCGCTGCTCCACCCTTGGCCCAAGCTAGGTACTCTGTAACAGATACATCAGTTTAGAGCTTGAACTAAAATACCCAAGGCTACAGTATAGTTTCATATCAATAATTATTTGCTTTTCAACTAATCAGGGTTTTCAGAAAACCTTCATTGAAACATCCATTGAAGAATGTTGTCAAACAAAATTCAAGTATGAAGTATGCCTATTGAAGTTTTCTCAGTTTAATGTTGATCCTTAAAAGATGAAATAACATTAGAAAGAATTTGAATATCGGTACACAACTGAAAAATGAAACTGATCTTCAGTAACATGGTGAAAATAAAACTGATAATTGTTATAAAGAGGTAATTTTAGACTGAAGTTAAACCTATGCATGGGTTCATTTAAAAATATAGGAAACTCATTAATTTATTTGCAATATGTAAAGAAAACTGGCTGGGTAGCTGAGTGGTTATAGTGCTCGTCTTTGAATCCTAAGGTTGCCGGTTCGATCATGAGAAAAGTCAGTAGCTTTTTTAAGGTTCGATTCCTGAAGCAGTTGCCATTTGTCATTGGGCTATTAATTAATGATGGTTTCTAACAACTGGTCGTTGTTAGATAGTAACAAGACTGAGGTTTGGATCGTTCCCCGTCAAAACGTAAAAAAATGCCAATGGCGTAGACAAACAGAAAAAAAAAACACAAAACGGTTTCATGAATAAATTATTTTGGATATTGTATTTTACATCATTAACCCAAGATTCCTCACACACACTAATCGGTGAAAAAAAAGAAAAACATTAGTTATCGTGAAGTTAGTCAGGAGTAACCTAAATGTCTCAGCACCATGTATATACAGGGTGATTCACTACGAAGTGCGGAAATTTTGGGAGCTGATTCTACACATGAAAATAAACAAAAAAGGTCTTTAAACATATGTCCCAAAATCTTTCGTTTAGCCGCTAGCCGCCATTTTGTTTTTTTACACATAACATTTCTTATCTCCGTAATGAATTGATGGATTTACTTCATATTTGGCATAGACCTTTATCACAATAATGGTAATTTCTAGAAAAATAATTATTATTTTCCGATGTCTATTTTCAAAATGGCGGCCATTTTTAAATTTTAAACTCAAATTTCTCAAAAACGGCAAATTTTGTAAAAATTTTATTTTAGACAAAAAAATTGACAAATTAAATTATCTAAACAATGATACCAAGTTTGTAAAGATCCGCAAACAAATAACGGAGTTATGTAGATTTTTCTATTAAAATAACCTAAATTTGCATTAATTATAATGCAAAATCCATGTTTTTTTTTTTTTTGCAGAAAAATCCCAATAACTCCGTTATTTATTGTTAGATCTTTACAAACTTGGTATCATTGTTTAGATAATATAATTTGTCAACTTTTTTGCTCAAAATAAAATTTTGACAAAATGTGCCGTTTTTGAGAAATTTGAGTTTAAAATTTTTAAATGGCCGCCATTTTGAAAATAGACATCGGAAAATAATAATCATTTTTCTGGAAATTACCATTACTGTGATAAAAGTCCATGCGAAATATGAAGTAAATCCATCAATTCATTACGGAGATAAAAATTATTATGTGTAAAAAACAAAATGGCGTTTGGCGGCTAAACGAAGGATTTTAGGACATATGTTTACATGGCCTTTTTTGTTTATTTTCATGTGTAGAATCAGCTCCCGAAATTTCTGCACTTCGTCGTGAATCACCCTGTATATACAGTTACCGAATGAAATCTAAACTGCGTACCTGATTTGCTGATCTTCCCGCTCATATCCTTATCGGCTTTTTCGAAGGCTTCGTCAGCCAGGTCCTTTGGCAGGCCATGCTCCTCGAAGTAGTACTCCAGCTCTACCTTGGTAGCATGGTCGTCATTGTCGTTGTCGATGTCACTGCAGACACAGATTATCATATGGATTACAAAATCATGGTCTATCGGTTATTTTTAGAGCTACTGTCAGTCAGTGCTTGGAATTTGAATCACATTTACACCGTATACGAATTAAACAGTAATAAGGTGTTCTACCTATAGAAATGCTTAAAATTATATCGTAAAGACTATTTTTCACACTAATAATTAATCAAATGATTTATTATTAACCTCAAGATAAGTAATAATTTGTTTGTTGGTTATTTGATTGATTGGCACTTTTTTGTTACTCTAATTGCTATGTTGGACCATAAAATTTTGCAACTAGCTGTTAAAGTTGTATTTATTTATTTATCAATCTTAATAAATACATATTTGTAGGGGTAGCTGGATAATAAATTCTTACTCCCAAGCCTCACTCAGGAAAGTGGGCTTTTCCGGTGCTTTTCCGGCAGGCTCTGGAACAATTTGATCAATCAATAATAGTAAAACAAAGTTTTTCCAATTTTGATTTTTAAATAAGTGTTTAATTGCACAGTGTTGACTTTTTTTATTTTTACCCTTAAAATTTTTAATTTCCAAATAAGATGGGTTTATTCAGTTTTTATTTGCTATGAACATTCATGACACTGATGTTCATTTTCATGAAAAATTAATTTTCCCAATGTCGATTGAAAAAAAACTGCAATTTAGATTTTTTAAGCTCAAATACCTCAACACCGGTAAATTTTGTCAACATTTTACAATCTTAAAAGATTGAAAAATTAAATTGCTTAAAAATCATACCAATATGGTTACTTTATGACAAATAATGGAGTTATTAAAATTTTTCATAAAATAACCTTAATTTACATGAATTATAATGAAAAATTAAGATATAAAATAAAATAAAATTAATTAATTAAATAAAATTAAATAATTCAGATTTAATTCAATCTGCAGAAAAATGGCAATAACTCCGTTTTTTATTGTCATATCTACAAACCTTTTTAGATCATTTAATTCGTCTCGTAAAATTCAAATGTTTTGAGATATTGAGTTTAAGACCTTAAAATGGCAGCCAATTTGAAAATACAGATCAGAAATATGATTTTTTGTCTGGAAATGAAAATCGGTATGATAAAGGTTCATGCCGAACTTAATACACCCACCCATTACTGAAAAAATATTAAGTGTAAAAAAAGTGGTGGCTAGCGGTTTAAAGAAGCATTTTAAGCCATATGTTATCACAAACTTTTTTGTTCATTTTGATTCAAGCAATCACCCCAAAAAGTTTTGAAAGAATTTCCAAAAACATAGTATTTACACTTAATCAAACTTTAATCCTATACAATTAAACCCGATAGTTATATTCCAACATAAGTAATTGAAGTCTGCAATGGCATAGGCTACATTATTACGTTAACAAGGAATGTGCCTTATATACATTTTGAATCAACGATTATACTTGATCTGAAATAAATGTGTAGAACATTTTTTTTATTGAAAAATTGAAACCTAGATTCAAAATATTCACATAACATAATGTTTGGACTAGAAGCTTTTATAATCGTAATACAAATCCTTAAAAAATAATATTAAAATACAATTTTTTTTACTCAAAACGTTTTTATAGCCTGAATCATCTTGACTTTTTCCCATTACTTATAATTTTAGTCATTAGTAGTGCGATAGCTTATAAAAAAAGTGAAATTTTTGTGTCAGTTTAAGTGAAATATAATCTTCAAAAGTGGTTAAAATTGCACACGAGGTTTAATTGTAAAATGTATATCTTTAGCGATATGGAATTCTTAAACTAAACTTTCAACAAACTATTATAATAAATACTCACTCTCTCCCTCAGCAAGGGTGTAGGCAACCTGAAAAAGACGTATGATCAAATTTTGTATAACATATTTGTACATAAGAATAAATAATAATGTCATTTTAGTTTTTAGAATATTGTGATTTAATTGTTCTTACTATTCAGATTATGGTTTTACAATGGTAAAAACTATTGTTGAAGAGGTATTAGTAGAAAATCATTTTTTCCTACTGAAATTGTGAAATTCTATTGTGACATTATTTGGTACTTTTAGGTAATTAATAAATTAAATGAAAACTAATCTTGAAGATTCAATTGCTTTTAGAAAACTTCTTGATACGTTAAGTATGATAATACTATTTGGCAAAGCAAGTAACTCATATGGAATAGTAAATTTAAAAAGTTTTTTTTTTATTAATACTGTATTAAATATTTTTGAAATGTAAACCTGAGAACATTAAACATCGAACTTCATTGTATCTTTTAAACTTCAAACAATGCATTTCAAAATATGAAATATTTATTAATATTTATTTGTAATAATACAACGAAAATAATAAAATACTTACAGAAAGAAGGACAACCAGAGCGATTTTGGTGAACATGGTGATGTGTTTTTAATAAATTGAAGTACTTGTCCAACCGTATACCCGGCTTATATACCATCTCACAGTTGTTTTCTTAAGTCTTCTTACAAAACAACAGTTGTCGTAAAAGAAGAAAACAATACATTTAGCTCTTTCAACCATATTTTAACGAAAAAATCAGCTACAGCTTATTTATTCAATAACTTGTTTTTCTCGCAAAACAGAAACTAACATCATTATGTTTGAATAGCATTTGAGTAGTGTGTTTTGGCCACTTTTAAAACCGGCCACGTGCCCCCCGAGCCACGTGGCGCGGCAGCTGGTGCCAGCTGCCATGTCACATAGCTTCCGGTGGGGGTTAGAGGGTATATATGAGATGCTGTAGTTATATTTTATGCCATATAGGTTGGGGTGGAGATGGCGATAGTGTTGGCGTTAGGGTGAAGTAAATTTGCGCATAAATTAAAAGTTAGTTTAAAATTGAAATTCGTCGGTGTTAAAGAAACTCTAACAGTTGAATAAAAATTAAGAGTTAGTTCAAAATTGAAATTCAAACTTATAACTGGGATGTGGAAAAATACGTCAAGGTCATCCAGAGTAAGTTTTTAAAAATTCCATCCAACTATCACCAGAAACAGTTTTAAGTTGAAGTAGTTGGTGATAGTGGGATAATTGATTTGTGCCATGGGAGAGGTGTTTATCGTTTGAAAGTTGGCGATCGAATGAGAAGTGCCGCCTAGGGAGAGGGCTTATAAAATGGCAACCTTCCCCCCACCACTCCTTCCCCCACTCCTTTAGACCAATAACCGGTCGCCGACACTATGTGGTAAAACTGAACCAGACATGGCGGCCGCCATGGATAATTCTAACCTCAAATCTTAGCTCAGCTGTAAAGAATAGAGGAGTATAAAGTAGGAATTGTGGTGAGAGCACTTATATAAGGAATAGTGGGGGTAAAATAAAAAAACTTGTTGAACACAGTCGATAGGTGTAACAAGTTGAAAATTGTTGAAGTGTAACATATAACGCAAGATGTCATGAATAATACTATCATCAACATTAACCCGCGAAGTTGTCGAAAAGTATAATGGGTTAAAACTGTACCGCTTTCTTACTTTACTTAAATTAGTTTTAGACTTTGAAACTGAAAGTTTAGAATTGTTTTGTAATATGTGTTGTGTTCGCAACAGTTTCAATTTTAAACTCTGCGCAACCATTACAGGAGGTGTGTTATATGTTGAAGTAGTGTTATAGGTTAGAATTAACTAAACAATATGTAGTAATGAAACACTATGTGGTAAGGTTAGAAGTAAATGAACGTAAATAATGTAGTAGCTATAACGATGCAATCAACATGAAAGCCAGTAAGTTAATGGTCGCGGCGCAAATGAGCAGTCTAGTTTTATAGCCTAGCAGCGGCCCACTTCCCTGGGCAGATGCCCGAGCCAACTACCTGGTTTTTATAGGAATTACTCCGGGCAACTGCCGCTGATGACCGACTTTCACCTGAGTAGTAGGGGGTTTTGGGGCAATGACCGGAAAGGTCAATGAACCCCCTCCCCCCCCGAAAAAATGGAGCCCCCCCCCTTCTCCCACTCCTACCCCCACTCCTACCCCCACTCCTTCCCCTACTACTCCGGGTGAACGACCGGTCATGACCTGAAAAATTAAAATGGCTATAACTTGATAACGGATTGACGGATTTGAACAAGCGATACATCATTGAAAAAGTCTATGTAAGACAAACATTTTGGTAAAATAAGAATTTGGTTATTTTATTTTAGTCAAAAGTTATGCGAATTATTTTAAATAAATACCTTCTCTTTCCCCTTTTCCCCCACCTCCCAGGTCAATAATCTGTCTTGGCCAGCTGCTACCCCTCTCATTTGCATATTGTTATAAAAGACGCACCGACTGCGGCTAACATTTCATTCTGATTCCAGACGTTACGCTGCGAACTTGGAGCCACAACCATGTCATCTCTGCCAACTACAACTTCTACTTTAACTTCTACTTCTACTTCAACTTCTACTACGGCTATTACTGCACCTAAGAAAACTCTTCGTCTGAAAAATCCTCCTGACTGGTACAAGAAGCAACTTGGATCCCAAACTTCAAATTCTGGAGCTATTCTTCCGCCAACCAACACTTCTAGACTTCGCAGTATTTTTTCACCACCTTCACCTTCGCCTTCAAACGACTCCGCACCACCATCAACTATGATGCCGCCACCTCAGAAGCTAGTTCCCCGTCTTAATACCCCTTCAATTGAAACTATTGTTCATCGCCTTAGTACACCCATCATCCCACTATCACCATTGCCTCCTACCCCACCACTTACTATGCCTGAAGACCACACATATCATAAAACTAAATCCACTAAGCCTACTCCCAAACCTGCTCCTAAGCCTGCTCCTTCAGAGCAATTTCAATTATTACAAGAAGAGCGTCGTAGGGCATTTAGCCGTCCCACTACTTGCCCTGAAGTGCTCACTAGGGGAATTAAGAAAGGATCAGCTTGTGGTAGGAAATGTGTTAAAAACGAAAGTTTTTGCCGTGTACATATCGTAAAACACCTTTCTGAACCACAACTGACAGAAACCCCCACTATTGAATACCAATCCAAAATTATTGGTGTGAAAGGAAATAGGCTTAAGAGAGATTGTGTTTATTTTTTTGAAAGTGTTATTGACAACGAACACATTTTGGCAAGTTGTAACGCCGAAAAATATAATATTAAAGTAATTGAATCCTTGCGCAAAGAGAAATCTGTTTATGAGTTAGACTCTAAAGACTATCTCCTCAGACACAAAGTGGATGGTATTACAAGGTGGGGGCGTAGAAAGTAAATTCACATAGTTTTTTTCCAAATTGTTGCTTAAAAAATAATGGGGGAGAAACACAATGCGTTATAGCGTTGTGTTTCTCCCCCATTATTTTTTAATACTCTAAGTCTTGTGACCCACTAACCTACTTCCATCCGAGTAGTAAGAAAAGTACTTCCCCCCACTCCTTTGGGTGGATGTCTGGTCATGGTCAGCTCTTACCCCTCATTTGCATACTATTATAAAAGCGGAGCGAGCGTTGGTCACTCCTTTATTTTGCTTCTACACGCCGCTCTTGTCGTTTCGTCTCTGCTGTTTACAATATTTCTTGCTTCAAAATGCCTCCTCATCTGAATGAAAATTTTAATTCTTCTGAAATTTCTGATGTTTTTGAACAATCTGAAGACACTTTAAGTAACAACAGTGAAAGTGAAGATGATGAGGACGATGATGATTATACTGTTGAACTTAGTGAAGAACGTAAAGTTATAGCAATTGATCCACAATTTCCATATGATACAATAGAAAAGTTTATGGCTGAAGCTAATAAATGGTTGGACTCAGGATGTTATGTACGAATTGACTCTTTTATATTGTATGGTGATAGTCATTCTTTCCTTGTCACACCAAATGATAGAGACCGCATGTTGCAGTGGGCACAATCTATGATGGAGTGCTATGAACAAGGTGTGGACACTGGCGGCTATTTTCTTGCACAACTAGTGTAATAACAAAACTACCCTTCCCCCACCCTACACCCTATCCCTTTCAAATTCTATAAAGAAGGGGGAAAGGAGTGGGGATTATAAAATGGTGGGGGAATGTGTATAAATGCAGGTTGTTTGAAGAGACTTTTATTATTGTGGCTTTAGCAGAAACAACATGGAGTTTAAATCTTCAGCAAAAATAAGGAACAATATAATAAAGAGAGAAATTCGCAAGAAAGAAAAGATTGAACTTATAAAATTACAACTTATAATACCTTCTATTGAAATTGGATGTAGCAAAATAAAGACTTTGGTGAACACTAACGAATATTTGTTACAATTGCTAAAAACAATCGAAGAATTGAAAAGCAAGAATGGACATTCTACATAGTAAGATTTGAACATTTTAATATAAATAAGTAAACCCAAAAAAGTAGATGTAGAATAGAGAGCGAGGAATAGATCACTTTGTGGTAATGGACTAACATGCCACTTAGTGCTCTATTCCTCGTTCTCGCGTTAAATTGGATTACCTTGACCTATTTGTTCGACTGTTAGAATTTGGTTAACACTGTTGAATTTCAGTTTTGAACTAACGTTTATTTTTGTTCAACTGTTAGAGTTTTTTTTTAATACTGTCGAATTTTAGTTTTGAACTAACTTTTAATTTATGCGAATTTTTAGTTCAACTTTAGTTAATTTATGCACAAATTTAGTTTAACCAAGTGTCTGTGCTGTAGCCATTTCCACCTAAAAGTAACTACAATTAGTTGGGTGGGGGAAAGTTCGTTAAAGCTTGAATATAAAGAAGTATATACTAAAACTCCAATGGGAATAAAGAACACGAATGAACAATTAGTTTGTAGAAGGTTAATATTTTTGTTCAAAATGTTTGATTTCCTTGGATAGTGAAGAAGATGAAATAGTGGTGGGGGAACCGTTATAAAAGGAGGAACATGAGAGCCCATTTCATTTCTTGGTGAAATTTTGAAGAGTAAACATCTCAACATGTATTGTTGCGATAAATGTTTGGAATCGTTTCACGATGAAATTCTATTAGACTGTCATAAAGAACTAATTCACAACAACCCAGAAGAAAAACAAGAACAAGAACAAGAACAAGAACAAGAACAACAAGAACAACAAGAACAACAAGAAGAACAAGAAGAACAAGATGAAATAACTGCAACATCTTCAACTACTTTACCGAATCTACAAGTATTTGCATTACCCGGTAAAGTAGTAATGCATCATAAGATTCAAAATGAAAACTTGAAGCTAGAAGAATTTATTAGAGAAGCAAAACCAATCGTAAGTAAAACTTTAAAAGAAGAATTGAAAAGATTGAACTTTCTTAAATTTGGTTTACTACTAGAAGCTATGTTTATAAATGTACAAGAAGAATTATCACCAAGAGGATTCATAACAAAAAACCAAACCATTATGGAAAGTTCAAACATTGATTCAATAGTAGAAAACTGTATAGAAGAAATATTAACAAAAATTCAGGAACACGAAGGAAGAGGATCCGGATGGAGTCTTACAAGTATTGAAGTATTAGATATAAGAGTTCATAAACATGGATATGGACTAATGGGATCTAGCTACATTCCTTTGCCCAAAAGAATTAAGGATACAAGATCATGTATTAATGTGAAAAATCAAGATAATGAATGTTTTAGATATGCGATGACATCTAAGTTTGTACCAAATCATTTTGATAAACCTAACCAACACTATGAAAATCAAAGACATAGGTACAATTTTCAAGGAATTACTTACCCTGTATCACTGAAAGATATATCAAAATTTGAGAAGAAAAATCCTGGTACATCTATCAATGTTTTTGCATTAGATAGTTCAAACAAAGTGTATCCTTTACGTGTTGTAAAAGAAGAGCTACCAGATCATACGGATTTACTACTACTAACGCGAGGAGATGTGTCTCACTATGTGTACATAAAGAAATTCGACTCTCTTGTTAACAAGCAGCTTTCTAAAGATCGACACAGAAAGATAATTTGCAAGAGATGTTTTAATTTTCAACGAGAAGGAAGACAAGGAAGAGAATGGTTACAAGAGCACAAAAGGCTATGTAACAATAATTATGAAGCAAAGATTAATTTATCTTCGGAAAACAGAGCATTTGTTACATTTCAAAAGGTTCATCATCAATACCGTATCCCTATAGTTGTATATGCGGACTTTGAATCAACACTAATTCCTATAGAAGATGAAAATTGTGAAGCTAGAAAAAGTGTCAAATATCAAATGCACAAACCAAATAGTTTTTGTTTAATGGTTAAATCAACATTATCAGAAGAACATTTAAACAGATATGGATTAACTTTAGAACCTCTAGTATATCGTGGTGAAAATGTAGAAAAAATATTTCTTGATCACTTATATTCAATAGCTGGAAATGCACAAAGATTATATACAAATATTGTACCAATGAAACCGATGGAGGAAGAAGAAGAAATTCAACATGAAAATGCAACTCGATGTTTCTTATGCAAAAATGATTTTACTATTGAGAATTATAAAGTTAAAGATCACGATCACCTCACAGGTTATTACAGGGGTGCTGCTTGTAATAAATGCAACTTGAGCTATCGTTTACCACTATTTATTCCTGTGGTTCTGCATAACCTCAGTGGGTACGATGCTCATTTTATAATACCTGAACTAGGAAGAGACGACGGTAAAATCGATGTGTTAGCTGAAACTTCAGAGAAGTTCATAAGTTTTTCCAAAGAAGTTGGAAACATGAAACTAAGATTCTTGGACTCCTACAGATTTATGCCGTCGAGTTTGTCCAAACTTTCAGAAAATTTAAGGAAACAAGATTTCATCGAAACAAAGAAGATTGTAAATAACGACAAACTGGATTTGGTACTTCGGAAAGGTGTGTTTCCATATGATTACATAGACAGTTTAGAAAGATTTAATGAAACATCACTTCCAGCTAAAGAAGAATTCAAAAGTAAACTTTATGACATGGACATATCTCAAGAGGACTATGATCATGCATGTAAAGTATGGAACGATTTAGGATTTAGAACATTGGGAGAATATTCAGATTTTTATGTTAAATTGGATGTAACTTTACTATGTGATATAATGGAAGAATTTAGAAATACATGTTTTGCGGCATATGGATTGGACCCTCTTCATTCGTACACTTCACCTGGATTAGCATGGCAAGCTATGTTGAAAGAAACAAATTGTAAAATACAACTTCTTACTGATATAGATATGGTTATGATGTTAGAGTCAGGAGTTCGAGGGGGATTGACGCAAAGCGTTACACGACATTTCAAGGCGAACAACAAGTATCTGCCCGATTATGATGCATCAAAACCAACAACATTCCTGGGTTATTTTGATGCAAATAACTTATACGGATGGGCAATGTCGAATCCCCTTCCATATGATAATTTTAAATGGATAGATCCAGAATCGATTGGAAACATAATGGATATACCGAAGCATGGTGAAACTGGTTACATTTTTGATGTTAATTTTGAATATCCTGAACATCTTCATGATCAACATTATGATTTACCACTTCTTCCGAAGACTGAAATTTCCCCTACTGGAAGATGGCCAAAATTAATGATGACTTTAACCGACAAGTCTCAATATGTTGGACACTACTGAATGATACAACAAGCTTTAGACTTAGGATTGTGAATTACAAAAATTAATCGAGTACTACAATTTTCTCAATCTTGTTGGTTAAAACCTTACATCGACAACAACACAAGAAGAAGAGCCACCGCTACATCAAGTTTTCAAAAAGATTTTTTCAAATTAATGAATAACGCAATATTTGGCAAGACTTTGGAAAACAAAAGGAAACATAAGGATATCAAATTGGTAACTGATCCAGTAAAATTACAGAAATTGGTGCAACAACCAAACTTTGGTTCATCTATAATTATTAAAGAAAATCTAGTTGTTATTTCCATGAACAAGAAGTCAGTTACAATGGATCGTCCTTTGTATCTTGGAATGTCAATCTTGGATATTTCAAAAACACATATGTACGAGTTTCATTATAAGAAGATGGTTAACTATTATGGAAGAGAGAACATTGGTATTGCATATATGGACACGGATGCACTAATTTACTGGATTAAAACAAATGACATGTATGAAGATCTACGCACCTTTATATATAAAGATGATTTCGACTTTTCCGATTATCCTAAGGATCATCCAAATTACGACTATGACAGAAATAAGAAAGTATTGGGAAAATTTAAAGATGAAACAAATGGTGTGCCGATGATGGAAATTGTAGCATTAATGTCCAAACTGTATTCATTTCAACTGTACATAAACGAGAGGAACGAACATCAAGTCACGAAGAAGGCCAAAGGAATAAAAACTTCTTTCCTGAAGAAGAAAGTACAGTTTGAACATTATAAAAGATGTTTGTTTGAAAATGTTGAAACAACTGCAACGTTCAACACTATTAGAAGTTATAATCATCAACTTTTTAGTGTCAAACAAACAAAGTGGGCATTAAGCTACAAAGATGACAAGCGCCATATTTTAGAAGATAAAATTAATACTTTACCATTCGGCCACTACTCTCTAAACCCTATCGACCAGTAAACCTATTCTTCGTCCTCTACCTTCTTCCTTTTTCCTTTCCGTAAAGAAGAGGGGACATGGCAAGCCCAATGCCATGTTCCCTCTTTTTTACACTAATATGAAATGGCCTTGACCTATATTCAAACTATATAAATGAGAATAAACTATTCTATGGATCAGTATTTTTACATGCAGTGTACAAGCAACATCTGAAGATGGAAAGTGTGAAGGACAAGATTGTAAATGAACTACATAAACCAGCAAGAAGAAGATTTCCAAGAAGAAGTACAATCATTAAAGGAATGAATGATCTTTATCAAGCTGATCTCATTGAAATGATACCGCACAGTAAATTAAATAAAGGATTTAAATATATTTTAACAATTATAGACTGTTTTACTAAAATAGCTAACGCTTTACCAATGAAGGATAAGACTGGTAAAAGTGCTACAAAAGCTATGGAAACCACAATACAAAGAAATAAATTTAAAATTAAACATCTACAGACCGATGATGGAAAAGAATATTTTAATAAAGACTTTGGAGCTTTGATGAAGAAATATCAAATAAATCATTATTCTACAAATTCTGAAGTTAAAGCTTCAATAATTGAAAGATTCAATAGAACATTAAAAGGTGCGATGTATAAACAATTTTCAAAAAGAGGATCATACGTGTGGTATGACATATTACCACAACTTATAAAAGAGTATAACAACAAATATCATCGTACCATTGGAATGAAACCTATCCAGGTAAATAGTGCTAATGCCAAAATTGTATTACAACGCATTAAAAATAATACAACACCAAAATTGGAAAAATTGCAACCAAAGAAGTTCAAGGTCAACGATAAAGTTCGTATAAGCAAATACAAAGGTGTATTTAGTAAAAGATATCTACCAAATTGGACTAATGAAGTATTTACAATTTATAAAGTGCAACCAACTATACCTGAAACCTATTTATTAAAGGATAACAAGGGTGAATTACTTCAAGGTGGATTTTACGGACATGAATTGTTGAAATCAACAGTCGGTGATGTATATCTTGTCGAGAAGATTTTACAAAGGAAAAAGGATATGGTTAAAGTTAGGTGGTTAGGGTTTGATAAAAGTGAAGACTCTTGGATTCCTTCAAAAGACTTAGTATAGTTGTTTAATAGCTCATTGTGTGTTTAACCTTTATACAAGATGGAGATTGTACAACAAAAAGATCGATTTAATATCAATAACATTGATGAATTGACAGTTGACAATGATAAGTTAAATCATGGAAAACATGGTGAATTACTACCAAATACGATAAGATGTCTAATAACTGGTCCTTCAAATTGTGGAAAAACTAATGTTGTTTTTAACCTTATAACTAATCCTAAAGGATTGCGTTTTAATAATATATACATTTTTTCAAAATCATTGCAACAACCAAAATATCAATTATTGGATAAAGTACTTGCAAGTGTACCTGAAGTGAATTTTTTTAATGCCAGTGAAACAATTATGCAACCGAATAAAGCAAAACCATTTTCTATTTTTATATTTGACGATGTTTCTTGTGAAAATCATGACACAATAAGGAATTATTTTGCTATGGGAAGACATCATAATATTGATAGCATTTATATTGGTCAAACATACAGTAAAATTCCAAAACAACTTATAAGAGACAATGCAAATATGTTGATCATCTTCAAGCAAGATGAAACAAATTTAAAGCATATATATAATGATCATGTAAATGCGGATATGCCATTTGAAAAATTTAAAGAGATGTGTGGCAAAGCATGGAATGAGAAATATAGCTTTCTCGTTATTATGAAGGAAGAAGATATTAAAAATGGTAGATATCGTATAGGGTTGGATAAATTTGTATTTATGCGTTGAACTACCGATGCAACATCTAGTTACACGTTGAACTTCACAGTGTAAACATGGTGAATCAAGAAAAACTATTGAAAGAAATAAAATCACTCAGTGATTCTATTAGGATGAAGAATCGTGCATTGAGGATGGGTTTAAGTGAAAGAGAAGAATTTCTAGAGACTACATTTAAACCTATTACGGAACCTTTAAAACAGATATCAGAAACTATTGGTAAACCTCGTTATGAAGGAGATGTTTTACTACCAGTTTCTAAACAAGAAGTACAAGCATTAAAAAAAGAAGAAGATGATGATTCATATACAAGTGCTAGTGAGCAAGAAGAAACAAAAGAAGAAGAAGAACCAATTGTTGAAAAGGAAGAAGAACAGCCAATACCAGAAGCAGAACAATCTATTCCAAATTTAACTCAATTGAGTAGCGATATATTACAACATGGACCTCTTGGAAGAAAATATATAATGAAAATGCTACATGACATGAAATCAAACCCAAATTTGAGTAGATCACACATATACGGAGCAAGAATTGATGGGAATGAATTAAAGATCGGCGATTCAAAGCTTGAAATAACACAAGATGATTACATCATTATTGGTGAGCACAGATATAAAGGAACAAAAGGATTATATGAATTAATTTTTAAAAACATACCACTAAGATATTCATCCAAAGATTTAAGTGTTTTTAAGGAGATTCTACAAAATACTAACGCTCATAAAAGAAACTACTTAAAGGATGGAATGATTAATCGTTCACGTGCAACAAAATATAACATCGTTATAAAAAAGTTGTTTCCTCCACGAAAATTGCCAACATTACGTACTGCACCAGCGGTGAGACAACCACTGAAAAGAAAATCTCTATCACTTATGGATTTATCACTTCTTGAACAACATGGTAAAAAGAGTAAAGGAGATACTTCAACATCTGGTAAAGGATTGATGAAAAATCTATACAATACAAATGTGATTTACTACAACGACATCAATAAATTGGTTGATAGAATGAGACTATTGCATGAAGCCAGGAAGCTGGTCATACAGGTTTAAATAATGAATGGGTAGCTCTGATTGACGAACTCAGGAATCGCGGCATAATTGTATAATCGTCCGCGGATATATAAGAGTTGCAGGCATATAATGTGTCAGTTCTAACATGAGCGTTGACAAGTTCGGACGTTACTCCGCGTTAGGAGTGCAAGTTGGAGAAAACAGAAAAAGAAGTGGATTACCGCAAACACCCGAAGGTGACTATAACATAAATAATAAACGTTTAAAATTTGTTAAAGATCCAGAAGAAGATGGAGATGCAACAAATTTAAAAACAGTAAAGGAGGAAACATCTACAAGTTTAAAACTTGACAACAACCAACTGTATGATGCAAAATCTCACAGGGTTATTAATGTTGCAAAACCAGTCAACAATGGAGATGTTGTTAATAAAGGCTATTTGCTATCTGCGATGGATTACGCTTTACTCTTGCAAAAGACTAAAAGTGGAAAAATGTACAATGCTTTAAATTATAAAATAACTAATGTGGCAGACCCAACCGATGATACAGATAAAATCAATAAGCGTTATTTGCACTCTGTAATACCAGAAAAGAAAAAGGATGGATTTTCCTTTTATAAATATACTATAAACGATATTGGATATCCTAAAGAAGAAAGTGATGGTGTTAATATAAAATATATTAAAGATAATTGTATTTTATATAATGATGCTGTTATTGATTGTCATGGAAAAGTGTTGTCCAATCTGAAAGATGGTTCAACTCCATCGGATGCTGCTACCGTGAAACAAATGAATGAAAGCTTAAAAAAAGAAACATCCACTTTTGTTAAACAAAATCAAGTAGTGTCAAAGAAAGGTGATGAGTTTATGCAAGGAAGTGAAAAGTTTACCTTACTACAACTACAAAATGACAAGTGGGATGGAAAAAATAAAAAATTGTCAAATATAAATTTAGGCACGGAAGAACATGATGCTGTTATTTTAAAACAAGTACCACAACTATCAGCTACTGGTGTTAACTTTATATGTGGAGGCAGACGATTAACCGAAGTTAAATCTGGTAAAGATGATCAGGATTGTGTTGTTGTAAAACAAACTATAGTTAGAGATAAAATAAATAACGTATATGATGGAAAAAATAGAAGAATATCTAACATATCGGCAGGAATAGCTCCGAATGATGTTGCTACTATTAATCAAGTTATAGCAACCTCTAATGACGATCCATCTGTGTATACATGTAATGGTAAACGTATCACAGATCTTGAGAATCCTACAGATTACAAAGATGCTACTAATGTGGAGTATGTAATGAACCTTATGGGTAATGTAATTATAGACATGCACAATCATATGCTTAGTAAACCGAATCACGGTAAAATCCAAGATGATCAAAGAGAACAATGGATTAAAGATGCAATTATCAATAAGTATTAGTAAAACTCGCCAATATATAAGTATGGAATATATAAAAAGTGTTCATTATCATAAAGTATTTCATGGAGTGAAGACGCTCGTTATATAAAACGGCATAATGAAGACCTCATCGTTCAGTCGTCGTCAAGACGTTGGCAAGAAAGGACGTGGTATAACATCAGCTGCATTATCCCTGCTCAGACGGATTCCAGTTGGTGCTGTTGTAAATCGAGCAATAGATGCTCTACCATACGAATTACATCTGCCCGGAGGTTATCAATATTGTGGACCTGGAACTAAGTTGGCAAAGCGTTTAGCAAGAGGAGATCCTGGAATTAATAAATTAGATCAAGCTTGCAAACAACACGATATAGCATATTCAAAGTTTAAAGATTTAACAAATAGATTAATAGCGGATAAAATTCTAGCGGAAAAAGCTTGGCAAAGAGTAAAATCAAGTGACGCAAGTATTGCAGAAAAAGCATCGGCTTGGGCAGTAACTACAGCCATGAAGACGAAAGCAAAGTTAGGTGGTGGAAGACGTCGCAGAGGAAGACCTGCAAAGAAAGACGCTCCCAAAAGAGGTGGAAACATTAAAAAAGGACGTCGTAGAACTCATAAGGCAAATGTAAAGAAGACTTCTGTTTGGCAAATGGTAAAAAACGGAGCAGGTTTATACCTAAGACCATACCGTGTGTACTAAATAAGAAGAGTCAATTGATAATTCCAAATAAAGCCTTAACAAATCATCAGTTAAATGATTATGTAAAATGTTTGAAAATACCATTCTTTCGAGGAGTTTTTATGAAAGATGCATTACCAACTAAAATATGGAAAAATGAAACTGGAATAGTAAATTTGGATTCCACCTATGGTCCAGGCACTCATTGGGTATGCTAAAAAAACTCGGACAAACCGTTTACTACTTTGACAGTTTTGGCAATCTACCACCGCCAAAAGAACTTCAACATTATTTTCGAAACTCCAAAAACATTTTTTACAATTACAAAAGAGAACAACCTAGCAATACTGAAATATGTGGGCATTTATGTTTGGAGTTTCTAGCGAAAAGTGTCAGTCAGCTTTAAGATGTCATCGTATACAGTGTCATTGAGTGGAAATTCATCCACATTGAAAAGTACGCTGTTCCCAGCATTGCGTCTATCCAAGGAACGATTATGGGAAGCGGCATTACTTGATTTGACTACCTACAACTCAATTCCCAATGTTACGGAAGGGAAGAATAATTTACTACATTATTATGAAACTAAGGATGCTGCAGGAAAATACTCAGAATTGAAAATAATTACATTTCCTACTGGAGCTTATGAAATCGATGATATAAACCAATTATTACAGAAACAACTCGGAGAAGACAATATCACCGTTAAAGGAAACAATAATACTTTAAAAGCAGAAATAACTTCGAAATATTATATTGATGTCAGCTTGGAACAGTCGATTGGCAGTTTACTTGGATTTACAGATACAAAAAAGAAAATCTTAACTCCTGGAACTACTCATTCAGGTGATTCAACTGTAACAATATTGAAAGTAAATAGTATCGATGTCACGTGCAACATTATACACGGATCTTATAGAGATGGAGTTAATCAACATATTTTACATACATTTTATCCAACAGTGGCTCCCGGTTTTAAAATTGTTGAGAAGCCACAAAACTTGATATACCTACCGTTAAACACCAGTTTCATTTCAGACATCGTACTGAACATATTGGATCAAGACGGTCATAGTGTTGACTTTAGAGGAGAAACAATTACTATACGGATACACATCAGAGCAGCAACATAAAAGTCAACATGGGATTATCATTTAAACCGCAACGGAAGAGTCGGGAGCTCAGTAGCTCCTCGACATTGGAAGAGTTAACATCGGAAAACATTCGTTTTCTACAGAAGATTGGATTGAAACTTAACAGCGATGGATATCCTGGATATATCTCAAGGACCAACGTTCGACGAAACACTATGGGAGAAGGAATATCACACGCACAACCCTTACACTTCATCAAAATTAAACAATAACGATGAAATAAGGATCCCCATTCAACAACAAGATATTTACACTTTACCGTGTGAAAGTTACTTGTACATCGAAGGACGGGTATTAAAATTGGATGGAAAAACTGCTTCAACAGTTCCTTTTATAAATAACCCGATGGCATATCTTTTTGATGAAATAAGATATGAAATATCAGGGGTGACGGTTGATTCAACAAAAAAGGTTGGTTTAACAACGACATTGAAAGGATTAACATCATTAACACCGCATGAGAAGAATTCAATAGTCACCGCCGGATGGGTTGCCCCCGATAAAGACACTATAACACCGGCTTCCAACGGTCACTTTGATTTTCATGTACCTTTACGATTGCTTTTGGGATTCGCTGAAGATTACAAACGGGTAATAATAAATGTCAAACAAGAATTAGTATTACTCAGATCTTCAACTAATAAGGACTTGATACTTGCAGACCCTGCAACTACGGAAGATAAACTGGAATGGCAACTACAGTTGGATAAAGTTGTTTGGAGAGTACCTCATGTAAGATTGGCTGATGAACATAGAATCCTATTATTGAGAAAGTTGAAATCTGACCGTGATATTGTGATGCCATTCCGAAGTTGGGAATTTCATGAATACCCTACACTACCTCAGAAAGAATGACAAACATGGACCGTCAAGACATCAACTTACTTGGAACGAGCAAGGTACATAATACTCGGTTTTCAAACTAAGCGAAAAGATGTTATCACTGCAAATGCTGGTCAATTTGATCACTGTAAAATAAAGAATTGTAAAGTTTTCCTAAACTCTCAATTCTTTCCCTATGACAATTTGAATGTCATGTTCAGCAAAAAACGTTTTTCCATTTTATACGATATGTATGCAAGATTTCAATCATCATATTATGGAAAAACTAATACACCACTATTATCACCTGACCAGTATTATTCCAAGGCTCCAATAATTGTAATCGATTGTTCAAAACAAAATGAATCGGTAAAATCATCAAGTGTGGATATAAAAATTGAAATGGAATTTGAAGAACCAGTAGCGGATGGAACTTCGGCATACTGTCTAATTCTACATGATAAAATAGTTACTTACACACCGCTGACCGGAATTGTGAAGAATGTACTTTAAGAAGAATTGTACAACGACTGCAAATTTTTGAGGTTAGAATTATCTGCTTCAATTTTTGAGGTTAGAATTTCATTTGTGAAAGACAAGTTGAAAACAAACAATTATGTAATTGTATAAATTTCAAGGATTTTACGAAAAATATAAAAGCGAGAAAATAATTAGTGGAAACTTCATTCTATCTTCAACCGTCGTATGGGAAACATCATTCGCAAGATGAATTCTACTAACGGAAAAGAAAATACACCTCTAATGGATGATAATAGTTCAGATATAGAAAAACAAGTTGAACAAGAAATGGACGAGTTCCTAAAGTTTAACAAACATAAGAAGAGAGAAGAAGAAGAAGCTGAAAAAGAAGTAAAAAGGAAGAAGGTTGAAGTTAACATTACAACCAATATTTTAACAGAAGTATTTCTTCGGATTATCTACCCAATTTCTTCATGCATGACAAAAAGTATATCAGTTGGAATTTTAAAATCAATGGATTATTCACCAATTGTTATTTTAAATCATGGAAACAAAATGGTTACTTTCAGTGAAACTACTTGGGAATCTCTCATGAAACATTTACATCTTTTGGAGTGCTATTTAAGTAACAACACATTTGGAAGAAGAACAAGATTAAGTTTATTGGAATCAAATATTGAAGTTGATATAGTAAAACATCGTGGAGGACAAATTGTTCGCTTCAGAGATTTAACTACCCACAATGTTAAATTATATTTTACTAAAGAAGAATTTTACACTTTAAGTTGTACTACCGGTCCCGTCACCAGATATTTGAAACAACTAATATTTTCAAGTGCAATAATTAAAGACTATTTAATCGATACATTGGACAAACAACCTTTTGTTCCAATTTTATACGGTCCCGTGGATACTTCAATCTTTAATAGAATACCTCAAGAAGTTGAAATGTGGAGACAATTAAACAACTATCACACCAATTTTAATATCGATGAAGTGGCACAAGAAGTGAAAGAAGAAGAACAATCCTGTCTGTTATAAACGTCGGCTCATTCAATTTTTAAGTCAGTTGTTAATAAGACTTCATCATGAATAAACGGGTTTCGTTTTCTAATGCACCACACATAATGGAAGTTAAAAGAGGTATAATTGAATTTCAAGCTTTCCGAGGAAATGATGGTAATTTTATTATTAAAGAATTAGTAATCTTGGACATGAACACATCAGTAGTTTATCATTATTTGTTCAAACCTCCAGTACCATTTAATAGACTAACAACTAAAGCGAAAGTTACAAACAAATGGTTGAACAAACATTTTCACAACTTAAGATGGGATGAAGGTTTCATTAATTATAACATGATGCCGCACATTATGAATCATTATTGCAAAGAGTTTAAAATTATCTACACAAGAGGATTGGAAAAAGCTAATTGGATACAATCATTTACAAGCAACGAAGTGATTAATGCAATAATTGATTAAGATTTCCAATGCTACTTCAACGAACTTTGTATTTCATCAAAAAGTTTTAAACATCGAAGGTCGCAGTGCGCTTTAAAGAATGCCTACCGCTTGAATAGTTTCCTTCAAAAAAGTGGTGGGGGTAGTGTCGACTATAAAAGTGAGAGCGCTACCATGACACAGCATGAGTATTACTCGAACCTCCGAAGAGACAACATCTCCAACGGACATTCTTATTTACAAGAAAATTAACAATAACATCAAGATGGCATCGCAGAACTTACTTCAAAATTTGGTCGATCAGTTCAACGCTCATTCTAAATCATCAATTCTACCTACGAAGAAATGTTCTGAACTAAAAGAAGAAAAACATTACATCATTCATACGATCAAGAAAATGGAAACTTCAGTAGGTGATGCTATTAATTGCACATTGAGCGAGGCACCGTATACAGTTGGTGACGAACCGAAGTTTCAAATCTTCCTACCTACACGTTTTGTACAACTTCTTCAAAATGAAGATCTTCGTGTAGTTCAACCCGGTGCACTCTATTTGGTTTCGCACGGACCAAGTGGAAATAACTCTACTGAACTTACAATTCATGTAACACCTACTATTGATTAGTTTGTACATAACATTGTAAATATTTGTTTGTAATTGTTTCTCAATAAATATGATATAAAACAAAAAAATAAAAAGCAACATATTGTAATGTCTTTGTACATTACAATATGTTGCTTTTTTAAAAATTCCACGGAATGACCTTGACCCTATTTTGTGTGATGATAAAAGCAGAAATCTACTTGTGAAGTTCATCAGTCTACGACTACCTTTCGTACCGTACACATCTCGCTCACTCTATTGCTTAATATAAAAACTAAATATGTCTCTCAAAGTCAAGTGTGCATCTTACGATACCAACACCATTACAACTTTTGAACAACTCGAAGATTTAACCAACGAAATGCGAGTTTTACTTACCGGTGGTTATCACTTAACTGTTGATGTTAGTGCTACTAATACAAGGATGTTCACTAAAACAAAATATTGCGATGATGAAATATTTATTTCTACACAACCTACAACTTCTTCATCGCCTACTGGTCAACATAACATCAAGTTCCAAAAATATTACCAATGTTGAATAGCTTTTGACAAACAAAACTACAACTAAAGAATCACGTGTTGAATGTGAGTTAATAAAAAGGATGTGATACTTGAATAAATAATCATTTGCTTCTCAGCTCTCACCACGACAAGACCTATTTAAGAAAATGTTGTACAGAATGATGATTCAACTTGATGGAAAAATCTATGGAAAAGATTACAACACTGTTGAACAAATGACTAAAGATATAGATGTATTAGCTAAAGAAGGATACCAAGCTAAATTAATTTTGAAATTTCCTGAAGTACATCCGCTATCAATAGAAGAACTAATTGCTATGGCTAAAGCTGAGAAAGATAAAAAGTCTGAAGAAAACAAAGAGAAACAAACTTCTTAAGTATCAACATGCCTTACATTAGTAAGGTATAATTTTTTAAAACTCCGTTTGGATGACCTTGAAATTACCCCCACCACTTTTCATAGTACATAAAACTCGCTATTCAACACTATACACTCTTATTCTTTCACTGGACTCCGCAGCATCAACATGGAAGAGCAAAAATACAAGTACAAACCTCGTTACTGTTGTGAACAACAGTGTACAGATTTAGGACCAATGATGGTGGATGGGTTAGCTTGTACTAAATGTGAATTCTTCGGATCTTGTTATTGCAAATGCAAAACAAAACAACTACCACCACCGGAATTGCGAACTTTCAAATTTTACAAATCAAGATATTTTCATACATGTTGTCCTCAAAGATGTTTCAAATTTCACCCTCTAGATCTTGCTCATTGTCAACGCACCAAGTCTCATCAAGATGATTTTTGTACACATATGATAAAAAGATGTAAATACAGATCAGATTGGTATTCCGATCCTGTAGAACCATCAAATGTGTAATTTAAATTTTACACTCTTTTTTAAAACTTCATTTGGATGACCTTGAGATTTCCCCCACCACTAGTTCTAATTTTTATATAATATTAAATCATTCCACTTCCAACACTCTAACTAACAACATGGAAAACAAATTTATCAAGTTTGAACATATAATAACTGACAGGGAGGAGATGGAAGAATTGTTTCAAAACTTACTTTCTATCATTGACGAATATCCTATAAGATGGTTCAGAATTGTAGTTCAATATTTAAATCCTGGTGAATTGTTTTCTTCATCAAGTGAAGAAGATGAAACAACTACTTCGGTTCAAATAATTGAATTAAAAGACGAAGAAGAAGAACTAAACATTTTATTCAATCATAAGCTGAAGGTTCCCCATATAAAAGCCCCCTCCCTAGACAGCCCCCCTCCCTAGACGCCTGCTCAAGGTCACCATTATATAAGCCCCCTCCCTATGCGCCGATCCTCATTCCATCACCGACTCTCCAACAATGAACAACTCTCCATTGGCCCGAATGAATTCTAGTTTTGAAATAAACTCTAAAGATGAGTTACAAGACATTTTTAATATTTTACAAGAACTTGTAGATAATTTTACAACCATCAAAATGAATTTGGAAATAACATACGATTGTCCTATTTGTGATAAGGTTGAAAGTTTAGACGAAGACAGTTTACTAAATCTAACTCCTGCACCATCTGACACTACTGATGGTAATAATGAAGAGCAACGTCTTTCCCCCACCACTTCTTTGTAATTCATCCTTTCCCCCCACCACTTCTTTATTTAACTAACATTTCTCCCTTTTACTTCTCATTCCGTCTTTGACTTCTGAACTATCAACATCACTTGTTTTAAAATTTCAAACACTAACACAATCATGATGGATATGATGGATGAAGTTCCCTTCGTAACTAGAATGGAAGAGGATAAATTGAAATTAGAAATTAAACGATTGGAAATGGAACAGGAAAACCAACTCGAAATGTTACATTTGTTCAAGCTTTTCAAATACATCATCTGGGGACTCTGCATTTACCTTCTCATCGTCGTCGGTGTTTGTGTTTACAACTCTATAGTTCATAACAAAACTTCAACTTGTTTAAACACTGCTGTCACACATTGATTGTATGTTTTTCACAAATAAAGTTCACAAACCTAATTCTATACCTATCCCACTATCACCAGAGTTAGTTCCACTCTCCGAACTATTACTCCGGTGGTAGCGGGATAGGGTTTTTTAAAACTTACTCTGGATGACCTTGACATACTTTCCAGATCCCCATTTATAAATTTGAATTTCAGTTTTAAACTAACTTTTAATTTTGTTCAACTATTAAGAGTTTTGTTAACACTGTCAAATTTCAGTTTTCAACTAACTTTTAATTTATGTGCACTTTTGGTTCAACCCTAGTTACTTTATTTGCAAATTCAGTTCAACCGACCACCAACGCTATCGCCATCTCCACCCCAATATTTCAACATCTCTGCCCCCAACACTTGCCCGAACATCTGCCCGTAGGGGCAGCTGCCCGAACATCTGTTCGGTTTTAAAAATATAAAAGAAAGGTAAAGGAGTGGGGGTGGCGCATGCTCACCAATGCAAAACTAAGCTTTGAGGTTAGAATTATCCATGGCGGCCGCCATGTCTGGTTCAGTTTTACCACATAGTGTCGGCGACCGGTTATTGGTCTAAAGGAGTGGGGGAAGGAGTGGTGGGGGGAAGGTTGCCATTTTATAAGCCCTCTCCCTAGGCGGCACTTCTCATTCGATCGCCAACTTTCAAACGATAAACATCTCTCCCATGGCACAAATCAATTATCCCTCTATCACCAACTACTTTAACTTAAAACTGTTTCTGGTGATAGTTGGATGGAATTTTTAAAAACTTACTCTGGATGACCTTGACGTATTTTTCCACATCCCAGTTATAAGTTTGAATTTCAATTTTGAACTAACTCTTAATTTTTGTTCAACTGTTAGAGTTTCTTTAACACCGACGAATTTCAATTTTAAACTAACTTTTAATTTATGCGCAAATTTACTTCACCCTAACGCCAACACTATCGCCATCTCCACCCCAACCTATATGGCATAAAATATAACTACAGCATCTCATATATACCCTCTAACCCCCACCGGAAGCTATGTGACATGGCAGCTGGCACCAGCTGCCGCGTCACGTGGCTCGGGGGGCACGTGGCCGGTTTTAAAAGTGGCCAAAACACACTACTCATTTGTTTAAATAATTTTCATGCTTGAGTGATGTAGAGCTATTACACTATTGCGTCATATTTACATAATAATTTTTAAGGTGAATATTTCTAACTATACTTGAATATAGTTAATTATTAAAAGTAAAGCCCCTTCTTTATGATACGTTTGTCCAAAAATATTGCTGCTGTTTATTTTATTTTCTGTGTTGTAGGCTACTCATTGGAGGAGAAACTCCACAAAAATCATGCCATACAAAAATTGCTTCAATCTTCTTTGAATTGTAAGAAATTGTTTATAATTTAATTTGATACAAGCAAAGATTGTCTCCTAAAGAAATCTTATTCTGTATTATTATCTTAGAAAACAGTTTAATACTAAATTAATAAACCAATTTTCTTTCAAAAAAGTTTATTGAGCGTTAAATGTGATATAATTTGAAATACAGTATTAATGAAACCAATTATAAGTGTTTAATAATTGGATATTATATACTATAAGTATTACTACTAATTAAACTATTGATATGGTAAATAAAATTATATTTTGAAAACAAATATTCAACAAATGAAGTCCGGGTATTATAATATTTTTCTTATCATGTAACGGTAACCGATTATAAACCCTCAGTAGGCGTTTCAAAATGTGTAATATAAAGTAAAGACTACACCTTTATTTTAACCAGAGAATAGAACTATTTTGTTAGGATATCCTTCATAAATACGTTGTTTCACGAGACTGGCTATTTACATTCATAAATCAAAGAGAAACTGCCATAAAATAAATTAAAATGTCCAGTATAATATATTTGATTTCAGCCTTGTTAAGCCACTATCCGAAATTTTATTAACATAATCATTTGGATTTTTCTAAAACAAATTGTTCTATTAATATCGTATATGGCATGGACCGTTTTAATATAAATGTCCATTTACAAAAAAAAAAAAAAAAAAAAAAAAAAATATATATATATATATATATGAAATTTTCATACGTTTATTTCAAAAATGGCGAGTATTTTTACTATAAAAAGGGAACATCTTAAAAGGAGTACATTTTTAATTTTTAAGCAAGACCCCAAAAAATCATTACATTATTTATGTAAAATATTATGATAAGATAATAAATATCGAAAAATAAAAGAAGGAGTATATGAGATTTTACTGATAAAATGTCAAAATAGTTAGGCAGACAAAAATTTCTTTTTCACTCCAGCGATTTGTATTTTCATATCTATGACCCTGGTATTATTGTTAGGATAATTAATTTGCCAAATTTGTTTGTTTTTGCAAAACAGTTTCATAATTTAAAATGTTTAAATATTAAGATTATATTTTACGATTTCAAATAGTGCATATACGTACTCAAAGGTGTTCCGTTTTGTGCAGTAGGAGTGCATTTTGAACGTACTCGTAGGAAAAAATTATTTTTTCTTGAAAAGGACTTTTATGTTAGAAATGTATTTCATGCTAAATATAACCTTCATCCAAAAATTCGTTAAAATATATGAAGTGGAAAAAAATCTACCGATAGGGGCCTTAAGAAAGTCGGAAAGGGAAAAAATTACAGAAAATTGTTAATTTATTTCTATTGTATAATACGAATACGAATAACGAGTCTCGTCTATTTTATTCTAACAAGAAAACAACAAGTATTCATTTATATTTTTAGAAAACATGAAATGTAATTGCTTAATTTAAATACATTTTCAATTACATATGACTAGTTATATTAATTATGGTTTTTGTTCTTTTTTCTTGCAGTTCTTTACAATTACATCATACTTAGTTGGTTAGCTTAGTGATTGTTAAGCTGTTGTAATTCATCGACGGGTTTCGTCACCCCGCGTGGTATTATTGACGTTAGACCATCTGTGAGTCGGTCCAAAAGCAAAACTGTTCACATACCTCTTTCTTCACAACACTCAAAACAAAAAGAATGCTCTTTTAATTTGCTCTTTCCGTGATTTTGGCTGTAATTATTTCAATGTAACTAACTAATTTGCGTATAATTTTACTCTTAGGATAACCATGCTATATTGAGGTGCATGATTCAAATTTATTTATGACTAAATGTATTAGGACTGTTACGGGAATGTTTTCTATGTGTTTTTAAATTGAAATATTATATTTAATTTGATAAATAAATAACTTTGAAGAGTGAAGGCTATATAGATTTAATAACGAGTTTACGTTGTCACGTTCCACGGGAATGGAATAAAAAGTATCCTATGTCCATCTCCTGGTCTTAAGCTACCCCCCCCCCCCCCCACAATTTGCAGCCAAATCGGTCCAGCCATTGATGAATTATTAAAATATTTTATATAACAATAGCTTATGGTAAGAATGGTATGTAAGTTTCAAATTTACTGTTTAAAAATTGGGTTATAATCTATTTTACGAGTTTAAAAACGGAAGTTCTTACCGTTAAAGAAAATACCTTCACATTATTATTGGATAAACGATTTATGTATACTCGTAATAAAGATGGATTTACCATAGAGAGCGGGAGCTCTGAACGATCATTCTGTAACATAAACTTATTTAATAAATCACCCGGAGGTTAAAGAGAGATTAAAGCTTTAAGTTTCCCCTTGCGGCGGCGAAATGAAGACAAATAACCAGGGGTGCTTGATGTTAGGAGTTTTCATCCTTGGGGTTAGAAGCGGGGCGCTACAAGTTTAGGGCAAGTTGAATCATGATTTAGCTGCAATGAATAGTTTTTGTGGTGTAATATTCCAAGTATATTTGTAGATAAGTATTTATTAATTATGTTTAGGTCAATATGTTACTCATTTCAGTTTTCAATTCATTTTCCCTTAAGACAAAAAAAAAACATTATTTCATTACATTTTTAACAGTGATATAATTATAATACATTAAAAAATTTCAGAAAATGTATGGAAAATGTTCTTTTGAAAACCCGATTATTCTTAGCAAATACGAAAATGGAATGTGAGGTAATATAAGAAATAGATTTAAACGGTAGTAAAATGGTAGTTTTAAGTATAGATTTATGTACATTTAATTAAATTTGTCTATAGGTAAAATTTTTACGTTTCTTACATGTGGTTTTCCAACATATTTATTTAAAGTTGTTTGTTGTAAGTCATCACAAATTATTTGAACAAACTTAAATTTTTAATCATAAATCACTAAATATGTAATTTAACCAATTGTATTTTTCATTGATAAAATAGTGGTAGATTTTATAGGCCTAATGTAAAAAAACATTACTATCCGGTGTCGAGAGAGAGCACGTTTTGTGAGGTTCGCAGTCGTTACAATACACTGGTTCCTTGCAATGTTACCTTTATGGTGCCGGAATTATATGACCCGTGCAGAGGAAATGGGTTGGGATATTAACTGGGAATTTTCACCACAGAATGTTGAAAGATGTAAGAAAACTCTAACTGAAACTATATTTTCGTACTTAAAAGTTTCAACAATAAAATCTGAACGGCATTATTTTTTTTTTTTGTTCTTGTTAATCTATTTAAAATTTTTACGTTAATTGGCTGATGTATATTTAAAGTGTTAAAAATTCTAGCTGAGAATGATTGATTAGTCAATATGAGTATTTTTTTAATTACAAAAATATCTCTAACTGGGTATTGATTAAATAAGATATTTTAGAGCTATATTAAAATGTAAAAAAAACCACAAAGATTTTATGTCAACAGTTTTAGAAATAATCAGCTGGGTCAGCAAATTTGATCACGTGGCTTGCAAAAATCAATAGATTTCTAACATATATAGACACCATGTCTTTCTATATCTCATAGGCTACATTATGAACAAAATATATGATATGTTAGAGTTATAACATTTAAGATGTTTAAAACTTTAACAATTCTTATATCGTACCGTGTGTCCCAAAAGTCCCACCTCCCCTATTATATTGTTAACGAGTGCAAATCATTGGATTAACTTCTGCGAAAGTTTCAATGACCAAAGGACGAGTCTTTTAGACTTTCAAAAAATTCAACTCTCCACCCACAAAAGGGAGTTGGGGGAAGAACTAAAAATTTTAATTACGAATCCCGAATTCTTATATTATTTTTGAATTATTCACATGTTTTTGAATTTCTTTTATTCATTGCATTTTTCTATAAACATAACGGTTACGGAGCTAGGCCTACAGCCAATTGAAGGTCATTTTTAGTCCCTTTATAATAACATGGGGCAAACTTTAATTGCCTAAATCACCTTTACTATTTAGTCAAATAAAAACTATTCAAGTATAAAAATGTTATACAATTATGTTTAAGGATATTTTTTCATAATACTAACATTAATGTTGTACCTGTTTTATTATTTGCCCCCAATTCGGAAATAATTTAATTTATGCGTAAAAGACAACTTTATGAGTAAAAGGTTCTTAAAACATAATGTTTAGACAATTTTATTTTTGATTTTTTTTTCTTTCTTGACTGAATGGTTTAGGATGTGTAGGCATTTAAAGTTTGCCCCACGTTATTCTTATGGGACTAAAAATGACCTTCAACTGGCTTTAACTCCCTAACTGCCAAGCTTAGAGAAAAATTTCAATGCATAAAAGTGTCTCAAAAGCACATGCATTATCCAAAAATAACATAAAAATTAGAGGTTCGTTTATAAAGTTTTGAGTCACACCCCAAAAATCTATTTTAGGGGTGGGCTGTTGAATTATTTGAAATTGTAAGACTCCTTACTCATTGAAACTCTCCTAGAAGTTAATCCATCATTTGCACCCGTTATAAATTTAATAAAGGGTCGGGGGGTATGGTACTTTTAGGACACACGGTATACTTGCTGACAATTAAAAAACATTTCATAACTAATGAACTGATATTTCGTAATTATTAATTAATATTAATAATTTCAATTTATGTTTAGTAAAATCCCAAGAGAGACCTAAATAAAGTTATAGACGTTTAATTTAGATTTCATATTATTATTACAAAAAAATAAGTTTATTATATATATTATATTATATATATTTAAGATATGTATTATAATTTTCTATCCAATTATTTCTTTCCTAAATAACATTTCACCTTCGATTTTCGATTACTGTATTAGGCCTACAAAAGCAGTTTACAAAAAAAGTCATTCAAAATATAAATAGAAAAAAAAATACTTGGTGTCCTAAAAGTCAGTATAGTTTTAGATATAATTTTATTCGGCAACTATAATGTGATACTTGTAAACATCGTGTTTTTGAGTATATTTGATTTATAAATAACTATTTTCGAATGTTAATATGTTTATTCACGCTCATGAAGAGGAAGTCTCAATGACGAAATCTTGAATATATTAAAAATAAGTCAGTATAGTTATCATATACAGTATATAAATCTATACAGTATATATAATTCCGTAAGCGAAATTTTTTTAGCGAAATTGTAAATGTTTTACAAATTGTAGAAAGATGGCAGGGGTCTCCAATCAAAGGTCTCGGTATTATTCACGAGGCGTGTGTATAAAGTTACCAGGAGACGAGGAATAACGTAAAACGTCCTCCATAAGAATTGCATGGGAATTTGAAACACGTCTGCTTTGTGCGCATTTAAACATATGTTATGGTTTGATTTAAGAACGAGAGACACATGATAACATTGAGTGTACAATTATTAATAAAGGATTGGCAAAAATATGCATAGAGTGTTAATACTATAATAAGAAGTTGTGTGGCTTTGAGCTACTAAATTAATTTGGAGAGTTACGATCGTTATAAACCATCACAAATTGGCTACTAACTTTTACTATCGTTATAGACAATTATGACAAAATTTACTGGTTTGCTAACTAAGCGTGTATGCATATCATAAAAAAAACATTCTTATCGTGATAGGGGTTCAATGGGCAATAAATTGTGGCTTGAGAAACACCTGCTTTGCTTTGATTGTAAAACAAGAAGTGTCAAATGATCATAATGAGTGAAATTGCTATATTAATTAAAACTTAAAGTGTATCAGTCACCAAAATATTTGGTATTGTGTTAGGCGATTTTCCCAGAAACCTTTTGGCCATATCATAGATTGCAGGATTATAGGAGAAAGTTAGAAACAAGGACGTTTGTTCTACACACTATGAAAAAAGGAGTAGGTTAAAAACTGCACAGTACAATGAGAAATATATAAGAAAGATATATTTTATGAAAGGTTCTCCTGAAAGATTCTCCATGTAACTTATAGTGATTTAAAAAAGAGTTAGCTTGGTTACACGAAACAAAGTCAAGTGTTCTTATTAAGAGAGACAAATATCGCCAGTGAGTAAAGATGATCTACTTTGAGGTGCAATGTTAAAATTTGGTGACGAAAATATAAAAGAGACAGGGGCAAAAACATCTTTATTACCTTTATTACCTTTATTGAAATGGCGACCTAACTCAATAGGTAGTTTAAAGCCAAGCGCCGGAAGTCGTGCCATCTGCCCGAGCAGCTGCTCGAGCAGATGGCGTCAGATGCTGGGGTGCAGATGGCGAGAGCATATGCCCTGAATTTGAAGTAGAATTGGGCATGAATTAAGAGTTAATTTAAAACTGAAATTTAACAGTTATAACTGGGGCTTGGAAAGTATGAGTAGAAGGAAACAGCCGCTCCTGGCGCAGGTCAAGGTCAGCGGTTGTAATTGGCAGGTGTGTGTTGTTGATTTGGGGGTTTTTTGGGGGGTTTGGGGAGGGGTTGGTAAGTGTGTCAAGGTCATCTGGAGGGGGTTTTAAAAAAGGTGGGGAGTCTGGGGACGGGTGGGGCTCCGGGAAATAAATTTATTCATTCATCAAAGCCTACCAGTGATCGTAGGATGGCTTCTACATCGTTTGCAGCCGTACTGTTGATTTCATTGCTCTGTACGGGTCGGGAGTCGGTGGAGGTAGTGTATGTAGGCGAATTTTGTGTGGGAACACCACCATTGTTATCGTTAGTAGTGGATGTCACTATTGGAGATTGTATGGGTGCACCCTGCCGTGTGTCCATAACTTGAAGAAATAAGAGCTGCTAGATGGTTATATTGTGAGTTGATAGAGTAGAATGAGAGATGTGTGTGATGAAGAACGGTTATATAAACCCGGTAATATAGTGAATAAGAATAACTGGATAACATCATCAATAGGTGTGACAAGATTGTAATGTTGATATTTCAGCATATCAGTTAAGACTGTTTGCAAAATAGTGTCAGTAGAATAACTGTTGCGAAGGTTGGATCTTGTAAAATACAAGGGGTGAAAGCTGAAGTGTTTCTTAAGTTTAGCGAATGTATTACGAGGTCTTGAAACTGTGTAGTTAGACTGTTTTTGTAAAATATGTTTGGTGCGTAAAAGTTTCAGCTGTAAAGTGTGGGAAGCCATTGTAATAGTGGTGACTAAATGTGCACTGCATAAAAAAAAAAAACTGATAAATGGTTAGTGTCTGTAAATGTGTTTGAATATATAGAGAGTGATTAGCATATTAACCGCGAACACATGTTTTAGAGTAAGAAATGTAAATTAGAAAACTGTTAGAAAAGTAAAGACCGAAGTTTACCCTACGAAACCCGGCGAATAAATGAGACGCTCGCGGTACCGACCCTGTATTTAAGCAATTTGTGAGTCACGAACAACCCCTCCTCTACCCTCCCCCCTCAGCCGATGGGATAAAAAGGGTGGGATTGCGGTCACCCCGGTTATTTGTTCGGTAGAGTTGCGATAGTTTGTATTAAAGGGAGAGGGAAATACTTTAAAACTATTTTGTTAAAAATATTAAGATAACATCTAGTTAAAAAAAAGGAATTTGTTACTCTGTATGAATTGGCTATGAGCTGCACAAGTGCAAACAACAATCTGTTAATAAGTTGATGCGGTAAGAACTAGTATTTGTACAAACATTATAGTTCAGCAATAATTATATGTGTTATTAATGTGAAAAATGGTAAGTTAACACCATGGATAAGACTAACAGTAATGTAATACTATAAATGTTTAAAAGGATTAAACATAATTAAGAGTTTAAAAAAAAAAGCAGATGTGAATATGAATAATTAGCAGCAGGTGAATATAAATATTAAATAATAACAAAAAAAAAATATTGATGTGATGTTAATTTATGCAGTAATAAAAAAATAGGTAATGGGAGAGTAATATGTGTTTATAGTAAATAAAAAAGAAATAGTTGAAAACTAAGTTATGCATGGGGTGTTAAAAACAAGTAGACCTAATTGGAGTAAGTTAAAAGAAAGCATATATAATATTATTAGACGGTAGCGACTTACCGAGGTGTTGTGTCAGCTGTGGGTCCCGCGAGTGAAAAGAGGCGCAGCTGCTCGTGTAACGGTATTTATAACAGCAGGTGGTAATTATTATGAAAGTGACCCCCCCCCCCCCTAAAATAGGTAATTAACCCCCCCCCCCCCCCCCCCCCTCCCCTTCTTTCATTTTTATTTTATGTTGAAATGGTAATAGTAGTTAAGCTTGTGTAATACTAATTTGGTGTTACCAAACGGTAACTATTGTGGTTAA
The DNA here is from genome assembly GCA_030545055.2 of Neoaliturus tenellus. NCBI lineage: Eukaryota > Metazoa > Arthropoda > Insecta > Hemiptera > Cicadellidae > Neoaliturus > Neoaliturus tenellus. The sequence goes on from CM061533.1 coordinate 33,670,661, forward strand.
GATAATACAACATATACTTAAGATAAATTAAACCGATAGAGTAACGGTAATTTAGGTCTGCTGTTGGCAATAGATAAGAATCATAGTTGAGCGGCGAAAGGGAACACATAATTTCCTACTGTTATTAAATTAATAGCAGTGAACAACTATGGTGTAATGCTATAAGGAAAATTGTGGTTCGATTAGGTGGAGATTATAATTAAATGTTGGCCAACATTATTGAAAGCCGCAACACTACACTTAAATTATCGATGACCTACTCGTAATAATCGCCGCTACGTGTATGAAACAGTGTTGCTTGGAAATTTCCTATTGAAGTTGTACTTCGAACGTTGTAAGCCCCTCAAACCCCTACGAGTTCCCCCCACCATCTTGAAAGTTTACGAATATTCTGTTGAGAATTTTAGAATCAGTTCGTACCGAAACTCCGGACGCGAAGCTTCGGGACGAACTCAAAGGGTAACTTAAATATATAGGCGGCCGATATATATTTGAGTTATTCTTGCTGTTAGGGTTCTAATATTAATATTTGTTGTGTGTGTGTGACTGTGTGTGTGTATAAAATGTTATTTATTTTTTAGTTTTAAGTTGTGTTATTTTTAAGTTTTAATTTGCGCATTGCGATGTTAGTATTAAGGTGTGTTATATTATTGCTAATGTTTAAAAAATGTGTTTATGCATTTAATGTTGAGTGTTGATGTAATTATTCTGTATTTGTGTGTGTGTGTGTGTGTGTGTGTGTATGTGTGTGTGTACTAATAACCTTTCACAGCTAGCTGTTAGGAGGGTAGATTAAATTTAAATTTAAATTATAGAAGTTCTGTTGAACTTCATTAAATATGGGTGGGACATGCGTGTTGTGCCATAGGCAGCGCATATTTTTATTTTTTTTGAATGTTAAATTTTTTGTTAGGAAATAATTATATTTGGGTGGGTTTAGATTAAGGGTGGGAGGTTAGAGTTGCGTCTTGTATTAATTGTTCGAGATTCCCTATTATAATTGGATGGTCAAGCCCAGTGCCTTCGGGCCCGAGACTGAACCGCCCGTATCACAGCTCACCAAACTGGATCGCCACGTGCGTGCGGGCAAAAAATTGGGATCCCTTGCAAGACGTAACTAGAGGGTTGGGACTGGGAGTGTTTGAGGAATACAGAGTGGTGGAGACGGCCGTGGCCGCCTCCATCACTTTGGATCATTATTATTTTTTGGTGACCTTGACCTAAATTAAGGTAATTAGCCCCCCCCCCCCCCCCCTCCCCTCCCAATTTGCAATTAGCCCCCCCCCCCCCCGAGGTCACTTTCACTTAGCATCACTATATAAGCGGGGCTAGCTAACATGTCTGTTTATTCTGATTCCAGCCGCTAACGCTGCCACTTCAGAACCATGTCTTCATCAACAACTTCTGCTACTACTATCACTATGCCTGCTGCTCCTGCTGCTACTTCTGTGCCTGCTCCTACTATCACTATGCCTGCTGCTCCTGCTGCCACTTCTGTGCCTGCTCCTACTATAAATACATCAGCTGCTAACAAAAAACCGGTGAAGAGACTGAAGTTGAAGAACGTCCCGGAGTCGATGCTGCGGCAGATGAATACACCACCATCTACATCTGCTCAGGGAAATATTCTTCTCCAAGCCATGGCGGTTCTTGGAAGTATTTTTTCTCCACCTCCATCACCAACACACCCTACGGCAACTCCACCACTACAACCACAACCTACACCTACAACATCACCGCAGATGGAGCTTCCTGTTCGTTCTGATACTCCTTCAATTCTAGAATCTATTCATGATTTCACCTCATTACCACCACTAATAACACCAATTCCTGAACCAAAGTCCATTAATCCTATCATTCCTAGTTCTAAAGTTAAAAAGTCAGTTTTCAAAATTGCTCCTTCAGAGCGCTTTAAATTATTAAATGAAGAGCGTCGCAGGGCATTTAAAAATTTTCGAAAATGCTCTGAGAAGCTCCGTAAGGGTGCTAAAAAAGGATTGGTTTGTGGTAGGAAATGTGTGTTAAATGAAAAGTATTGCCGTGTACATCTCATAAACCATCTTTCTGAGCCACAACCAACTGTAATCTCCAGTAAGTCCTACCCTCCTACTAAATTAAATAGACTGAAGGAAGGTTTGAGGTACTTTTTTGTAAGTAAAACAGACAAGCACAACAAAATTGTAATTGGGTGTAACGGCTTCAAATGGGTAATACAGCTGTCTGTACCTCTGAGAAAACAAAAAGCGATCAATAGACTTGATGCGAGAGACTATTTAATAAGAGGTGAGGATGGTTGGACTAAGTGGGGACGTAGTAAATGTTAAAATCAGTTAGCTTTTTTTCAAAATTTTGGTAGAAAAATAATGGGAGAGAAACCAGCGCTATATAATAGTGCGCTGAGTTTCTCTCCCATTATTTTTTGGTCACTCTAAGTTCTGTGACCTACTTTTACATGACCTTAAACTTGAACTTGACCCCCCCCCCCCCCCCCAATAAAAATTAACCCCCCCCCCCCCCCCCCATATATCTTTTGTTAGTTTGCATTATAAAAGCCCGCAGCTTACATGTTTGCTTAGAATTTAACCAGTTGCTATATAGTGAACATGTCTAAAAGATTGGATTCATTCTTTGCTAAACATACAGAACTTTGGCCACTATTATATGGATTACATAGAAAGATTGAAGAAACAATTTTGAAAGATATGGGTGTAGGGGTTAAAGTGCTTATATATCGTAGAGGTGATTATAAATTATTGTGTTCATGCACAATCAGAATTGAAAATTTAAATAATTTATTTCCTTGGATGGTGCAATTACGTAATTTTGTAGAAGAAATGGAGTTTGAGTTGCAAGTAGCTGCAATGTATTACAAGCTTGATAAAGAAGAGTAATCATACTATGTTACAAATGTTTAACTATATGAAATATAGTGGGGGAAAATAGAATATATATATATAAGGCAGCAACTTTATACTCAGTATCACTTTGTCATAAGATATTACTTTGGTGTGAAGAGAAAAGGTTAATAATGGTTTTTAAGGATACACCTTTTTTAAATTATTTTGAAGTAAAAAATCAGTTTAATACAACTGAAAATATAACTTGGATGGAAGAGACAAATGAAGGTTCGGAAGAAGAATTGAATAATAGTATGGATGATTCTATATTGGAAGAAGAAATTTCATCCTTTGAACAAGAAATATTTGAAGAGCTAATAAATGATAGTGATGAAGAAATTGTTAAAGAAGCAATTGAAACATTCATTTTAGATTCGTCAACTGATACATTGATATCCCCTATACAATCTTCAGACTCTGAATTGGACTAATGATATGTCGGTGTTTTTCTTAATGATCCCCCCCCCCCCCCTCCTTTCCCCCTCTTTTCCCCTTCTCTATATTTGCTATAAAAGCAAGAGTTGATCAGGTTTTTTTATTCATTATATGCTGTGTTGTTAGTAAAGCCATACACTTTATTAAACTATGTCTCCAAGAGCTACTACCTTTATATACATTACTGAAATTATTACACATCGTCAGATAGAAGAACAAGAAGAACTAGAACAAGAGATGAATGTTACATTTGGAGAGTTAATAGAAGAAATAGTAGAAGAATTTATAAATTTAAACCAAGAAACAACTAATGAAACTGGGAATATATCAATGATGCATCAACCGGAAGAGTTAACCGAATCTGAAGAAGAAGAATCTGGATAAAATGGTGGGGGGGTTAGGTTATTTAAGCAGGAAAGAAAACAGTTTAAAAATCATTTCATAATGGAGGACCGAGAAGCAATGTTTAAAGCTTTTTGTAAGGAAGAACCCTGGGTTCCACCAGTAAATTCCTTTACATATTATTTCCCACTTTTAGACATGGAGGATTGTAAAAAAAATTCCAGACATTGGTTTTAAATTTCAAAAACAAGGAATGTTAATTGGTGTCACTGAAAAATATCACAATGAATATTCGGAAAGATTGGCGTTTAACTTTATGATGGACAATATGAATATTAAACCCAGTGAGTATCCATATTTTCTTTATAAATTTTTAGTTGAAAATGGTGCCAGTGTAACTATTGAAATATGTATTCAACATTTTTGGCCTACTGGGGATAGTGGTGGGGGAAAGTAAATAAATGTGTTGTTTAACCGGATAGTCTCTCACTCTTGTAAAATCATTCACCAACAATGTATCGTCCAATTTTATCTGATTTGGCTGCATCTCATGAAGAAGCTGAAGCTAGAAGGAAGAAAAGCGAACAAGCAAGACAAATTCAGTCTAATATTAATATGGAGTATTATAGGCTACAAATCCAAATCCCAGGTATGCATCTTGGAGAAAACAGAGTAAAGACTGTACATGCGGCTGGTAGTTATATTAAGTATTTGAAATTATTATTGGAAGATAGAGAGTGTAAAATTACAAAATTAGAAGATGAAATGAAGAAATTGAAAAATGAACTATTGCTTTTGAAAAATGGAAATAATGAAGTCGTAGTTGAAGAGGGTGCAGAAGAAGGAAATGAAATATTGGGAATTTGAAGAAAGAAGTTTAAACATCTGTATAAACTTATAAAAAACAAAAATAATAAAAAAAATTAATAAAATAAAAAAAAATATTAAAAAATTAGATTTAGAATAGAGAGCGGGGAATAGATCACTTTGTGGCAATGGAATAACATGTCACTTAGTGCTCTATTCCCCGTTCTCGCATTAATATAATTTGACCTTGACATATATAAAATATGGTGGGGATAAAGTATTTAAGACGGATGAAACATGTGTAAACACTTCAGTTGAAATATTAATCTCTTTTATAAAACATGGTGGATACTCTATTTGAACTTTGCTTGAGGAAAATTATTTGTGATGGTTTTTTATTTAACCATATAATAAGATCAGGAGAATGTGTTATTCCAAACAGCATTAGAGAAGCTATTCATGAATACCGAAGACAAAATTATGGGTTTGGCATTATTGTTGCTTATAAATTTGCAGATGGGACGACTCTTTGTCAAGATTGTGCACGAGCAGCTATAGATGATTGGGATGAATTTGATCTTGAAGGAGGATATGTAGACCATCGTGTTAAGGCACCACTAATAAGGTTTGAAATCATGAATGAAAAATGTACAATCTGTGCACAACTGTTATTTAGATTTATTAGATGTAGATCATATTAAAAAAAAAAAACTGTTTAATGTAACACTATGGTGGGGAAATTTATTGAATGGTGGGGGAAAATAGAAGTGGGGGGTATTGGTTATATATGTTGCTCGATGTTCACCAATTTCTTTAGTCTTGTAATATTGTTTGAAAAAGTAACTTGTAATTTAGTAAAAAAAAAATGAATTTTGAACTAGAAGTGACAAGCTTTAAAATAGTTGAAGAGGAGTGGACAACAGTTTCAAATTTTATTCATTCAAAACAAGATAATGGAACTCTAATGAAGGTATTTTGTTACATTTTAGAGGAAGGGGATGAAGACATAGTAAGAGACTATTTAAGAAATAGAGATATGTCAACTTCCAGCTCGGACTTTGTTAAATTTTTAAAAGACAACAATGTTAACGCGGAATTAGAAGTTTGGTTTTATGTTTAAAGAACTTGGTAGAGGGAGAATAAAAATGGTGGGGGAATTGTGTATAAAACAAGGTTTATACGCAGCAGGAGTTATTCGCTTACTACCATTTAAAAGAAGAACATCATAGAAAAAAAAATGGCTGAATCTCGGGACTATTCAACTCCTTCAACAAGTGAAAGAAAACCATTAAATTTGTCAAAGAAGATTGTGAATTTGTCAAGAAAAGGTAAACCTATAACACATCCGGAATTGAGCATTTTAGCTAAGGAACGTCATATAAAAGAGAAAACTGAATTGTATCAAATGCAGCTTTTAGTACCTTCATTGGACGTAGGCTGTACAAGAGCACATACATTGAGGACTGCAAACAAGTACATAATAGAACTGTTTAAAATTGAAGTATTGGAAAATAAACTAAAAGAGTTGCAAAATCTAAATGTATGGAATCCAGCAAATGAACTCCCTGTTCTGCAGATGGAGCCAAACGATCTTCCTGCTACTTATGCATGGAACGCATTTAATGATATTGATAGAGACTCTCCTGTGAAGTACCAACCTCCTGCTGTGTAAAAAATGATGGGTAAAAAAAAAATACAAAAAAAAAATAATAAAATATAAATGGAAAAAAATTAGTTGTAGAATAGAGAGCGGGGAATAGATCACTCTGTGGCAATGGAATAACATGTCACTTAGTGCTCTATTCCCCGTTCTCGCATTAATTATGTTTGACCTTGACCTAAATAAACATGGTGGGGGAAGGTAATTGAGTGGGGGAAACTAGATAAAAGAAGTCCAACGCTCGGTTGGAGTCATTCTTATCCTAAACAGGCGTTTACTAACATAACATAAGAAAAGACAACATGAATAGTGAAAACATCATTTTGGATCTTTCATTAAGTGAAAAGAATAAAAAACAATATGCGGACTCTCGAAAAATGAAGATGAAAGAAATGGCAAAGGCAAGAGAAACAAGAATAAAACTAAAATATTATAAACTACAGAGGCTAATACCAGGAGTGAAATTGGGAGAAGTAAGAACCAGAACAATCGACATGGCTGCTGACTACATCAACCAACTTCTTATAGAGTTGACTATAAAAAATGAAAGAATACGTCAATTGGAATATGAACGTAAACAATTGTTTCACCAAGAAAAAGAAGAACCTATTAACTGTGTGATTAAAGACAATCAATAAAGAAAAGTTAAACAAAGGAAACTGCAAAATTACTAAAAATATTGAATATAAATTGGTTATTAATTGGACTTGCATTAGAGAGTGGGGAATAGATCACTTTGTGGTAATGGACTAACATACCACTTAGTGCTCTATTCCCCATTCTCGCTTTAAGCGTTATTGACCTTGACCTATTAAAATAATTTATATAAAAGCAGCTACAAGAAAGGAGCTCTTTCATTTAATCGACATGGCTCCTGTGGATACCACCGACTATCCAAGTAAACCTATTGCAGAAATATTGTGTAAAATTCTACAAGAGGAGTTTGATGTGGAAGATGTGGATAATGACAGTTCAGAAACAGATAGTGTTAACAGTATGGAAGAAGAATTAATAAATGAAGGGAGTGAAGATGTAGAAATGGAGTTAACAGAGAATGAATACACACCATCATTGGAATTTGAAAATATTCATAATGAAACTCCAACATCCAGTCACGATCCAGATTTGGAATCAATACGTGGAAGATTAATTTTTTGTGCAAGACAATTATTTCCATATGAAGAAGAAGAAGATGAAGAAGAAGAAGATTAAAAATAGTGGTGGGGGTAAAAAGTGGTGGGGTAATACAGCATAAAAAGGAGGTATGAAAAAGATGCATTTCATTTATATGCCGAATTTCATAGGATAAACATCACTAAAATGCATCGTTGTGATATATGTTTAGAAACTTATGAAGATGAAATATTGCTAGACATTCATAAGGAGTTATATCATAATATAAATGAAAATTTAACACAAAATAAAAATAAAAATGCATCTGCAGAAGAAGAAGAAACAGCGGGACCATCTAATGCACTACCTAATTTAAGTATTCATGCATTGCCCGGAAGAGTAGTAACACATCACAAAATCCAAAATGAAAATTTAGAATTAGACAAATTTCTTGCCGAAGCAAAAACCATTGTAGTTAAACTTTTAAAAGAAGAATTAAAACGATTAAATTTTATTAAATTCGGCTTGTTATTGGATGCTATGTTTATAAACGTTGAAGAAGAATTGTCACCAAGAGGATTTATAACTAAAAACAGAACCATCATGAGTAGTTCAGATATTAATTCAATAGTAGAAGAATGTTTTGATGAGATCATCAATAAAATCCAAGAACATGAAGGACGAGGATCAGGTTGGAGTTTAGTTAGTGTAGTAAGTATGGATATTAGAGTTCACAAGCATGGGTATGGGGTAATGGGGAGCAGTTATATAGCTCTTCCAAAAAGGATTCAAGATACAAAATCATGTGTGAATGTTCAAAATCATGATACGGAATGTTTCCGGTATGCAATGACATCAAAATTCATATCACGCGATGCACAAAGACCCAGCGAAGAATATGAGAACTATAGATACAGATATAACTTTCAAGGTGTGTCTTATCCGGTAGCCTTGAAGGATATTTCTAAATTTGAAAAACAAAACCCTGGAATATCTGTAAATGTATTTGGTTTGGACAGCTCTAACAAGGTGTATCCTTTGAAAGTGGTAAAAAACGAACTTGCAGACCATACGGATTTGTTATTAATTACAAAGGATGAAGTATCACACTATGTATGGATAAAATCATTTGAAAAACTTGTCAATAAACAATTATCAAGAAGTAAACATAAAAAAATAATTTGTAAAAGATGTTTTTGTTTTAAAGAACCTAGAAATGGAGAACAAAATTGGTTACTGGAGCACAAACAACTGTGTAATGAAAATTTTGAAGCTAAGATTATTCTACCACCATTAAATAAATCATATTTACAGTTTGAAAAAGTTTTCCATCAGTATCGCATTCCTATAGTAATATATGCCGATTTTGAATCAACACTTGTTCCAATTGAAGATGAAAACATTGAAGCAAGGAAGAGTATAAAATATCAAATGCACAAGCCTAACAGTTTTTGTTTATTGGTTAAATCCACATTGGTTGAAGAACATTTGAATGCATATGGATTGTCATCAAAACCCGTGGTGTATCGTGGTGAAGATGTTGCCAGAACATTTTTAAATCATCTATATGAAATAGCTGGCCATGTTGAAAATTTGTATAATAATATAGTACCAATGATACCAATGGAGGAAGAAGAGGAAATTCAACATGAAAATGCTACTTACTGTTTTCTATGTAAAAATGAATTTACTTTAAATAACTATAAAGTTAAAGATCACGATCATCTTACAGGATATTATAGGGGTGCAGCATGTAATGCATGCAACATAAACTATAAGATTACCAGAAAAATTCCTGTAATATTGCATAACCTTAGCGGTTATGATGGTCATTTTATAATACCAGAATTGGGGAGAGATGATGGTGCAATTGATGTTCTTGCAGAAACAACTGAAAAGTTTATAACTTTTAGTAAAAAAATTGGAAATATGAAGTTGCAATTTGTAGATTCGTACCGGTTTATGCCGTGCAGCTTATCAAAACTTTCTGAAAATCTTAGAAAAGAAGATTTAATAGAAACAAAGAAAATTGTAAACAATGATAAATTAGATTTAGTTCTTCGTAAAGGTGTTTTTCCTTATGATTACATTGACAATTTGGAAAAATTTGAAGAAACGTCACTTCCACCTAAAGAAGCTTTTAAGAATAAATTACATGAAGAGGACATCAGTGAAGAGGATTATCAACACGCTTGTAGAGTATGGAATGAATTAGAAATAAGAACCTTAGGTGAATATTCAGATTTTTATGTTAAATTAGATGTGACTTTACTCTGCGACATAATGGAAGAATTTAGAAACACCTGTTTTACAGCATATGGATTAGACCCACTTCATTCGTACACAGCTCCCGGATTGGCATGGCAGGCTATGTTAAAAGAAACAAAATGCAAACTTCAACTATTAACTGACATAGACATGGTGTTGATGATTGAATCCGGTATTCGAGGAGGATTAACCCAAAGTGTAACTAGATATGTAAAAGCAAACAATAAATATCTTCCAAATTACGACGCATCACAACCTAGCACATTTATAGGTTATTTTGATGCAAATAATCTGTACGGATGGGCCATGTCAAACCCTCTTCCATATGACAATTTTAAATGGGTTGATCCAAATTCAATCAATAACATCGCTGATATCCCTAAATATGGGGATATTGGCTACATTTTTGACTTTGATTTTGAATACCCAGAACATCTCCACGACCATCATTATGATCTACCACTATTAGCAAAAACAGAAATATCTCCCACTGGTAGATGGCCAAAATTGATGATGACACTTAACAATAAGACTAGGTATGTAGCTCATTATTGGACAGTACAGCAAGCGCTAGAGATGGGATTAAAAATTACGAAAATTAATAAAGTACTGCAATTTTCACAATCCTGTTGGTTAAAATCTTATATAGATAACAACACAAGAAGAAGAACTGCAGCAACATCCAATTTTCAAAAAGATTTCTTTAAATTAATGAACAATGCGATATTCGGTAAAACATTAGAAAACAAAAGAAATCACAAAGACTTAAGATTGGTTGTTGATCCAACAAAATTACAGAAATTGGTGCAAAAACCAAACTTTGCATCTTCTATAATTATTAATGAAAACCTTGTAGCCGTTTCTATGAATAAAATTTCAATTAAGATGGATCGACCCATATATGTTGGAATGTCCATTTTAGACATATCAAAAACTCACATGTATGATTTTCATTATAATAAAATGGTGAAATTTTATGGTAGAGATAATATTGGAATAGCATACATGGATACCGATGCATTCATCTATTGGATTATAACCAATGATATGTATAAAGATTTACGCACATTTGTTTATAAAAATGACTTTGATTTTTCTGACTACCCACAACATCACCCCAATTACGACAATGGAATAAACAAGAAGGTTTTAGGAAAATTCAAAGATGAAACAAATGGTGCACCTATGGAAGAAATTGTGGCATTAATGTCCAAACTGTACTCTTTTCAATTGTACATTAGTGAAAAAGAAGAACATCAAGTTGTAAAGAAGGCAAAAGGTATAAAAACATCATATTTAAAGAAGAATGTACAGTTTGAACATTTTAAAAGATGTTTATTTGAAAGCATGGAAACAACTGCAACTTTTAATACAATAAGAAGCTTTAATCATCAAGTCTACAGTGTCAAGCAAACTAAGTGGGGACTCAGCTACAAGGATGACAAGAGACATATCCGGGAAGACAATATACACACTCTACCTTTTGGACATTATTCTTTAACTCCTATCGACCAATAAAACCTATTCTTCGTCCTTTCACCTGTTTCCTTTTCCTTTCCGTAAAAAAAAGGGAGCATGGCAAGTTCAATGCCATGTTCCCTCTTTTTTACACAAATATAATATGGCCTTGACCCATATTTGTTAATAATATAAAAGGTGATAAGCCATTTTGAGGATTAGTATTTTCTCAAGCGGTGTACAAACAACATCTGAAGATGGAAGGATTAAAGGATAAAATTGTAAACGAACTTCATAAGCCGGCAAGAAGAAAGTTTCCAAGAAGAAATACAATTATTAAAGGAAGGAACGATCTTTACCAAGCCGATCTCATTGAGATGATACCGCATAGTAAATTAAATAAGGGATTTAAATATATATTGGCAATTATAGATTGTTTTAGTAAGCTTGCTGACGCTATACCACTCAAGGATAAGACTGGGAAAAGTGTAACAAAAGCTATGGAAGCAGCTATAAAGAAAAATAAATTTGTCATAAAACATTTACAAACTGATGATGGAAAAGAATATTTTAACAAAGAATTTACAGCATTAATGAAAAAATATAACATAAATCATTATTCTACAAATTCGGAAGTAAAAGCTTCCATAATTGAACGATTCAATAGAACATTAAAAGGAGCAATGTATAAAACATTTTCTAAACGAGGATCGTACGTGTGGTACGATATATTACCGAAACTTATAAAAGAATACAATAACAAGTTTCATCGCACTATCGGTATGAAACCTATTGAAGTAAATATCAATAATGCTAAGCTTGTTTTGGAGCGTATTAAGAAAAATACTTCTCCTAAAATTGAAAAATTAAGACCTAAAAAGTTTAAAATTAACGACAAAGTACGTATAAGTAAATATAAAGGAGTTTTTAGTAAAAGATATTTACCAAATTGGACTAACGAAATATTTACAATCTACAAAGTGCAGCCGACAATACCAGAAACCTACATTTTAAAGGATAACAAAGGTGAACTACTTCAAGGCGGATTCTATGGTCATGAATTATTAAAATCGACAGTAGGTGATGTATATCTTGTTGAAAAAATTTTACAAAGAAAAAAGGATAAAGTTAAAGTCCGTTGGTTGGGATTTGATAGGAGTGAAGATTCTTGGATTCCTACAAAAGACTTGGTGTAATACTTTAATAACTCATTATGTGTTTAACCTTTAAACAAGATGGATATTGTACAGCAAAAAGAACGATTTAATATTAATAATATAGATGAATTGACAGTGGATAATAACAATTTAAACCATGGTAAACATGGTGAATTACTACCAAACTCTATAAGATGTTTAATAACTGGCCCTTCTAATTGTGGAAAAACAAATGTTGTTTTTAACCTTATAACTAATCCAAAAGGGCTACGTTTTAATAACATATACATTTTCTCAAAATCTTTGCAACAACCTAAATACCAGTTGTTAGATAAGGTATTAGCAAGTGTGCCAGAAGTAAATTTCTACAAGTTTAATGCTAGTGAAACTATTATGCAACCAAGTGAAGCTAAACCATTTTCTATATTTATATTTGACGATGTGTCATGTGAGAATCATGATACAATAAGAAGTTATTTCGCAATGGGGAGACATCATAATATTGACAGTATTTACATTGGTCAAACCTATAGTAAAATTCCAAAACAACTTATAAGAGATAATGCAAATTTGTTGATAATATTCAAGCAGGATGAAACAAATTTGAAACATATATATAACGATCATGTGAATGCCGACATGACATTTGATAAATTTAAAGAGATGTGCGGCAAAGCATGGGCTGAAAAGTATGGATTTCTTGTTATTATGAAAGATGAAGCTATAAAAGATGGAAGGTATCGAATAGGGTTAGATAAATTTGTATTAATCTATTAAATGAATAGCGGTGTGTCTAGTAATGAATGAGACTTCATAGTGTAAACATGGTAAATCAAGAAAAACTATTGAAAGAAATAAAATCACTCAGTGATTCTATTAGGATTAAAAACCGTGCATTAAGGATGGGTATAAGCGAAAGAGAAGAATTTTTAGAGACTACATTTAAACCTATTACAGAACCTTTAAAACAAATATCAGAAACCATTAGTAAACCTCGTTACGAAGGAGATGTTTTACTACCAGTTTCTAAACAAGAAGTACAAGCATTAAAAAAGGAAGACAATGATGATTCATATACAAGCGCTAGTGACCAAGAAGAAACAAAAGAAGAAGAACCTATTGTTGAAAAGGAAGAAGAACAGCCAATACCTGAAGCAGAACAATCTATTCCAAATTTAACACAATTGAGTAGCGATATATTACAACACGGACCTCTGGGAAGAAAATATATATTGAAAATGCTACATGATATAAAATCAAACCCTAATTTAAGTAAATCACATGTATACGGAGCAAGAATTGATGGGAATGAATTGAAAATAGGTGATTCAAAACTTAAAATAACTGAAGACGATTATATCATTATTGGTGAGCATAAATATAAGGGAACAAAAGGATTATATGAATTAATTTTTAAAAACATACCATTGAGATATTCGACCAAAGATTTAAATACTTTTAAGGAAATTTTACAAAATACTAATGCACATAAAAGGAATTACTCAAAGGATGCAATAATTAATCGTTCACGCGCAACAAAATATAACATTGTTATAAAAAAGTTGTTTCCCCCACGAAAACTACCAACATTACGTACCGCACCAGCAGTAAAACAACCGCTAAAAAGAAAATCTTTATCACTTATGGATTTATCACTTCTTGAACAACATAGTAAAAAGATTAAAGGAGATACTTCAACATCTGGCAAAGGACTAATGAAAAATCTGTACAATACCAATGTAATTTATTACAAAGACATTAATAAATTAGTTGACAGAATGAGACTATTACATGAAGCTATGGAAGCTGGTCATACAGGTTTAAATAATGAATGGGTAGCTCTAGTTGATGAACTCAGAAGTCGAGGTGTCGTCGTATAATTGTCCGCAGATATAAAAGAATGGCAAGCATATAATGTATCATTTTTAACATGAGCGTCGACAAGTTTGGACGGTACTCCGCGTTAGGAGTGCAAGTTGGAGAAGACAGAAAAAGAAGTGGACTGCCGCAAACACCTGAAGGTGACTATAACATAAGTAATAAACGTTTAAAACTAGTTAAAGATCCAGAAGAAGATACTGATGGAGCAAATTTAAAGACGGTAAAAGAAGCTACTTCAACATCATTAAAATTACTTAAGGATACTTACGATGTTAAATCACATAGAATAATTAATGTTGGTAAACCAACTGACAGTTCTGATGCAATTACTAAAGAGTATTTATCATCTGAACTTTCAAACACTTTAAAATTGCAGTGGGGTAACAATTTAAAAGATGGACAAACATATGATGCTGGAAATTATAGGATAACCAATGTGGCAAATCCAAAAAATGATAAAGATTCAGTTAATAAAGAATATTTACATTCTATAATACCGGAAAAGACTCAACGAGGATTTTCTTTTTATAAGTTTATTATAAATGACATTGGATACCCAAAGGAAGACGGTGATGCTGTAAACCTGAAATACATCAAGGACAACTGTATTTTACAAGATGCTGATGAAATAGATTGTCATGGAAAAGCATTGTCAAATGTAAAATTTGGTTCTCAACCAAAAGACGCTGTTACTATGGAACAATTATCTAAAGAATTAAAAAAGGAAACATCAAATTTTGTAAAACATGAAGATGCTGTGCTAAGGCGAGGAAATACATTTATACATGGAAATGAAAAATTTGATTTAATGCAAGGAAGTAATGATAAATGGGATGCGGGAGGTAAAAGAATAACAAATGGAAGATTTGGTCAAAAAAGTTCGGATGTACCTTTAATGGCACAAACATTAATTGCGGGCGGTCCTTTATTAGGCACATATGAAGGTCATAATAGAAGAATAAAAAATATAATGCCTGGTTATGAAGAAAATGATTGTGTTACAGTGAAACAAACAATAACTTGGGATAAACGCAATGGAACCAAATTTGATGCTAAAATGAAGAAAATAATTAATATTTCACCAGGTGAAGATTTTAATGATGCTGCTACTATTGGACAAGTTATAACAACATCAAAAAATGATTCAACCGCTTACACGTGTAATGATAAACGTATTATGCAGTTACACGATCCTCAACATCCGAAAGATGCTGTAACTTTAGATTGTTTAATAAGAATAGTGGGCAATTTACTTATTGATACCCACAATCATATAGCTAGTACAACAAGTCATGTGATAATTCAACCCGATGAACGAGAAGCTTGGATTAAAAATAGAATCATAAATCAGTATATAATTAATTTGAATAATTAATTATTTAAATATAAAAATTGTGCATAAGTTATTCATTTATATAAAGCATCTCGTTGAGTAAACACACCGGTTATATATAAAACAACATAATGAAGATCGCACCGCTCAGTCGTCGTCAAGTCAGCGGCAAGAAAGGACTTGGTATAACATCAGCTGCGTTATCCCTTCTCAAACGAATTCCTGTTGGTGCTGTTGTAAATCGGGCAATAGACGCTCTACCATACGAATTTCATCTGCCAGGAGGTTATCAATATTGCGGACCCGGAACTAAATTGGCAAAACGTTTAGCAAGAGGGGATCCAGGAATTAATAAATTGGATCAAGCTTGCAAAGAACACGATATAGCATATTCCAAGTTTGCTGATTCAACAAATAGATCAATAGCAGATAGAGTGCTAGCGGAAAAAGCTTGGCAAAGAGTTAAATCAAGTGACGCAAGTATTGCAGAAAAAGCAGCCGCTTGGGCAGTAACTACAGCTATGAAGGCGAAAACAAAATTTGGTGGCGGAAAACGTCGAAGAGGAAGACCTGCAAAGAAAAGAGCTCCTAAAAGAGGTGGAAACATTAAAAAGAGACGTCGTAGAACTCGTAAAACAAAGACAAAGAAGACTTCCGTTTGGTCAATGGTAAAAAACGGAGCAGGTCTATACCTAAGACCGTACCGTGTGTACTAAATAAGAAAAATCAATTGATAATTCCAAATAAAGCCTTAACAAATCATCAATTATCAAATTATGTAAAATGTTTGAAGATACCATTTTTTAGGGGAGTTTTTATGAAAGACGCATTACCAAAAAACATATGGAAAAATGAAACTGGAATAGTAAATTTAGATTCCTCCTATGGTCCAGGAACTCATTGGGTATGCTATAAAAAACTCGGACAAAGCGTTTATTATTTTGACAGTTTTGGCAATCTACCACCACCTAAAGAACTTCAACACTATTTTAGAAACTCTAAGAATATATTTTACAATTATAAAAGAGAACAACCTAACAATACAGAAATATGCGGACATTTATGTTTGGAGTTTTTAGCAAAAAGTGTCAGTCAGCTTTAAGATGTCATCGTACACAGTGTCACTGAGCGGAAATTCATCTACATTAAAAAGTACTCTTTTCCCAGCATTGCGTCTATCTAAAGATAGATTATGGGAAGCGGCATTATTAGATTTCACTACGTACAATTCGATTCCCAACATTACAGAGGGTAAAAACAATTTACTACATTATTATGAAAGTAAAGATGAAAAAGGAAATTATTCAGAATTAAAAATAATAACCTTGTCTACGGGAGCATATGAAATAGATGATATAAACCAGCTATTACAGAAGCAGCTAGGAGAAGAAAATATCTGTATAAAAGGAAACAACAATACTTTAAAAGCGGAAATTACCTCAAAATATTATATAGATTTAAGTTTAGAAAATTCAATCGGTAGTTTACTCGGATTTTCAGATAAGAAAAGAAAAATCTTAGATCCCGGAACTACTCATACCGGTGATACCACAGTAACAATATTAAAGGTTAATAGTATTGATATAACATGCAATATTATACACGGATCGTATAGAGATGGGGTAAACCAACATATTTTACATACATTTTATCCAACAGTTGCTCCTGGTTTTAAAATAGTTGAGAAGCCACAAAACCTTATATACCTACCATTAAACACCAGTTTTATTTCAGACATCGTACTGAACATATCAGATCAGGACGGTAATAGTGTTGACTTTAGAAAAGAAACAATTACAATACGGTTACACATAAAAGCGGTAACTTAAGTATAACATGGGATTAACATTTAAACCACAACGGAAAAGCCGGGAGCTCAGTAGCTCTTCAACATTGGACGAGTTAACACCGGACAACATACATTTCCTACAAAAAATTGGGTTAAAACTAAATTACGATGGACATTCTGGATATATCTCAAGGACCGACGTTCGACGAAACCCTATGGGAGAAGGAATATCACACACACAACCCTTACACTTCATCAAAATTAAACAATAATGATGAAATAAGGATTCCCATTCAACAACAAGATATTTACACATTACCCTGTGAGAGTTATTTATATATTGAGGGACAAGTATTAAAATTGGATGGAAAAACCGGTTCATCTGTTCCTTTTATAAATAACCCAATGGCATATCTTTTTGACGAAATAAGATATGAAATATCAGGAGTGACAGTTGATTCAACAAAAAAGGTTGGTATAACAACAACACTAAAAGGATTAACATCATTAACACCCCATGAAAAGAATTCAATAGTCACCGCCGGATGGGTTACCCCCGATAAAGACAGCATAACACCAAATTCCAATGGTCATTTTGATTTTCACATACCTTTACGATTGCTTTTGGGATTCGCTGAAGATTACAAGAGAATAATAATAAATGTCAAACAAGAATTGGTATTACTCAGATCTTCAACTAACAAGGACTTAATATTAGCAGCAAGTGGCACTGAAGAAAGTAAACTAGAATGGCAGCTACAATTAAATAAAATCGTGTGGAGAGTACCTCATGTAAGATTAGCCGATGAACATAGAATCGTATTGTTAAGAAAGTTAAAATCTGACCGTGATATTGTAATGCCTTTTAGAAGTTGGGAATTCCATGAATACCCCATATTACCTCAAACAGAACGACAAACATGGACTGTTAAAACATCTACTTATTTGGAACGAGCAAGGTACATAATACTAGGTTTTCAAACCAATCGAAAAGATGTTATAACCGCACACGCAGGTCAATTTGACCATTGCAATATAAAGAATTGCAAAGTGTTTCTAAACTCTCAATTCTTTCCTTATGACAATTTAAATGTCATGTTTAGCAAAAAGCGTTATTCCATCTTATATGATATGTATGTAAGATTTCAATCGTCATATTATGGAAAAACTAATACACCACTGTTATCACCTGAACAGTATTATTCAAAAGCCCCAATAATCGTTATCGATTGCTCAAAGCAAAATGAATCAGTAAAATCGTCAAGTGTGGATATAAAAATTGAAATGGAATTTGAAGATAAAATACCAGAAGGTACTTCGGCATATTGTCTCATTTTACATGAC
This sequence comes from Neoaliturus tenellus, assembly GCA_030545055.2. Lineage (NCBI taxonomy): Eukaryota > Metazoa > Arthropoda > Insecta > Hemiptera > Cicadellidae > Neoaliturus > Neoaliturus tenellus. The sequence goes on from CM061533.1 coordinate 33,689,145, forward strand.
AAAATAGTAACGTACACTCCACTAACTGGAATAGTTAAAAATGTGTTATAAAAAACGGTTTTTAGGTGGGGGCGATTGTTATAAAAGGAAGAAAACGAAGTAGAAATTTCATTATTTGTTTGACCATCCTATGGGAAACATCGTTAGCAAAATGAGTTCACTTAATGCAAATACTAACGAAGAAGAAACTACACCGCTTATAGCCGACAACAGTTCCGATATAGAAAAACAAATTGAACAAGAAATGGATGAGTTCCTCAAGTTTAAACATAAGAAAAGAGAAGAGGAAGTTGAAAAAGGAATTAAAAAAAGAAAAGTCGATGACATTATTTCCACCAATATTTTAACAGAGGTATTTCTTAGAATCTACTATCCCATCTCATCATGTATGACAAAAAGCGTATCTGCCGGAGTAATAAAATCATTGGAGTATTCACCAACTATTATTTTGAATCATGGATCTAAAATGGTGTTTTTCTCTGAAATTTCCTGGGAATCGTTTATGAAGCATATACATCTTTTAGAATGTTATTTAAGTAACAATACATATGGAAGAAGAACGAAATTAAGTTTGCTAGAATCAAATATTGAGATCGATATAGTAAAACATCGGGGAGGACAAATTGTTCGTTTTAGAGATTTAACTAAACATGACATAAAAATACACCTTACAAAAGATGAATTCTACACCCTCAGCTGTGCTACAGGTCCTATCACAAGATATCTAAAACAACTAATATTTTCAAGCGCAATCATAAAAGAATATTTAACCGATACATTGGATAGACAACCATATGTACCAATCCTATACGGTCCCGTAGATACTTCCATTTTCAATAGAATACCTCACGAAGTTGATATGTGGAGACAGTTGCACAACTATCAGACTAACTTCGGTATAGATGAAGAAGCACAAGAAATGAATGAAGAAGCATCTTGCAGCAACCAACCCGCAGTATAAAAAGACGCCCTCCATAATTTTACAAACAGTCCCATACCGACCTTTGTCATGAATAAACAAGTTTCATTTTCAAACCAATACCAAATAATGGAGGTAAAACGAGGTATAATTGAATTTCAAGCGTTTCGCGGTAACGACGGACATTTTATCATTAAAGAGTTAGTTATTCTAGACATGAACACATCTGTCGTTTATCACTATTTATTCCAACCTCCTATACCGTTCAACAGATTAACTACTAAAGCAAGAGTGACAAACAAATGGTTGATGAAACATTTTCACAACCTGAGATGGGATGAAGGTTTTATCCACTACAGTATGGTGCCGCACATTATGAATCATTACTGTAAGGAATTTAAAATTATCTACACAAAGGGATTGGAGAAAACCGCTTGGATACAAGCATTTACAAACCATGAAGTGATAAATGTGCAAGTGGATAGAGATTTTCAGTGTCACTTTGCCAACATTTGTATCTCTACCAAAAACTTTAAACATCGGCAGTCCCAATGCGCTTTAAAGAACGCTTATCGTTTGAATGCATATCTACAACAGAATGGTGGGGGGTGGGAAGGATATAAAAGCGACAACGCAACCATGACCCAGCATGAGTATTACTCTAGCCTCCGAACAGTCAACACCTCCCACACAGATTCGCAAGACTAAGAATAATATTAACAATAAATAAGAAGAAGAAAAAGTAAAGATGACGTCACAAACATTTTTACAATCTCTTGTCGATCAATTTAACAAACATTCAAAATCTACCGTCTTACCGACTAAAAGATGTTCAGAATTAAAAGAAGAAAAACATTATGTTATCCACACCATTAAGAAGATGGAAACTAGTGTTGGGGACGCCATCAACGTTACACTGAGTGAAGCGCCCTACACGCCCGGTGATGAACCAAAATTTCAAACATTTCTTCCTAAGCGCTTCGTGCACCTCCTGCAAAACGAAGATCTACGCCTTATCCACCCCGGCTCTCTGTACTTGGCATCCCACGGTCCAAGTGGAAGCAATTCAACGGAACTTACACTTCACGTCATGCCTACTGCCAACAACTAATTTATTTTTTGTAATACTTTTGTACACCTTTGTGAATTATTTTGAAAATAAATAAAGATGAAAAAATAAAAAAAAAATAAAAAGCAATATATCACTATGTGTCTTTGCACATGGTGATATATTGCTTTTTAAAAAAATAATTTTAGATGACCTTGACCTAGTTACAAAAACTATATAAATGAAGTAATTTTCAAGGGGATTTCCTCAGTCTACAATTGACTTCCGTGCTGTACACATCTCCCTTGGTTGTCCAATTATTTAAACAACAACATGTCTCTCAAAATCAAATGCGCATCATACGATACCTCCACCATCACAACTTTTGAACAACTCGACAATTTCACTAATGAATTGCGAGTACTTCTTGCAGGCGGTTATCACTTAAATGCCGATGTTTACGTTACAAATAAGAAGATGTTTTCAAAACAAAACTACTGCGATGATGAAGTGTACTTTTCTACACAAACGGCAACAACATCTAGCCCTTCTACTCAAAATAATGTTAAATTCCACAAATACTACTAATGTTGAATTACAATAACAATACTCCATCAACTTGAGGCTTCGCTATAAAAAGGCTATTCAACCCAGACTAAATCATCATTTGCTTTTTGACAACCGCAGCGATAACAACTACAACTACTATGCTGTACCGAATGATGATTGAATTTAATGGTAAAATATTTGGAAAGGACTATCAAACGGTAGAAGAGATGAGCTCCGATCTTAATGTATTAACTAAAGAAGGCTTCCAACCAAAGTTAATTCTAAAATTTCCAGAAGTACATCCACTATCCACTGAAGATCTCGTCGCAATGGCTAGAGCAAAAAAACAAGAACATGAAGTAAATATTAAAAAAGAGAAAGAAGAAAAAAAAGACGAACCTATATCTTAAGTGTGCAACTTTTTAATATTTGTACCCCATTCTTTTTTAAAACTCCATTTGGTTGACCTTGAAATTACCCCCACCACTTTTTTCTTTTAATAAAACTCTCTATTCTATACTATACACCTTCATTTCCCAACTCCACTTAGAACCGTCAACATGGAAAAGAAAAAAGAAGACTACAAACCACGCTACTGTTGTGAACAAAAATGTACCGATATAGGAAGATGGATGGTAGACGGATTAGCTTGTAGAAAATGTGAATTCTTCGGATCCTGTTACTGCAAATGCAAAACAAAACAACTACCACCACCAGAATTGCAAACCTTCAAAATTTATAAATCAAGATACTTCCACACTTGCTGTCCCCAGAGATGTTTCAAATTTCACCCAGAAAGACTTTTTAATTGCCGAAAGTGTGATGCATATTATAAAGACGACTTTTGTACATGCATCAAACATTTGTGCAAATATAGATCAGATTGGTCTTCTGATCCTATTCAAGCTTCAGATGTATAGCTGTAGTCACTGACTGCAGCTTTTTTTTAAAATTTCATTTGGTTGACCTTGAGATTTACAATATATATTCTACATACCCTTTAACATGCTTCTCATTTACACTACATTGCTTGGACTAACACCAACATGGGTGACAGATTCATTTCTTTTGAACATTTAATTACCGAAAGAAATGAGATGGAAACTCTATTTCACAACTTACTCACACTTATGGATAGGTATCCTTTGAAATGGATCAACATCAAAGTAAAATATGTGGATCCTACCAGAATATTTTCATCATCATCATCATCATCTTCCAACAGTGCAGGGGAAGAAGAAGAACCAACTTATGGTATTACAATTATTGAATTAAACAGCGAGGAACAAGACAATCAAATTCAAATTATAAATAAACTTAGTATTTAATTTACAAAAGTGATTGGTATTTCTATTCTATATTAATGCTATTATTATTTTATTTCTATATACACTTCCCACAACCTACCCGAACGGCGTTTCGCGGCGAACTGCGGTAACCGAAGTTCTCTCGCTTCTCGTTTTGGATTACCCCCACTTCTTTTCTTCCCCCCACCACTATTCCCCGTTTCCATATAAGCGACCGCCTTACCGTCGCTCACCATTTGTTTGCCTACCGCCGAACGATGAGCCAGCCTCGATTAGCAAAAAATACTACTACTTTTGCAGTAACATCGCAACAAGATTTACAGGATATTTTTCAAACTTTAACCGATGTTGTAAACACACCAAACAACACGGTTACTATTACTGTTGAAATTACCTACAATTGTCCAGAGTGTGAAAGGATGGAAAGCGATAATGTTGAAGAATTAGAAATGCCAAACAACAGTCCTTCATCCGCCCACGATTCGACACCAGATGATGAAAGCTAGTCCTACACAAATATTCTTTTTCAATTCCCCACCACTTTACATTAAATATATATCCTCCCCTTATTTGCTCTCCTCATTCCATCGCCTACTTTTACACCATCTACACCGCTCCTCTCTAACCTGTACACAAACATGATGGACGGCTTTTCAATCACATCACAATTGGAAGACGATAAATTAAAACTCGAAATTAACAGAATACAATTGGAAGCACAGAATCAGGAAAAAATGATCCGGCTGTTAAAGCTCTTCAAATGCGTATTGTGGTTGGTATGCTTCTATCTGCTCATCGCCATCACCATCGGCATTTACCAGACCGTCACCGCCAAACATCGCTTCGACACCACTTCAAATAAAACTTCTACTTGGCTTTCCTAAAATAAATTATTAATTCCCACAGCCCCGCACCCCCCCATCCCCTCCCGCCCGCCCCACTCGTCCCCACACTCCCCACCTTTTTTAAAACCCCCTCCGAATGACCTTGACACACTTACCAACCCCTCCCCAAACCCCCCAAAAAACCCCCAAATCAACAACACACACCTGCCAATTACAACCGCTGACCTTGACCTGCGCCAGGAGCGGCTATTTCCTTCTACTGGCTTTAAACACCTTTTTTATATTGTTGGGAGAAAGTATGTATCAGTTATCTGATATTGTTTATTTATTTATTTTTAAATGTA